>JAUPFV010000001.1:27177151-27525170 GCA_036936605.1 Limnanthes douglasii subsp. nivea | reverse complement strand
GGGAGATTGACTCGTTTATCTCTGTTTTGAAGGTTGAGCAACTCCAAGCTATTCTTGACGGAAATGAGCATCTTCTTCGTGCCTTAAGTTCTATGGATGCTCATGTCTTCTCGCCGGAAGTGTCCTCGAGATCAAACTCTAAGCATATTCTCCTGCACGACAGTGATACGACGACCATCCGAGCCTTTCTCGCAGCTCTGCTGCCCTGATGTCCCAGACCCTGCATGGCAACTCAAAGCCACTGAACCATTTTCCCTCTTATGCCTCCTCTCCGGTCATTACAAGTAGTGAACCCCCTTGCATGTTACAAGTAGTCAGCCCTCCTTGCATGTTATGTCTGATCACATCCCTATTTCCATGCGAGTTGATGAGCGATCCATCCATATACCTATGCAGACTGATGAACAAAACCCTTCTCTCCCCATGCAGACTTCAAGCCAAATTACATGCATTTTTAAACCCTTGCAACCCCCGACAACCGTTTCTAGCAAATACATTTTCAACTCGGTTTCTTCCGTCTAATTTATCCTCCCTCTTTCGACACTCCATCCCTCAAGTACATTGACAACTACCGTCCAGATTCTCCAAAACCCTTCAAACAGACCAGCAATCACTCAAACTCTTCCTCAATCGTTACAACTTTATTTCTCTATCATTATACACACCACTGGTTATTCCCCTTCAACCACTTCAAGCCTCAACCCAATCCCCGCCCCTGGATTATTTTCTCAATTTTTTATGCTATCTCGTGAGCTTCTAAGGCTCACCGTTCGCTGGGTACTCGTGCCGATCTCACTGCTCCTAGCTCGTTAGTCCCCACTTCCGCTCATCATCTTGATACCACCGACCATCCTTTTTTCCTCCTATATTTTTCAACACACCTGCGTCTTTGGTTAATATCCACCCTTATGCGCCTGCCTCTGAGTCGCCCCCTACAAGATCCATGCCCACCAAGCCAGTTAGCCAATCCTGGGCTAGTGTGGTCGCATAAAAGCAGGACACGCGCTCATCCATGACGATTGAAAAAATTGACACGATACACATAGACAAGGTTATTCTCATGTTTCCAACATATGCCTTAGCGGGTGACAAAGACAACTGGGAAAAATATATGTCAAGATATTTTTTATCCAAAAAATGTGCTGCCACCCATATCCGGTTTCTTGATAGCCAAGTATGGGGAATTCACAGTCTCCAAGAATGCAAGCCGACGCCATCAGGGCATTTTTTTTCTTCAAATTCACAATAGCCATCAATGCCACACAAGTCCTCAAAATGGGTCCATGGTTTTTCAGTAGTTATCCCTTTTTTTTTAAAGAGATGAGAGTAAATGGACGCATTGAAGAAGAAAGATCTCGAGGTCATCCCCTTGTGAGTTAAATTTCACGACATGTCCCATGAGCTTTGGTCGAAAAAATGGCTTAGCATACTCAAAAGTACCTTAGAACCCCAATTTATGTTGAAAATCACACCGCTAACCGTACGAAACTCAACTACACAAGGATCTGCATCATCATGCAAGCATCAGCCTCCTTCTCGTCGTCCATTACCATCAGCTACCTCGGAAAGGAGTATGTCATCCAAGTGAAATTATAAGGCTTCCGTGCCATATGCGCGCGTTACACCTCGTTTGGACATGCTGCCACAACTTGCCTGCTCTCCATAGGATCTTCCCATGTTAGCCCCCCGCAAAGAAGATTTGGAAAAGAACCAATGATCGAACTCCCAGTTGTTGTCCTCTCTGATTCCAGTGATATCAACTGTGCTTCACTGCCAGGTTATGAAAATATGCGCCCTATGAAAAAAGCATTGTACTTGCCAGTAATAGCTTTGCAGCCGGTCATATTCGGCCAAATGAAAGGAAACCATCAACTGCCAAAATCACCTTGCCTCGTATGCAAACCAACAAGTCTACTTCACTGGTTAGGTCAAGTATGTTTGAGAACACCCCCACGATGTACTAGTTATTTTTTAAAACTTTAAATCAAATTAATTGCTTTAATGAAATATGTCTTGCTAGTTGAAATGTGATAGGTTTAAACGACCCCGTTCATCAAAGAGACGTCCGTGATTTTATATTTAGTAATAGTTTAATGTTATCTGCTTGCTTGGAATCAAAGTTAACATTGACAATGTTAGCCTTATCATGACTACTATGTTGTTTCGGTGGCATTATAAAACCAACCATAATAGCCACCATTACAGTAGAATTTGGATCGCTTGAAACCCAAGTGTATGCAATATCACCTTGGATTTCACTTCATCCCAAATAATGAATTGTAGCATAATTTGGCTTGCTAAGAACCTAACACTCAACCTCACACTTGTTTATGGCTTCAATGAGCCATCCGACCATCAACCTCTTTGGCCACCATTGCCCAAACTAATGCTTCAAACCCTTGGATTGTCATTGGATATTTATATACGACTCACAACCTCTCTGAGCATTTCAACTCTGAAAACCGCTAGCACAACTCCATCTGTTAATTTAATGATTGTTGCCACACTTGTGGCCTTGATGATCTCCGAACCTCCAGTTTACTGTATTCCTAGTCAAACCATCAAATAGATAACCTTAAATCATCTAGGATTGATATGACCCTTGTCAATGCCCTCTGTGATAATACATTCCTTAATTTCTTCGCCAAATTTGATCTCCCCCATATCTCGGACCACACCCCCATTATTCTATACCTTTCGACCCATTTTATCTCGAGTCCTAAAACTTCTAAATATTTTTATATGTGGCACTTTCATCCGATCTTCCAAATCCTTGTCTCTACAAGTTGGAATCTCATTTGCGGCGAAAACCCTATGAAATCTATTGTTATCAAATTAGCCCAGCTCGTCACTTCCCTTGCTTCTCTCAACAAATGGGAATTTAGTAATATCAGCCATGTGGTAGAAGAGGCCCAATGTACCATTGTTTAAGCCCAGACTAACCTCGCAACCAACTTGTCTAATAGTTCTATCATCTCTATTGAGCATGAGGCTTCCAAAACCTAAATTTTTTATAGTAGTGATGAGAAATTGTTCGCCAAGCATATATCTATGGAAACCTGGCTCAAGATAGGGGACAAAAACTCTAAATTCTTCCATAACAGCATCTGGGCTCGAAGGGCCCATAACAAAATCATGTATATTGTCAACCCTGACGACTTATCTAGTTCCAACCCAAGAGTGATCTCGAACACTTTCTTTAAGCATTTTGATAACCTCATTGGCACCGCAAGACCTAGAAACTACCCATGGTTTGATAGAATCATGGCCTTTTTTAATTCTTCGATATCCCTCTCTAACAAGTCTAACATGATCAAACCTATTTTGGACGATGAAATTCAAAAAACCTTATTTGACATCGACAATGATAAAGCCCTAGACCCTGGTGGATTTTGTACTAGATTTTTCAAACCATGTTAGCCTATGGTTGGCCCTAATATTTGCTCAGGTGTTAAGCATTTTTTCCGCAAAGGAAAAATGGGCCCTGATTGGAACAAAACTCTCATTTTGCTTATACCCAAAATTGATTCCCCCTCCTCCATATCGGATTATAAGCCCATCTCATACTATAACATCATTTATAAAATTATCTCCAAAATCATGATGAGCGGAATCAAGACCGCTCTCCTCACCCTGATTGATCATTCTCAATCGACTTTTGTCATGGGCTGCTCTATTTCTGATAACATCCTCCTCACTTAAGAACTTATGCATGGCTACCAGACCAACCGCAGGGGCCCCAGATGTGCCCTTAAGATTGACCTTATGGAGGCTTTTAATAATGTTTGTTAGAGGCTAGTTTTGGAAGTTCTCTACTTTATGGATTTCCCTGTCAAGATGATCAATTGGATCATCCAATATATCACCACCCCTTCTTTTGTTATTTGTATTAATGGTACGCCCACTAGTACATTCCAGGGTATGAAGGGCCTTCGTCAAAGGAACCCCCCCTCTCGGTATATTTTTGTCATTGTCATGCAATTTCTATCAAGTATCCTACATGAAAAAAGCAAAAACCCATCTTTTGGATTCCATTGGAAATGCCACATGCTCAAAATCATCAACCTTTACTTTGTGGATGCCATCGTGATCTTCTACCGCGCTAATGCACCCTCAATAAAACTTATAAAAGATGGTCTCAATGAATTCTCTCTTCTCTTCGGCCTCTAGCTCAACCCAAACAAAATACAAGTTTACCTCTTAGAGACTTCGAAAAGCACAAGAATCGCCATTTTGAACCACCTTGGTTTCAATAAAAGCATGTTACCGGTTAGATACTTGGTTGTCCCGCTAATTACATACAGGCTTTCATACAACGACTACAGACCCATATTCCTCAAAGTCACTGATCATATAAATTTATGGACTTCTACGCACCTCTCGTACACTAGTAGACACCGATTGATCAAATCAATTATTTTTGCCAACCAGGTCTACTGGTCCTCAATTTTCATCTTCCATATGAGAATTCTAAACGAACCCTCCCAATTATTCTGTTGATTCCTATGGTTTGGATCAGAGATGAGGACGTCTAGGGCTAAGATTGTCTAGGATAAGCTCACTTTAACTGCAGATGAGAGAGGCTTTGGGATCCCAAATCTCAAAATTTGGAATCAAGCAGCCGTCCTAAAGCCTTTTTGGTCCATTCTAACTAGAAACCAAAAATATCTTTGGAGCCAGTGGACCTTTGCTGAGAAAATCAAGAACAAATACATATGAACTCTCCCTCTCTCCATCTCAGCCAATTGGGGGTGAAGGAAAATCCTTAAACTTCACAAACAAGCCGCGAGCCTTTACAAAGTTCTTGTCAGAAATGGCACCGCCACTTTTATCTCGTATGACCCATGACTCTTTCTGACTTCCCTTGTTAACCGATTTGGCCCCAACATCATCAGCATGGCTCATATGCGCAACATCTCTCAAGTCGTAGATCTTCAATGCAACGGAAGGTGGGTTTGTCCCCTCCCCCCCCCCCCCCTCTCCCATCTTAGGGTTGTCTGTAGGCATCATCAACCTCATCTCTTTGAAATTAGAGACGCTTTAAGTATTCTCCTTCATGTTTTTGAAGATGATGCCACTTTTCTCTAGATATTAAACTATTCCCGCCCCTAATTTACCATTAGTAGCACTCGTGAGACTCTTTGACCATCTAGTGGCAAGGTTGCATAGGCTTCTCTTGTATGGAATATATACTCAATTCTCATGCACTCCTTCATCACCTGGATGACCATCCACAACAAGCTTACTACTCGAGATAAACCCCCCAAGACTGCGTTCTCTGCTTAAGTTGTCCAGAAACTCTAGATCATATACTTATCCATTGTCTGTTTTCTTCCTCTATCTGGAAGGTCAGCTCGAAAACTAAACATTATCTCAACCCTCACCTCCTGGACTAATATAGGAAGATACTTCTAATATCTGTAAGTAGGTTTTAAAAACCTAACACATTCCTTATTATGTTTTAATTTGCATGTTTAGATCAAGATATCTTTGTGGCTACTTCAATCCTTAGGTTGGATAAAACTATCAAATGATGAGTTTTCTTCGAGCTGTTTTTTTGCTTAAATCAAGATCTCTAGCTAGTTCTTTAATTGCTTTAAGGCCAATTGTTATGGACCAAGTTTTAATCTTTCACAAATTTGTATCTTGTAAATTATATGCTACGTTAACATATTAATAAAAACATAATAATAAAAGAAAAATTATATTATAAAAAACATTATAATTGAGAAATATTTTCTCCGTTATATAAAAGTTGTTAGGTTGTTTTGTTTTGCTATAGGTGACATGTACATTAAACTTTTTATTAATAATTATTATTATTTGTTAAACTCGACTTCAAATATCTTAATTATGTATATTAGATTCTTTTATCAGCCAACTTTTTTTTAGTACAATCTTTTTTTGTCTTAAATTTATATTTTCTCCCACAATATAATTTGTTTTTTATGATAATTATTATTGATTTTCTTTAATTTTTTTGGTCAAAACTATACCATGTTTAATTTGGTTACTCTTTACTAAACTTATTAAAATTAGCAAACTTTGATTCTTTTCTTTTGATGAAAGTGTGTTTTTACTTCAATGTCTTTTCTTTTTTATGAAGATAAAATGTGTATAGTTACTGTTACTCTGTATATGGAAATATGTACATCGTATTTTATTGCTTCATTAAATTTTTATAATTGATTGTAGTTTTTTGTAGCGATTATTAGTTAATCTCTTACTATTTATCAAATTTTTGTTCATCATATGGGATAAAAAAAAGATGCTTTATTCTATAAATTTTCTGTTTAATGTCTTCATTTTTTGGTGATGAAGGTAATAGTTCATAAACAAATTATTGTTGAGGTCATAGTATATAATTAAAACATACATGCTTTGTTAGTTTTAGTTTCCAAACGTGTCTATCATATCAATGTTCTAAGTTTAATTCAATACAGTTTGATTACATTTTTCATTATACAGTTAGTTTGCGTTCGGTCTTCGTTCGTATTTGAACTTCCATGCATTTGATAAGATAATGTTATAATAGAAATACTGAAACTAAATTGAGGAAAATAATTTAATTATTTCTCCTACTTATTTATTGTTTCTCAAAGCTTAAAATATTTCCTTGAATGAAAAAAATTACTTTCTGAAATTATAGATTAATCAAGGATTTGTTGGAGTTGTAGAGAAATATTTCCTTTACTTTTGATGTGTTCAAGATTATGGAAAAGTTGGAAATTATCTCATGGAACTCTTTAATCTTATGTGGTTATATGTTAGGCAACCAATAATTTGATTTAAATCAGTTTTGCTTAGGACGCCTGAACGACCAATATGCTCAATTCTTGTCTAAGGGTGTTTAAAGATATTTATGTTGTTTTTTAGTTGATGGAATTAGATCTTCACCATGTTTTAAACTTAAATCATAATATGAATCATTAGCATCACCAATTCTTCTTGTATCAACTTTTTCCCGATTTAAAATATATGTACTCGTGTAAGTTTTTTTTTCTTTGATCATTTTGTCTGTTTTTTCCACTTATATGTTTTTGAACTACCTTATGTTATACTCATTTTCACAATTCTGTTGTAGTTAATAATTTTCATCAGACCATAAATCCTCAAAAAATCCTTGCAAATGCTCATTGCAAACTCAATATTTTTTATTTTGGTATTGTTCATGTTTTATTTGACAACGCCTTGTCACCTATTTTTTGGATTATATGTTTTTTCATCAATCAAATATATAAATTTGTTTATATTATTCATATATTGATGTTTTTTATCTATCATTTAGCTGCGATAAGTTCTTTTATCGCTCCAAAATGTTATATAACTCTCCATTTGCACAATGTCTTCTTCTCTACTGTAAGTAAAATTCATATTTTATTGTAATTTTGGTATGCAATTGAATTCATATTTTAATTACATTTTTGGTTTGCTATTGACTTTTTCAGCAAACCTTCCTCCTGTACGTATTTTATAGACTTGAAAAACTTCTCCAAATGTACATTTGGTGGATAAATTTACAAATGTTAAAATATTGAAACAAAAATGGAAACAAAATATAAAACTGAAGGTTTACAAATGTTGTAAAGTAGAACTAGAATAACATGTTTATTTTCTTTCATTTTATTTCTATAAAATAATTTATGTATGTTATGTTATGCACTATCGTGTTTATTTTTTGAAAGGTTAAGCACATTAGTTCAAATTATATTTTTTTAAGATCATGCTTTATGAGACACGTTTATATTAGAGTAATTTAAATAAAAACAGTGTTATTTTTTGTTGTGTTGGATCACATAGTTTGAGAAAAAAACATATGTTCAAGTTCTTCCTTATTATGAAATTCAGTATTCATTAAAAATTATAGAATAACAATATTATATTAAAAATGATAATATTATATTATAAATAACAGTATTAGCATCATTACTTATCATGATTATATTATGACTCGTGAAAGTTTAACGGTGCTAATAATGTTATTTCTAATTTATCATGTTACTCATGACAATTTAATATTACTAATATTATTATTGCTGTATAATATTTTTGCTTATGACACTTTGATAATGCTACTATTATTATTTTTTATATACGAGTGTTTTTTATCTAATAAATGTTTTTTGAAATAAATCACAAACGTAAACTATATAAATAAAAAGACAAGAATCTATTTTTGCTTGAATTCACTTTAAATATAAAGTAATAAAATATCAATAATATAACACTTTAATCATAACATGAACTCATCCTACCACAAACTAGAATTTACACAAAAACATCAACACTCGCTTATACCAATTAAAATACTTTATTTTCTCATACATCAAAAGACAAAAATTTAGTACATTTTTTCTCGCTATCGAAACTCACTTTACAGATAAGCTACGAAAGAAAAAAAATAAATAGTGGAACGTAACAGGCAATAAGGCCAAGACTGAAAACAGTTACCCAGGGATCTCTCAAATAGTTCCAACTGCGACCGCCATAGCCGATTTCTGAAAAAAAAAATCAAGACAAGAGACACAAGTGCATAACTAGTAAAGATTATATAAAATAACTTAAACACTTATTTGTACTAGTAAAGAAGCACTCAGTGGTTATGTATACAATAACAAGTGCATAACTAGTAAGATGGTTCACGTTTTTTGGAAAGTTATATTACGAAAAAAACTTAAACAAGCAAAAATCAAACATAATCAAACTAAATAAGCAAAATCAAATAGGGTAAAATAAAACTATTAATCAATCTAAACGAACATAACAAAACCAAATATACTTAAACATAACCAGTAAAATCAAGCAAAAACGAAACAAGTTTAAACGAACTAAGCAAAATCAAATAGACTTAAACAAATTAATTGATATGAACAACTGACTCGCAGAAAAGTCGTCGTAATTTATGGATGTGAAAAGTAAGTAGCAGCCAAGAGGTTAGATTTAGGAAACGATTGAAATGATTGATCGCACTAATAACCTTAGGCGACTCAAATGATTGAATTTAATTTAATTAAAAAGTTCAATTTTTACTCGTGTATTTTTTATTTATTTTTTATATTATATTATTTTAATCTAATATAATTCGATTTGGTCTGAATTTCTTTTAAATAAAAAAATCAAAATAAAATATAACATATGGTGAGTATAAATTTGACTAAGTAGATCTAGACATGGGTCTAGGGTCTATTATAAGTTGTTAAGTATAACATTAAATAGTACTAATAATAATCATGAAAGTAATGATTTTTCTGTTGATTTAGACTTTATTTATAGAGGTACATAACATATCTCCTACAATCAAAGAAGTTGGTATTCAATAGAAAATTATATTGTATTCTAATTTGAATAAGATCTTATCTCTAATGATTATAGATACAACAATATATTGGTGGTTATTGATATATTTGACTTGTTATTTCTAATGGGTTTAAGGTCATTATGGTCTAGTCAAATATACTTTAAGAATTTAATGAATTGGGTCTTATGGACCGGATAATTCATTCATTTATCAATAGCCCCATAGTCCTTGCAAAAAAATCGAGGAAGGGCTAACTCTTTTATTGCTTTATCAAGGACATTGTTGCTTTAACTTATGAGTGTTTGCTGAAGTTTTGTTTGTTGTAGCCAAATGCATTTTTCCAAGGTATATCAAATTATTGTACAACCAACCTCAGTCGGAATCCTTAGAGTCTTGGAATATATTGATGTTACATGTTGATGGTTTATATTCTTTCAGCCGAATAAACTCAGAGGTGTCCCCGGATTAGCTCGTGCTGGTCTTATTCATGCCTCATTAAAAATCTATTGTTGGTCGAAAACTCTATGGAGGAAAAAATCTTTATTTTACTGAAAATAAATATTATATCTAATACGTAGTAGACAAAAAGAGCTATTGTGATATTCTTTTGAACAAAAAAATCCAAATTTTCTTTCAACTTCTTCTAGTTGCTTCAGATTACCTTGAGTTGTTTGTGAATATAATACAGTAGTCCCTAGTTGTTCTGAAAGTATATAGGAATGACTAATAATTGAGTGAAAGATTCAAACAATCTCGACTTCTAATAACAATTTATCGAGAGCTTCATTATTCTAATGTTGTTATTTTAAGTAAATTTAGATGGAGTTGGTCATTTGAATACCATTTGAAAGTTATATTTATTTCTTGAAATATGCATAAATCTAAAATACTGGGGGCAAAGAGTTACTAAAATATTTTTTTAGCATTGACACACAATCAAGGCATTTGTATTAGACTCAAATGTATGTGTGTTATCATTAAGAATATTTTCATCTCAGTCGTTCATCACGAGATTATCTCTTCAATTGGTCTAAAATATAAATAAAATTAAAGAGATTTGATTACACTTACCTCTCTTTGTGAGTATATTTGTTTTTTCCATTGTAGATATTTGTCACTCAAATCGTCATTACAAATTTTAAATCAAGCTTTGATTTTTATTTTTCCTTGCTTAAAGCTTTAAGCTTTTGATTTATTTTGTCTTTACAAAATTCTCACTCATGTTATTTCATATTGATTTTTTAGAATTTTCTTTATAAAATGAGAAAAGGAATATGTGTGAGCCTTGCTTCTCAAATGGATCATGAATGCGATAACTCTGATTCTCAAGAAATGGTGGAGCTGCTTGTTTGTCACAAAAAAAGATCTAATATCAAAACCTTGATGGTTGATCTTGTTTTAGATTTTCCTAAAGATGATGCTACTGATGATGCTGACAATGATTCTATATTAATTAATGCTTTATTTTAATCTTCTAAAGAACTGGAGGTAACATGTATAAATAGTTCACTTTAAGAGGCTCAGAATATGCATGTTATTAAATATGCATATGAGTATCTACATATTTATGAATATAACCAAAAACGGATAAACTAAAAAATCATAGAGAATATCATATTTGATTTTTTCAAACTTGTGAGACCCATTTAAACGCATAAAAATATGAAGTATTATTTTCAAATATGTTCTTGATGAATGTGTTAGGTTTCCGTTCTGTCTAAACATGTTGAATTGCTTGTAAAAAATAGTCTATTTCTAAGTCAATTAGTGTTGAATGCTTGAAGTTTTCTAATGGATACAGTTATCCATCCTAGAAACGTTAATGGTCATTTTAGTTGTAGTATGTTTCTAACTTTGAATAACATTAAGGATCGAAAGCATAATATTTTTTATTTCTTTGTTGTAGATGTTATAGACATGATTTTAGATGGTCTTCCTAACTGTAATAAGGTATATAAGACTAGTTTTTCTTATGTCTCAAACTGGTGAGGTACATGTGCAAAAGAGGATATTCCAATTTGTCTTCGGGTTTGGCAACCGAAAGGTAATCCTCCTATTTTACCTTCATAACTTTATACATTTGAGTAAAAGTATATTCTCGTTATTTCTTATGCTTTTCCTACCAATGCTAGACATTGATTTGAAATCTCGTATAGATTAGCAGTATGTCAAGATTGTGAAAGTAATGACAAATTTTAGTATCACTATAAATCTCTGTTTGTTGCCAAATAATAAGTAAGTTGTGGTGTGTAAAAGAGTATTTATTGGACTGAAGGGTGTTTTATTTGTAAAAAAATATTAAGAAGACTTATTTTATAGAAAATATAAAAAGAAAACAACTTCCAAAGAGCGTAGAGCAAAATAGTCCCTTGTTAAAAGGGTTGTTGTTACACACTCTCTTGGTAGGCTCGCAGTCGTCATGCATGTTTTTGTTGAATATAATCCAGACAAAAAATAAATAAATAATATGAATCCTCGAGTAAATAGTATAAGTTATGGTGAAGCATCAAGAAAAAATGTTCGTTCAAAATAGATTGGAAACTTCTAGTGTTGAATGACTTTTTGACGGTATAAAGGATTTGACAGTCAAGAATCGTAATGTAAACATTCATGTTTCTGAGACCCGAGAGGAAAATCCAATTCTTCTTCCTATTTTTGAAAAATAAGGTCAGCTTACTCTTCTTGCCTAGATACTTTTTCATTTTCCTCAAGTCATAAAATAAAAATTTTGATACCGCACCAAAGGTTTCGATAAAAACAAAAGATGTAAAATTTACCATAATCAGTGAAGGTCCCATTGAAAAGGAAGCTTGGGATGTAGATGATGAAACTCATGTCAGCACTAAATGATTAAATATTATTAACGATGTTGATTAGTATACATCAAAGTCTCCTACTAACCATAGGGAAAGAAATAGTTATTTATCGCCACGATTATCTAAAAATAGACTGTGTTGAGATAAAAATCGTAGATAATCGCATTTTAAGATCCACATAAGCAAGTTACATAGAACTTCTAAATATGATGAAAGTTTTGGATTTTTGGAGTTTGTCAAGTCCTCTAAATCCAAAACCATGCATAATGATATCTGATTCCTCATACAACAAATAAATATGACATGCAAACAGTATCAACATTAAAAAAATATACAACAACAATGGAAACAAAAAGGCAAAACACTGGATACACAAATTTATATAACTAGAGTCAGTACTAATGGACACTATGGTCTTGTATGTGTAATGTTTTTGTAGTTAAAACTTTTTAAATTAATAAATAACACATTAGTGTAGTAATAAGTTTGGGGTGCAAGAGAACATAACATAAAAGGTAATTTACGTGATGAAAGGATTATAGATATGTTCATAACCCATCTTAAAAATATATTCTTTATAGCTTCTAAGTCTCATTTAAATTGTATATTAACAAATATTTATATAAAGTAAATTTTATCTATATTTCTTGCTTGTGGATGTTTCAGGTTGTAAAAACATGTAACAAATTTATCAACATAAGTGGTTTCAATCAATAATCACTAGTGATGCATCATAAACGGTACATATTTTCAATTAAATATGCTTATTCTTGAGTTTTAGTTTCTAATGTTATATTTTTGCAATGATATTGTATTTTAAAATATCAATGACTATTTTGAATTTGTACATGGACTAAAACAATTAAAAATCATTATCGGGGTTTCAATGTAGGGGATAACTCACAAATATTAAAAAATTGGTAATTATTAATTAACATTATTCTCGTATACTTTTTTTGAAATAAGTGTATACATATGTCTTTTATGAAATTGTTCGAACCATAACAAGAAATAACCCTCATTTCAATCTTATGTATTAAATTTAAATTCTATATCCTTCTTATTATTTGTGACACAAATATATTGTCAGAGATATAAGGCATATGTCCATTAGCCCATTAGCCCATATAGTTTACATATAAATAATAGCTTTATACTCTATGTAATATATACTTTCTAATAAACAGAAACCATAGCCGCTTATTGGCGGCTACTTCTCTCTTTGTTTATTTACATGGTATCAGAGCGTAGGTTTATATCTTGAAGTTTTTGTCTCTTCTGCTGTGCCAACATGAAATTGTTTTAGTTATCCGCCGGAAGAAAAAAAAATGGGTTTTCAGATCTGGTGTGTGCAGCAACAATCAACGGACCTGATCGAAGGTACACGATATCTATTTTTTTTAATTTTGGATAGTGGGTTCGAGACATATAATAATTTAATCTGGCCGGTTGGATTATGATTCGGTACTACAGTTCGAACGAAAGCGCTACTGGAATAGTACAGATTTTTGTTGGTAAAATCATAGATTTAATTTTGATTTTGATTAGAATTTTGATTTGAATTTGGATTTGGTATTTTGATTTAGTATTGAATTCAGTTTTGAATTTGGTATTTGAATTTGGCATTCGGATTTTGTTTGGGTATTTGGCGTTGAGATTTCGTTTAGATTTTGTTTGGTGTTTAGATTTTGTTTGACGTTTGGATTTGGATTTGGTATAAATTTAGTTTGAATTTGTTTGGACTTGTTTGGATTCGTTTAGACTTGTTTGGATTCGTTTAGACTTGTTTGGATTCGTTTGGACTTGTTTGGATTTGTTTTTGTTTTGTTTGGATTTGTTTGGAATCGTTTGGTGTTTAGATTTCGTTTGGAGATTAGATTTTGAAGTTTAAATATTGGATTTTGGAGATTGGATATTAGGGTTTGGAGTTTAATTTTTGACTTTTGACGTTTCAATTTTGATTTTGGCGTTTTGTTTTGATTTTGTCTTTCTGTTACGGTTTTAAAGTTTGGTGTTTTGTTTTTGCTGCAATTTTTGTTTTTATTTTGTGTAACAAACTCCCAATGTAAGAATAAGCATTGCGAGTTTGAGAGACGATCTTATAGATATAAGACCTAGACTCATTATCTCATATAGTTTATCTATAAATAATAACTTTATACTATATGTCATACATACTTTCTAATAAACAGAAACTGTAGCCGCTTCTTGGCGGTTACTTCTCTCTTCGTTTCTTTATATGGTAAAAAAATGAGTAGACTTTGGTTTTTGAATTCAAAAAATAATCTTCTAAGAAACCACAATATCTAATTGGTTCAACAACAATAAAAGAATTAGATTTTTTGACTCAATCACATTATTAGATAAATATTAATCTCTCATCTTCAGCTTTCCTTAGTACGTTCTTTATATATCCTTAAGATATCAATTTTTATTATCATATGTTGTTTGTAAGGAACTTTGTTTTAATATGTTATGTTAACTAAGGCTAGAATAATTTCGAGTCTTCAAACAAATAATATTTTATTTTTGAATTTTTTAAGTCAAACAACATATCCAAATCAAGCAGAATATTGATTTTTATATCATTTTTATTTAGTTTGAAATCCAACAAAAAAATCGATCTCAACTTAAAATGGATACAAGTTTAAAATCAAAACAATAAAACAAATTAGTTTATACACGATGCATTTTAAAAATGAATAAGAATACAAAATAAGAAGAATATGGTGGGTCATTTCGGATTATCTTTAATAAGAACATCTTATTAGTCATTATCTATTTAATATATCATTTTATTAGTCAATAAATTTATACTCACACTTTATTGGTCATTTATTATCTCTGATACACCCGAATGGTCATCACCTCTTAGGATATACCATCATAACTAATAAAAACTTATCTTTTCAAAAATTTATATGCCGTAAAATTTATAATAAGACATATTAAAACTTGGGTAAAGTATCAATATAGATATCCCAAACCAAAATTATTTATCAATTGATATTTAAAAAATTATATGGGCTATTTCTCGTAAGATGTATAGAATAATTAAAAATTCTTGTTTAGTGGGCATTAGTTTGGTTAATTCTAATAAATGTATTTAGATATTTGTTTATTCCATAAGGTACATTTTACTTTCTAATATTTTTTATATCTAACTTTTTTTCGTTTCTCCAACATTTTCTTTTTTATTCTTTTTAAATAAATCTTATTATCACTCATAACTAAAATTAAATTTTTTAAAAAAATGCAGTTTTTGAGTACGCAATTCTAATAATATCTTATCGTCCCACTCTCATATTAAATATATATATATATATATATATATATATATATATATATATATATATATATATATATATATATATATATATATATATATATATATATATATATATTATTGACCAAATTTTAATGTCAAACACCAAAAAGGGTCATGGACAAAATAGTAGAATACAAAGAGACAGTCCCCATCCAAATTTGATTATTAGTATTTATTAAATGATGCTGGACATGTAACGTTAATAACGGAAACATGACTGATATAATTTATTAGCTGGACATGTAACGTTGATAACGGTACGAGAGTGATATAATTTATTATCGATTACCGCAACATATCGTAGTAAATGTTTGTAGGTAAATAGTGATTATCGTAACTACTTTCATAAATAGTATATAGTATTGTAGTTCAAACTACTCCAATCTACTAATATAATTTATTTTAAAAAAATACTAGATTATTTATACATAATATTATTTTGATAATGGTTAAGAAAATAACGAAAATTGTTTCAGACCGTGTCGGTAATTTTGTTGCCAAATGCAAAATTCTAACATTTTATACGTTATTTTTTGACAAAAATAAACATATTTATCTAATTTATTTTTTTGCTCATTTTTAACAAAAGATATTAAGTACATTTTTGTTGACATTATTTTGATTTTTTTTATAAACACGCTTATTAATTTATTATAATACCGTACAATCCATTTTAGGTTCAATTAAATTGCTTTGGGAAAACTTCATTAAAGATTACTATTTTTTGTTAACTTTTATTCTTAATAGAGTATGAGTTTTATTACAGATACTCCTAATATGAGTAACATATTAATTTTTGTATTTTAGAATGAAAAATAAGATTTATTTTTGTTAATCTTAACCATTGAAAAACATTTTTTTTATAGAAAAATGAATAGTATGAGTTATTTTTGTTAACCAAAATACCTAGAAATAACAGACTTGGTGGTGGTGCCGGTGGTTGCGGCGGAGGTGGTGGTACCAGCAGCGGTGGTGGTAGTACTGGTGATGGTAGTGGTGGTGGTGTCGGCGGTGGTGGTGGCGGTGCCGGTGGTGGTGGCGGTGTCGACGGTGGTGGTTGCGGTGGTGGAGGTGCCAACGGTAGTGGTGGCGGTGGCGGCGGCGGTGGTGGCGGTGGCGGCGGTGGTGGTGGCGGTGCCGGCGGTGGTGGTGGCGGTGCCGGCGGTGGTGGTGGCTGTGATGGTGGCGGTGGTGGTGACGGCGGTACCGACGGTGGTGCCGGCGGTGGTGTTGGTGGTGGTGGTGTCTACGGTGGTGGTGGTGGTTATGCAGGAGGTGGTGGTGGTGGTTGTGCCGGTGGGAGGTGGTGGTGGTGGTCGTGTCGGCGGGGGTGGTCGTGTCGTCGGCGACGGTGGTAGTGCTGGTGATGGCGGTGTCGGCGATGGTGCCGGTGGTTGCGACGACGGTGGCGGAGGCGTCGGTTTTTAAAATAATGAGACTATTAGGAATATTTTTTAATTAGAGGGGTTTGTTATTAAAGTAACGAGACTATTAGAAATATTTTTTAATTATAAGGGTTTGCTATTAATGTCAAAATGTTTATACACTTATTGGAATTTTGAAAATATATTGCATCTAACAAGAATTTTGAAATATTTGATGCATCTCTTAAGAACTCACCCAAATTATATATTACCAATAAATAATGGTAGAAAATTACTTATTACCATTTAATAGCTAGATTTTCTAATATTCTAACACGGCCATTTATTTTATTCTTTTTATTCTTTATAAATTCATATCTTTATAACCGTAGCTCGATAAAAATAACTAAAAACAATGGTTTTATTTAAAATGAACAAAATAAAATCTATAAATGACATGTTTTGAGAATTATTTTTAAAAAACAATATGACGTAGTAAGTTGCTAGAACTAGATCTTTTAGTTGTGAAAGAAATTATATGTGAGGTCATGTCTAGTCGCAAAATTAAGCATATTTAGTTACGAAAACATATTTTTTGTGAAATCATATATAGTTGTGAAAAATAAGTTTACTTAGTTACGAAAACATATATTTTCTAAGATCGAGTCTAGCCGAAAGACTATGATTATTTAGTTGCAAAATAGATTTTTTAAAGATCATATCCAATTATGAAAACATGTTTTTTTTGTGAGATAATACATATATAGTTGTAAACGTAATTCATTTAGATTAAATCTAGTTGCTAAAACTATGCTTAATTAATTGTGAAAACGATTTTTTCGTGAATTGTGAAAACATCTCTTTGTGAGGTAAGGTCTAGTAGCATATACTTAGAGTTATTTAGTTGTGAATATATATCTTCCAGTGAGATATGAGTTAGTTGTGAAAACTATGTTTATTTAGTTGTAAAAATATTTTTTTGTAAAATCATGTCTAATCGCGAAAACTATGTTTAGTTAGTTGTTAAAAATCCTATCTACTTGTGGAAACCAAGCTTTTTGGTCTAGTTGTGAACAAATATTTTTTTTAGATTAATTCGAGTTGAAAAACTTAGGTTTATTTAGTTATAAAAATAGTTTTTTATCAAACCAGGTGTAGTTGCGAACATTAAACTTATTTAGTTACAAAAACTAATTTTTATCAAATTAAGTAGCTTCATAGTTAAGGGAAAGTCCTCAGCTTGCTTGGAATATGAATCTTTCAGGTTGTTTGCTATCATTGCATTAGATGTCCTAGTTGTCCATTACCAATCCGATTTAAAGTTTAAGTGTGAGTCATTCATCCAGTTTTTTACAAGTGTTATCAAATGATATATAAATGATAAATATAAATGATAAACTTCTTTCTTATTGAACTCTGTGTGAGTGAGGGTACTCTTTATTATTGAGATTGTTTTTAGGATAACTTAAGGCTAGTTAAGATTTCATATCTTCATAATAGGAGAATAGAACTTTGATCTGTACCAATTTTTCAAAGATAGATTAATAGTATGATATAGTTGTACCTTAATCAGGTTAGACATACATTTCTTTATATTAATTGACGTGATTTTCTTCTTTTTTTATGTCGCTTCGCGAAGAAGGAACGAGAGAATCAAGTGGGCTGTGGTGATATCAGAATTGGCAAATATCTGAATCTATTTAGTGATAAATAGTTTTGCAAATTAGGTTTATTTATTTGCGATTTTTTTGTAAAATCATGTCTAAATTGTGAAAATAAATTGATTTAGTGCAAAAACAAATATTGTGTAAAATCATGTCTAAGTTGCAAAAACAATATATTAAGTTAAAAATACTTGTGAAAAAATATTATATTTAAATTTAGAAAATAATAACCCTTCTTCACTTGCAAAAACACTATCAAAGACCACAACACTGAATCATAAAATCGAGCATTTTTTTAAAGAATGTATTGTACTTGAAAAACAAATCTTATTACGGTGCTAAATATAGTTTAAAGATCCAAATATACGACAATCACAAACTTAACCTTGGGATAGTGCGTGCTTTGTATTGAAAAAACAAACTGTTTATTCACTTCCGAAAAACAATGTTTATTCACTTGTGAAGCACAATTACAAGATCCAAACAACGGGAGACAAAAAATCAAGCTCTATGTGTTTTAAAAACAAAAAAAAATACAAACAAGTGCAAGTCCACGAGTTTATTCATATAATTATTTTCTAAAAAAGTTGCAAAACAATTCATTTGAATTTGTGAAACAAAACTACAAAATAATTTACGAAAGCATTTAATAAAATCATATATAAAATAATTATTGAGAGTTTTTCTAAAATATATCACTCGTGTATTTGTTTTGTTCATTTTTAAAAGAACAACCACATCTATAAGTTTTAGATATTTTTTAAATTATGTTAATAAAATTATGATATTTTACAATTTAAATATATATATATATATATAAGGGCTAGCTACCATTTAAGATCCGGTGCAAAAATTCAATTACGGATTATCCAAAAAATACAAATTAAAAATAGGTACGTGAGCGATATTTGTTTACCAAAACTACCATGACAAGTCTAGATGTACTTTTTATCACTCTAATGCATCAGTTGGTATATGTGGTGTTAAAATATTGGATTTACTTTATTAAATTGGTTCTATGTTTAGGAAGAATAAATTATTGTTTTAAAGAAGAAGATGAGGATGCCTCTGATCAAGAAGGAAATTTCTCTTAAGGAAGCTCAAACCATTCTTTTACAGAAGATCGATAATATTGAAAAAACATATCTCTTGCATTTCCTTGTGTTGTTAAAATACCATTTTTTGTTGGTCATCCATATTTTTTTGAATGCTTAACCATTTAGCATTTGAACTCATATTAGCAAAAGCTGAAAAATACATTTTAATTTGTTCGATAAACAAATTCTTTCTTTACCTTTCAACTATTTGCCAACTTTATATTTTATCTTTGATAGTTTATTTTTTATTTTTTGAACAAGCTATTAATACTTTGAATCCTTCTCATTACTTGAAAACATTGCATGTAAAGAACATTAACATCTCAAGTATTACTATTTTTTGACCAGTTCTTTTTAAATGAACGTACATCACCTCGAATATAAATATTGTATTTAAAGAACATTAAAGAACATGTAGCACTTCAAATAAAAATAGTGTATTTAGAGAACGTTAGCATCTCAAATACAATATTTCTTCGAACAATGATTTTAATAAACGTGTACCACTTCGAATAAAAATAATTAATCTTGGTTAACCACTTCAATGATGATCAATCTTTGATTAGTTACTAAAATATTTTAAGTAGTTTTATTCAAAACAACCATTTGCAAAAAAAAAGAATTTTAGTAATATCTTAGAATGTACACGTGTCACCTTATTAAAACCTTCATAGGCCGATAAATAGGAAAGAGTGTGTCATTTATCCAAAACTCATTAAAATTATATAAAACCTCCAAAAAGAAAAAATCACTTGCAATTTAGTTTCAAGTGTTCTATATTCCAATGATGTTAAAGTAATCTGTCAAGTTCGTTGTGAAGGCGATATGTACCCGGATTTACTCGTTATACTACCATATAAGGACCCTCTCGATTCGGGGCCATCCTTCCAAGCTTTTTGTCCTTTGTATGAAGAATTACTTTTCCCAAAACTTTATCACCTACCTTAAAATCCCTTCTTTTTACCTTCGAATTATAACGACTCCTCACCAAAGTTTGATAATGATTCGAATTCAAATTTGCTATAACCTTTTCTTTTTTATCAAGTTAAGGTATGTTCTTCTTGTCTCTTCATTTAGCTCTTCGGAATAATGAAGTACTCTATAAGACAGTAAAGTAGATTATGTATGGGATACAATATCCATACCATATGCCAAGGCAAACTGAGTTTCTTGAGTAGAAACTCTAGAAGTCGTCTGATAAGCCCACAACACATATTGCACATCGTTAGGTCATTTCCCTGCAACACGTGTTAAATTTTTCTTTAAACCTCCATAATAGACCTATTAGTTACTTCCACTTGATCATTTTCTTGGGGATGAAAATATGTGGAAAAACATTGTGTAATACCCCTCGAATTGCAAAAAGAAATCATTTAGCTGTTGTTAAACTGAGGACCATTATTTGTCGTGATTTTATGAGGAACTCCAAAGCGACAACAAATATTATTCATAATGCATTTGATAGTATCCTTAGCTCTCGTACCAGGTAATGCTTCAGCTTCAGCTACTTCGAAAAATAATCAACCGCTACAATAATCATTTAATGCCTTCCAAAAGCCATATATAATGACCTTACTAAATTTATTCCCCATCTATCGAAAGTAATAGCTTTAGATATAGAAGTAAGTGGTACTGTTGGTTTGTGAATAGAACTGGCACAACTTTAACAAGTATCACAACCTCGTACTAAAATTTTAGCATTATTCATGATCGAAGGTCAATAATAGTCTGCCAAGAAACCCCTACACGTCAAAGACTTAAACTCACAATAATTTGAACCTTCACCATCATGCAACTCAAATAAATTCTCTTGAGGTTCCTGTTTACCCAAACACTATAATAGTGGTCTAGTTAAACACTTTTTGTATAATACTTCATCTAATACAATATAACCATGAGCTTTGTATCATATCCTTTAAGCTAGATTTACATATTGAGGTAAAGTACAACTAAGTAAAAAATTTAGGATATCAGACCGCCAATCACCTCGAATGATGTATGGGTTAACAAATATTTCCTCAACATATTTACATTGTTCTGATCGTGTCAAAACCGAAGGCGTTTTCTGTAATAATGCCCATGGATATTCCTTTGTGTAAGCAATGGTTACTAAAGAATCAATAATTGTATTATATCCTCGATTAATATGCTCAACAATCATTTTATCAAATAAAAGAGTTAAGCTTCGAAGCTCACGCAAATATAAAATTATATGATCTTTTTGTAGCCTCGGATATGTCTGTCATATGATTTGCTACTAGCTAGGAATCTGTCTCTAAACGGACTGTTTTAGCGCCACAAATACTTGCAAGTCTCAAACCAGCTAAAGCAACCTCGTATTCAACCTAATTATTTAATGCATAAAACCCAAATCGAATAGCCTAGTACATAGCTTCTCTGGAAGGAGCAATCAATCGAACATGTTCACTAGTGGAAAAGAAGTTTGAACAACAATGGTGTGAGCTTGAAAATAAAGGCGTATCTTTATAGCAACCACCATTAAAGCCAAAGCCAATTTTTCAAGTCTCGTATATCTTTTCTCTAATGCGAGCAAACTCTTGCTAACATAATAAACTGGCTTTGAAGATTATTTTTCTTCTCGTATGAAAACAACGCTAACAGCAAAATCAGATATTATCATATACAAAAACAATTGTTCTCCAATTCGAGGCTTATACAAGATTTCAGGTAATAACAAATGTTCCTTAATCTTCGAAAAAGAAATTTCTCATTCTTCATGTTAAAATTTGCACCTCCTTTATAGTTCGGGTTAATGTCATTAATACCAAATCCTTTAAATGTTCAGGATCAGCCTCTATCCCTTTTTCACTGATGATATACCCTAGAAACTCTCCTGACCGTACGCCAAAAGTACACTTTTCAGGATTTAGCTTCAGTCAAATAACTATTAAATTCAGAAAAGTCTCCTATAAATATTCCATGTGTTCACCATCTGTTGGACTTTGAACAAGCATATCTTTAATGTAAACTTTCATATTTCTCATTATCTGAGAAGCAAAAGCCTTATTCACCAATCTTTATTATGTTGCCCCTACGTTATTTAACCCAAACGACATAACTCTTTAACAGTGTAACCCTCGATCATTTATAAATGTAGTATTATCGTGATCTTTTGGATTCATCTCAATCTGGCTATACCCTACAAATGCATCCATAAAAAAAGAATTGTGTTCCCTGAAAGTATAATCAATCAATTGATATATTCGAGGAACATGAAATGGGTATTTAAAACGTGCATGATTCAAATCTGCAAAGTCAATACACATTCTTCATTTCTCATTCTTCTTCTTAACCAATATTGGGTTGGCAGTCCAAAGTGGGTATTGCGCCTGCCGAATATGTGCAAGCTTAGTTAATCGATCCACTTCTGCCACAATAGCTTCAGATTTTTTAACATAGAAAGCTCACATCTTCTGAATAATAGGCTTGACCTTCAGATTTGAAGCTAAGCTATGACATATTATTTCTGGTAGAACTCTTACTACATCTTCAGTTTTCCAAGCCAAACCAAATTATCGAACAGAAACTACAACACCTGAACACGCAAAGTAGGTGATAATAAAGTTCATATTCGCAAAGTTTTCCTATTTGTAAACATATACTCTTAGTTATCCCCACTTATTACCAAAGGACCCGAGGTTTCCCTCGGATCATCCATACCATCCCCATCTTAGGTGAACCCCGATGATTGTTATTTAGTCATCTGGTCATTGGATATAAATTCTCGAGAATGAAGAGCTATTGTATATCATTCTCTGACTACTTGCTTATTGTTTCGAACCACCCCAATACGATCCCCAATAACATACCTCACACGTTGATGAATGGTGTAAACTACAACATACATATTTTATAGCCAAGATCTCCCAAATATATCATTGTAACTTGTTGGACATTCAACTACCATGAACAAAACTTGGACTCTCTTTTTAAAAGAGCATTTTCCCAAATATACCTCTCCCTCGGATTTTCATATTCATTAAGTTGTTACTCATGTAAACCCAATCATAATGTGATTAAACCGGAGAGTCTTAGGCGGATTACACATCCCATCGTACGTAGATTTAAACAAAATATTCTTTGAGCTACCTATGCTATCCAAATACGTCAAATTTTGACCCCAGCAATGTCTGCCCCTATAACCGCCACATCTTCATGAGGTCCTGCTATCGCTCGAAGATCGTCATCATCGAATAAAATAAATGGACTATTCACTTTCCCATACAGATGAGTAGACATTTTACCCTCTATTTGAGTAACCAAACTCACCACGTGTCTTTTATGGAGATATTAGTATTTTTAGTCATAATATCTCCACCAAAAATTGTTAAAGACTCAAAACAGTTACACAAACTTCGAACCCGTCCTCGAACCGGTGGTTCATCCATGGCTAACAAAATTAATTGATTATGGTTGACTTTTAAATACTCTATCGCTGCATGAAACTTGTCATATTTAGAATCCATAATCATTAATGAACTTTCATGCTTTAAATTTGGATTAGCAATTTTTTTTGTTGACGTGCTCAGATTTTCAACCCACTGCTTTGGCCCTTGACAAAAGTTATTAACTTGTCATTTTCTATCAAAATTTGTATTTTATTTTTAATGTTATTCAATTTACTGTATCGTGTTCGATGTTATTATGATACTTATAATACCTATTGTTGCGTTCTTCCCTAGGCCTATTTATTGGAGCTCGCTTTGTAAAGTGTACTTGACCTTTAGATTTCTCATAGATAGCTGCTACATTCTCAGTTAGCTCGTGAAATATTCTGGTCTTATCCACTGATTTGGTCGCGGCTGGTAAGGTTGATGATTATACCCATGAGTTGGAGCCCCTCATATTCGAGGAGGTAGATTAGTATGAACCCTCGGACGAGGTGGTCCATGAGGATTTGAAATGTGCAGTTGGATCCATTGACCATGAAATGCATGTCCTGAAGTCCTCGTAGTAGAACTTGAACTACCTCGAACTCTGGTAAAGTATTCTACCTTAATTTGCTCATAAACTTGAGCCATCAAAGCTCAAAATGTCAAAGCCTTTCTTCTAGTCGTCTCATTTGCCAAATCTCCAAGAAGTAAACCTTGTCTAAAAGTTGTCCTATCGACAAATTTTTCGCACTCCTTTAGCACCGTTTTTGTTAACATAAATTGCCTCGTGCAATATTTTAACTTTTCTCCCACAACTTGTTTGCATTTTATAATTGTGTCACCATTAGCTCGTATTTCTTTACTTCGTACAAATTGTCTTCAAAAATTATTATAAAAAAATTATAAAATTAGTATTAGATCCCCTCGGAATTCTTGTTATACCACTTCAAAGCAGGTGCCTTAAAATTCTGAGAACAAATTCTACAAACCAGTCTGTCGCCATCCTCGAAATTCATCATATAATTCTTGAATTGTTCAACGTGGTCATCGGGATCTTGTGTTCCATAAATTTTTTCTACCTTTGCAATATCAAAACGTCTCGAAAGCGGTATTGACCTGATATTCGCAGACAAATGAGAATTCCTCAAGTATACTCCTTCCATATATTGATCATCTCCCTTTGTTCCCATTATTGCATACAAATTTTGATCTTTAGTATTAGCATACTAATTGGTCACATTTCCCTCATAAAGCAGATCATCCCTTACATGTCGAGATTTAATTTCTCTTTTTTATTTATATTCCTTACGCAACTTCTGGTGCTGACTCTCTTCCCCCTTCAAAAACTTTCGATGCCTTTCTTGTCTAAACAAATTCTCCTCAAAGTTCGAATTTGAAAATTCATTATCACTAGACAAAATATATTTGATGATCTCTTCGAAAATTCACTGATTGAAAATATGCTCTCTTATTATCTCTTCGAATCTGATGAGCTACATAAGATTCACCTCATGGATTTTTCCACCTTATTGTTTTCTCAACTAAACACACTTCAGATTTCAATCTACCAGATCTAATAATGTTTTCTCTCTGTACATGTTAATCATTTAAAACAATTATTTTTTCTAACAACTGATTCATTCGAATCTCAATGTCAGATTGATTACACTGCTCAAGAATTTAAGAATTTCCTCGATCTTTTCCATAATGCTTACTTTCTTGTGTAAATCTTACCTAATAGCTTTGATTACTTCATGAACTGTTAGATCAACTATTGTCTCCTCTGATTCAATTATAAGAAACACTGTCAACAACGAGTTTTCTCTTTTTGGATTTTAGATGCGTTATATAGGTGCCAAAATCCTCCCATTGTGGTCGCCAATTTGTTGTGTTAAAATATTTTATTTACTTGATTAAATCGGTTCTATGTTTAAGTAAGAAGAAATTATTGTTTTAAAGAAGAATTTCAACACATAAATTATATAGAGAGAAGTAAAATAATATCTCAGCTTTGATCAGTAAAAATCCAAACCTTTATTAAATGTTTATTAGTATATTTATAGGTACGTAAGAAGATTTAAACATAAAGTAGTTACATCAAATGGGTAAATTGTCTTATGGTCCTTTACATTTATAAACAATATTAACTTCTTCTCTTAAGTTTACAATTCTCTTCGAACAACCTTAATATTATTAATTTAGGTCTCTGATTTTAGTTTTGACGCTAAAACTATATGAGCCCAAATTTGACAAGTTGGTCTACGATAAGTATGAGGGTGGGGTAGAGGAGACTTTCTTGTCTACAAGGGTGAAATATTTGGAGGAATTCTCGTCGGCAATGGCTGTAATGACACAAAAATTCTTATGGGAATTTTAGGGAAGTATTGTTCCTGCCAAATAAACAGACATGTGAGGATTTGCAACGGCGGTGGAAAAGGAAAAAAGTCTATCATGGATGCTCTCTTGCAAAATCAAGGGACCATGGGCCGTAGTATGTGGCAGAAAACCTGATTGTCGTAGTGCAGTTCTTTCAATATTTCAACATTTTGAATTTGAGGTTGAATTCTTCTCAACCAGGAAAGGATGATGTAGCTAAGAATACAGACATACTGGTTTCTCGCTCATGTATCAAAATTGGGTCAAACAGGTACTCAACTCAAAGATTTTAACGAGCCGTCAGATTTAAAATTATGACTTTCACGAAGTTTGATACTCAAATTTGACCGATAAAGCCTTTAAAAACTAGTTTATATATACGCGTTATTTAAATATTTAATTGTTATTTTAATTTTATTCTAATATTTTATTTTAAAACATTTATGTAATTTCCCTATTTTATGATTAGGGTTTTGGGTAATTGTTATATAAAGCATCATATACCCTAATTCATCGTCAGACTTTGATTAATAGAATTTTGAGATTATTTCTCTAAGTCTCATTTATTCTCTAACCTAGGGTTATGGTTTTATCGTTGTTTCTTTCTTCGAATTTCCGTCACGCCATCATTTAGGGTTTTGAACGGATCTTATATAAATCCTCACATGCCTTAATTTTTAAATAAGTTTTTGGAATAGTATATTTTTTATCACTGAAATTTTCGGTCTTAGTTATTGTTAGATTAGAGTTTCATATATCATGTTACCCTTGAAGTAAGGTTTCATCTATCGTTTTTTCTTTTCTAATTTCTACTGCATCGAATAAAAGCTTCAGAATCCAAATAAATAAAATAAATCCATTACTAGTGTTCGATGGAGACGGAGTCGGGAAGATAGTAATAAAAGCATACCGGAACGTCGTCGATGGCAATGTGATTACTTTCCATTCTACTACTGTCGATGTTGATGGTAGTGGGTTCATAGCCAATGACAAATTAAGCACCCTTACAGCCACCGTGAATTTTGTTGATCTTGCAAGAAGTGAACGTGCATCTCAATCATTATCAGTTGGGACAAGGCCGAAAGAATGGTATCACATAAATCGGAGTTTGCTTATACTAAGAATTGTTATCTGTAAGCTAAGCAAGGGAAAAAATGGACATGTTCCCTTTACATATTCAAATTTGACTCACATACTACAGTATTACCTTGTAGAAAATTCTATAACCGCTATAATATGGACAATTAGTCTAGCAAAACCCAATGTTGAGCAATAAAGAAACACACTATTGTTCGCCAGCTGTGATAAGGAGGTGGTTACAAATGCAACAGGTGGTCCTCAAGCTATGACACGTTTCGAAGCTTTTGTTACTTTATGTAAGTAGAGGATTCATGATATATACCATCATGTTCAGGATCAACTGGTTATGACTTGCGACTCCTTGTTGTCTCATGTCGAGTCTGTAAAATCAGAATCTCATAGTGCAGTTCTTTCGTTGTTTTGGTGTTTTGAATTCGAGGTCGAATTCTTCCCAACTTGGGAAGGATGATGTATCTAAGAATATAGACATACGGGTTTCTTGCTCAAGTATCAAAATTGGGTCAAACATATACTAAAATAAAATACTTCGACGAGCCCGTCAGTTTTTGAAAATATGACTTGTCATAAAGTTTGATACCTAAATTCGACCCATAAAGCCTTCAAAAAGTAATTTTCATATTTAAGCGTTATTTAAATATTTAATTGTTATTTTTATATATTTATTTTATTTTATGACATTTACGTAATTTCCTTCTCTCGAATTAGAGTTTTGGGTAGTTAGTATATAAAACATCTTATACCCTATTTTCCCGTGAGACTTTGATTAATTTAATTTTGGGAATTTTTTCTCAGAGTCTTTGTTACTCTCTAACCTAAGGTTAGGGTTTTATTATTGTTTTTTATTCTAATTCCTGACATACTATCACTGATGGTCCTGAGGTTAATAATAAGTGCCTTGGTGTATTGTTAGGTGCTTCCGACTGATACAAAATCAACATACCATAATCTTAGTGGGTATAACTAGAAAGTTAATCAATAGAGAGAAAATAGTTGACAACATATGAATAGTAAAAAAAAGAATGGTCCCCTTATAATAAGGTGATATTTGCTATTTATAGTGATCATTTTAGGCGTTGGTGGTTCTATTGGCCAAAATACACAAAGACAATTTTCAGGGCTCTTCATTTATAATAGTAAACACTAATTGGAGTGGGTCATTAACTGGTCCATAAATTTACAAAATTACCCTTTAGCAGTAGTCTATTATATTTTTGAAGATATTGTCAAAGTAGGAATATATTGTATCAAAATGTTTCGTTTGTTTGGAGCAATGGTTCGGAGAACAACCTATTTATTAAGGAAAAACATTATGGACTATGGTGAATGATATGACTTGCTTTCATTTGAAGAGATATGGCTTTTCAGTAGTCAACTTTGTTGGTTCTTGGATTTCTTTCGGTCGGGACCTATTCAATGGATATTGGTCAAAATGAGGGGGGGGGGGGGGTCGAAGAGCAGGGGGAATACAAAGATACTATTTTGAAAACCTAAACATTTTTTACATGAATCATTTCCATTACCTCGTCAACTGATCGAACGACATGTGCCAACCCTTTAGCCAACTTACGAATCTTGGTGTACGTAGGTCACTCTGTTCTTTCCACAATTCGAGATATACGTCACTCCCGTCAGATCAAGATGGTCACATCAACACCAAGAGTCTCTATAAATACAAACGTATTCTCACTTATGGGCTCTTATTTTAGAAAGAGAAAGTTAGTTGGAGATATAAGCTTTACCCGACTACCATGCCGACCATTGTGAATTTTTTTCCAACGATAAAAAACCATCATGCAAATTATTCTGAATGGCTTCAATCTGACGCCGATGAGTATATGAAACAACCTATATTTGTTTCCTACTAATGTATAATTCTCTCACTCTTGTTTATTTCCCCTACACAATTATTAGAGGGTAACAACTATAGAGGCCATCAAAAAGAATCTGAGATACATAACAACCCCCCTAAATATCGGGAATGAGGGTAACGATATCTCGTCTCATCGCGTGCCTCCGGGGAATTTTTGGGAGCACCATGACTCCCAAATAATCCAAGTAGTGGAGCATCATTCTTAAGATATTAGAAATAAAAAAGTTTTGACGCATATTTTTGTTAACCTGAAGGGCTTCTCCTCTGGGGTGCTTTTAGGAAATCTTTCAACCGTTCCCCAAATCATTGTCCAAACTACTAGTTCCTCCTATGGGGATATTAGCATTCTGGAAAGTGTGACATTTTTTATGGTTGATGATCTTCAGATAAAAGATGTTTTCCCAGAAGAGTGCGATAACCTTGATCGAAAAGGAAAATGAATCTTGGAAATAGATAAGTCTTGGGCTCCTAATAAAATGAATAGAAAATGGGTTGCTAAAGATTTATCAAGCAAAGTTTTGGTCAAAATCGAGATGTTTTGTCTCTTTAAGAATATGAGGGACCGCAAACTCTTAATATTATACAATATTTCTTACAGTTAAGATAATTTGGAAGAAAATTCTACCATACGTAGTAAGTGGATCATATTTTTGAACGCATCGATACCCAAAACCGATGAGGCCCATCTTGCTACAAAAAAAAGATAAGTTAGTGGTGTTTCACGAGTGGTTTGATGAAAAGGTTAATTTCCCTCTTCACCCGTATATTATTAGATTGTTGGAACGACATGATATGCCCCAAATCAGGCTAGCCCTAATATATGGCGACCGTTTTATCTTATATTATCGTTTCAAGACTCTCAAATATTGAGTTTGAGGTGGAGGTGAATGAAAATTTTATGGCTAGCAGCTCGACCAATAGGTTTATATCTACATATCTTACTTTTTCCCTTTTTTATCTTAAGGGAGAGAAAAAGTTGGAAGTGTATAAAGGTTGAATATTCGAGTAAGGTCGTTGCCCGTTATACTGCCAATGCCAGTATTTTGATTTCTTTCACGACCGATATCTCCCAAATATTATGGCTTGAATCAAGGCCCTTGACATGGAGGTTCTCCCTCATTTTATTACTTCTTTCTCGGATCCACTGTCTATATTCTTGTTACGACTTACAATTTTTCAGAAATACTAAACTCTACCTTTAGTGTAGTTTAAAATATGGCCAACCAAAACCACATAGAGTTCCTTAATTTCTATACCTTGATCAAGAATCTTGTTAAGCATGTATGGGAAGATGATGCATTATCTCTATTATGATCAACTGATAATCCACCTACCAGTTGAACAATAAATTGCAGGATGAAAAGAAATCGAGGCTCGATGCAAAAATAAAAAAGTTGTTAAATGAATTTGACGCATTGAAGTCCCAAACCAAGCGGGTGTTAGTGTTGGAAGCTGAAGTTACTCTCTTGGATATTGAAGCAATCACAACTTCAAACTCATACAAATTTACGATGCATCTAAGAGCAACTAAAAATAAAAAGGCTCATTTTGAACCAAGGATAAAAATACTGAATACTTCGGTCAAACAAGCCCAGTAGATCACTTGTAAGATGATCATTGGTTTTGAAGATAAGTTTCCCAACTTGCACCTCTAATCTTTGTAAAGTTTATTTTGATTGAAACAACGCATACAAGAGTGTCCATTGAATATATCAACATGAAGATGGACGACATGGAGGAAGATCTTATCGGGACAGGTGATGAGGATAACCAGAACCTTAATAACCCTGCCAATATTAAGTCCGTAAGGAATAATTTTGATACCCTTTTCTAACAAGTGATTTTTATGGTTCGACTACTTTTTAAATCTTTTTTCTTCTTTAGTTATTGAATCCTCCGGTATGGCGGGGTTGAAGGTTGTCTCATATTACTTTCCAAACTAAAATATTTAGTTTTAAGTCATCTTATTATTCTTGAAAGTTCTCGGGAGTCTGAGGCATCTGTATATGTTTTTATTAACTATGTTTATAAGGTCCTTTATTTTGTATCTCGAAGGTTCCCGCGAGTACGGGTTGGACTCTTTTTGGTTTCGGTTAAAATCAAAATCTCATTGCACTTTTGTCTTTATGTTTACCTTGGACAATGTCACATTTAGTCTTTTTTAGGCTATCTTATTATTTGTCAATCTTAGGCTCATTTGTTTTGGTGCACTTTGGATTCTTTTATGTTTGGTAGTTTAAGGCGCTTTTGGTTTTTGTCACTTCAGACTCTTTTTATTTTGGGACACTTCAGACTTTTTTACAATGCCCAAAGCTTCAACTAAAATATTAAGCCCATGTCGGTAAATTTTATTAATTTTGTGTTCTCACTAGATGCAGTTTGAGTTTTGCAATATTATTACTTGTCGAGCCTTTATTTTGACCAACCCTAGGTGGAATATTTTACAAATTCCTCAGGCCCTCGCGCGAGTGTTAGGTTAGATAGAAATTAACTTATTAGATAAGCTTCATCCATAGAGGTATCCGCTCTAATTCATTTTAGGAATCGATTTTAGAAATAAAGAGAGTACAATTTTCTCAAACTCTTTAGTGCTTCAGAGTCCAAAGCCAAACAACTTTTGTTGGAAACTTTAAGGCATTGGCTATTTTTAAGATAAAATAACGAAAGTCTATCAGAAATCGCTCTTAATTTTATTGTACAAACAAAGTTTTAGCATAAATCTTAGTAAACAATAGTTAACTTACCCTAGACATCCAAGGATTTAAGTTCAAAGATAATCATGAAAATAAAGCTTGAGAATACCAAATAAATAAAATCAATTACTTGTTACTTAAAGAGAAGCATAAATGAGATATTTTATTAACCGGATGATTGCTTCGGGAAAATAGAGAGTTGCACGTCACTTAACGTTTGTCATTGTTTCTACAAGAGGCTTATCATTCAGAGTCTCAATGCTTATTAACCAACCATGGGTTTCTTCTCTCTCGAAATTATTCGAACCACAAGATACTCGGGGTCTAAATCCTGGTAGTTACTTTTGTGAAAACCTGTGCCATAATCTCGATACTTGATGGTCATGTCTCTTTTAACCATTGCAAAGTCAGGTTCCCCATATTGCGACAACTCCCTAATGTCTATTAGCGTTTAGATTTCCTTTATCATTGTTATGTATTCTCTCTTGCTATGTCTAATGTCATTATAATACTCACAAAACTTCCCTCTTGAGGTCTAATCATTATGGGGAAACCCTAAAACAGACATGTTCTTTCGTCTTCTAGTAAATAGCTGTCGTGCTCTCAATTAACTCTACATAATCCTCACGCCTCAATCATTTATCTCGGAAACTGTCCCCGGTCCTTCATGTCATGGTTTGATACGTAGTGAAATACAATTGCGTCAGTATCATTCTTTGAGTCGTTATCGATTTCTCTAAGGCAGTGGTAGGTCATGGCAAGTGGCTCGTCGTGTGTTGTCAGAGCTAATTTTTTCGAGATACTTGTAGTTGCAGCAAAAAATATTAAGAAGGTGGTGCGTTACCCGGTGACTGTTGGTGATATGCAATCTCTACAAAGTGGTCATATGCATCAACTTGCTCTAACAACGCGCCAAACTTTCAGATCTTCCTCTAGTTTTGTGATCCTAGTTAACCCTTGTTTCCATTTCATATTTCACATTTTTTTTGGTTTCGCATTTCGCACGTAGATATTTCTTTTAATTTAATAATGGTTATACACTTCACATGTTATATTTTGCATTTTGCATTTCACATATTGCATTTAAGAAAAAAAATCAAATTTAATTGTTTCCGCATTTCGCGTATCACATTTTTGTCACTAGTTTAAGTTTTCACCTTGGAAAAAAATTATAATTCAAGTTTGACCATGGTTTCATATTTCACAACTACATATCGTTTTTTTTTTTTTGCATTTTCCGATACCTAAGATTTTGTATTTTGACTATGTTATACCTAAAAATTATATATTTTATATTTAAACCAATATGATTGTCTATAACTCTATAAAACACCACAAAACCTTTTGAAATATGGGTGTATATCGAATTCCAAAAAAAATTAACAGTAAAATCATGAAAAATACCCCGTCGTCACTTATCGAAAAAAGAAGAGAAATTTTGTGTGAAATCGATTTGTTAGAGTAAACTCGATGCCCTGACTTGATCATCTATCTCACATCGCTCTTATATAAATAATATACAATATATAATTGAAAGACAATATCTCAACTAATTTGAGGCATTTTGGAAACGTACACACTAGTTGATTCACAATAATATATATATATATATATATATATATATGAGACTTTCTCCATGTCTCAATGGGAATGTGTCCACTATATAACAGATCAAGTTTAGGGGGGGGGTGTTAGAGTAAACTTGGTGTCATAAATTGATTCTCAATCCCACGTTGCTTCGACATAAAATAATATATAGTATATAAGCGAATGACAATATCTCAAGTAATGTGAGATCTTTTAATGGAGAGTGTTGGACCAAGGCAAACAACACTAGTTGGTTCACACTTATACATATTCTTCACATGTTGTTTTTGTTTGATTTAGACGTGAAATCAATTTATTTTTTCAGTTTTTATTCTTGATTTAAGAGAAAAAAAGAATATAAAACATAAAGAAATAAGAGAGCAAAATAAATTATAATATTTTTTGAACGAAAGACTTATTTCATAATATAAAATAAGTTTGATATAATCATTAAAAATATTTGAAATATTCGTAACAAACTAAATTTTAAATATTAATTGGCAAAGTTAAGTGATTTTTTTAAGTAATAAATAATGTCAAAATATTAAGTAAAAAATATATTCGTTTAAAAATACTTATTAGTTAATAATATATATAATTAAAGTTAGCGATAAATTTCTTCATAAGTTAAATTGGTTGAATAACAGTGTATACTTTGAGGGTTGCACAAAACAAATTTAGGAGTAGTACATTCACATTTATTTTTGATAAAAATCTTCCTTAATCTCTCTGAAGCATCCATATATGAAGCTAGATCCACCATTGTATTTATCGTTTATCTCCCATTTAAATTTAGGAGTAGTACATTCACATTTATTTTTGATAAAAATCTTCCTTAATCTCTCTGAAGCATCCATATATGAAGCTAGATCCACCATTGTATTTATCGTTTATCTCCCATTTACTGGACATACTCATTCCAAATTACTCATTTCCGCTCCTTACATACATGAAGTTTTTTCCAAAGTGACCAACTCCATTTTTCGGACTATTCGACTCAAACCTTTCTTAAACTTTCCTTTACCTATTTTCGTATTTTTATTTTGTAAATCAGTGCGTCTAACAACTATGATCATCGGAGGTTCCGATTTTAAAACCTTTGATTTTTCAAATTTAGTCATTTTGATGACCTTGTGACCCGAGTTTGTCCCATTTATTTTAATGAGTTTTTACCATTAGGTTTGTTATGTTTCCTCTCTGACCACTTAGCAGTATTAACACTCATCATGAATCTAAATTCTATATAAGTAAGCTCCACCGTCTCATCTTTATATCATATTATTTGAGGAAACTCGCATTTCTCAATAAACACGTCATCTTCTATTTTCGAGATAAAATTCTCCTGTTAATTTATTATTTTCTAACTTTCATATCATTTTGATCAATAATCGGATATTAACTAAATTATTACATGCGAGGGTTGTATGTCAACCATATATCTTTATTGGTGGGTTTATTTATGGTTTATGAGAGTATACTAATTGAGGGATTAGATTTGGAGGAAAATATGCTGGTCACGCCTTTTTTGATAATCTTAATGGATTTTCGACCAAATTAAATTTGAATTTTTTTTCAATATCTTCATTGAAAACCATGTTATTATACTCATTAAAACATTTCAATATTATAATTTTAACATTTTTTACTGTATATACTTTTATTATCCATACTCATTGACATATTTTGTTATCCATTACTTTAGCATTTTGATATTATAATTTAAATTAAGGTTTAATACCAGTTAAGACTCAAAAACCAAACTATTATCCACTTATTATCCATGTTTTCATATATTTCTAAGAAATACTCATTTAACTTCTTTATTTACCAATTAAAACCCAACTATTTTTACAATACACTGAATACTTTTAATTAACTATATAAAACCTTTTATACTTTCACTAAATTTTTATTTTTGTTTATTTCTCACTCCAGATTGTACGATCTACATTAGCATATCAGATGACGATTCAACTTCATTTCGATTTTTTTTCTATATGAATTTTGTAGTTTTTCTATTTTGATAGTGTTTTTATTTGATTTCAATGCTTGATTTTTTATTTATGTTTTATATAACTCAATTTCGCCACAAATTTATTCTTGAGTTTCTATCTTTGTGTTACTCGTGATTTTTGATATTTCATATGTTTTTACTTTGATTTTGTATTTGAAATATTGCATTAATTTAGGATTTAGTCGTTTTTTGTGTTTTTTGTGATTCTGGAAAATATGGTTGAGAAACTTTTTATAAAGAAGACGACTGTTACGAAGAATATGAAGTTTTTCTAGATGCAAAACCTGTTTAATTTATGTACTTCTAGTTGTGAAACCTGTTCATTTTTCTGTAATAATAGTTGCGCACCCTATTATTTTCTACTAGTTGAGAAACATGTGTATTTTCCAGCATTGATAGAAATGTAAAACCGATTATTTCTTGTAATGATAGATGCAAAATCTGTGTATTTTCTGTAATGTTAGATGCAAAAACCTGTGTATTTTCTTTAATGATAGGTACGAGCTGTTTACTATTTTTAGTTTTTTAAATTGCCGAATACATGTACGTGATGTCTAGAAGTCGACTATGCCTTTTTAAACTAAATGACGAACTTGCAATATGCGATCTTGGTCTATTTGATGATTTTGAAGATACCATCAAGTGTGGTTTAAGTAGATATAATGTGTTGGGTCGGTGTAAATTCATATTAAGATATTGTTGTGGTGACCTATAAAACGTTATCTTAGGCTGTGATGGTGATTTAGTTGTATTGATATTAGTTATTGATACTTTGGGTGTTTTAATTGTTACTATAAATATTGAAGGGGATGTTGGTGTTGGTGATATTGTTAGAGAAACTGCTCAAAGTTTATTTGAAGTTTTAAATGAATTTTTTATATGTGGATAAACTTGTCAAAGTTATGATTTTCAACATTATTGTCAAAAGTGGAAGCTAAAATTTAGTTTATTTGTGTAATGGGAAGCAAGCCAAAACAAAAATAATATAAATTTAACTTTTACCTTATAATCAATCTTATCTTCGCCTAATATCTTCATCACATTACTAACAAAAATATTAGATCACGGTACATCTAGAATTGACCATATTGTAGGATATTCATTATTTTCTTCTTTTTTAAATCATTTATAATTTATGGCATTGGGTTATGTTACTTACTTATGTTACTTTGTTTGTAAATTGCCATTTTTTTATAATTTCCATATCAATTTGACCACGGAGTTGATATTGAGTATGATCCAAATATAGTTCAAATGATGGCATTTCATCCAATTCTTTCTGCAAATATAAAAAGTCCAACATATTAGGTGAACTACCGGGTAAAACTCTGTAAAGCAAAAACAAGGAAACTCTGATAGATAAGAAATGATATTATGAAAACTAGGGCAACTATGATAGATGTTAAACAACATATTATGTTAAACCAAAGCAACTATGGTAGATACGAAACCATGACAACTATGATAGATACGTAATCGGGGCAAGTATGATAAATACGGAATGATATATTATGCCAAACCAGGGCAAATATGATATATACATAACCAATACAACTATGATAGATATGAAACATTAAATTATGCAAAACTAGGACAAGTATGATGAATGTTAAAACCATGTTATGTAAAACCAGATGAATGAGAGACAATTATATGTGTAAGAAAAGATTAGAAATTAGAAGAAATATTAAAGATTAGAGAAAAGATCAGAGATTATAGAGAAATATTAAAGATGAGAGAAAATATTAGAGAAAAGAGCAAATATAATTCACTTACTTGTTTTTTCTATAAAGTTTTTCAATCCTTATAATTTCCTTATCAAAAACAGGATACAAGTCAATGATTGTTGGCATTTTGATTGTTCCCCATAACATTAGCATTTAAAGTACGAAGATCCTTGACCACATCTACTATAAAAGAAACTTATTTTTAATTCATAACGATGTTAGGTGGAGTATCATTGTTTTTGACAACATCATTGGGATCTTGTTATTTGAAAAAAATAGTAACATCAGGATCTTGTCCTTCCAGAATAAAATTATGCGCAACATTTTGGTTTTCCACACCAACATCAACATGAGTATGATCATTTATTTATTCAATGTCAACATGAGTATGAGCATCTTGTTCTTCAACAATAACACTAACCTTAGTATATTCTCCTTCCACAATAACATAAATTAAAATTCTTGGTTTTCGACACTAACATTAGGGTTCTTTTGTAGTGGAGGTGGATTTTGTTTTTGTCCAAAAATAATAGGATTAACATGATCCTCTTCCACAATAATAATAACTTTTGGATCCTATTGCTCCACACAAATATCGGCGTTCTGTTGTGGTGAGGTGGATCATGTTTTTCCACATCAACATTAGGTGTAGTATATTTGTTTTCGACACCAACAATAAAGTTTTCTATATAAACATTAGTAAATATATTCGGGTCCATACTATATTAGAATGATGTTGTTCTACACTGATTGTTGAAAATTTTATCTTATAATCGCAATCATGCTTTTTTATTTAGTGATTGATGGACTTTATTATGTAATCGTTTTTTCCTTTTATAAGTTTTTGTTTTTTCAGGTGTTTTTTTAAGTTTATCCTGTGTGTATATCTTCAACATAGGCAGTTGAAGTGTCTGTTGTAGCTTCATCTTTGTATCTGTTGCATTTATCTTTTCAGGTTCATTTATTTTTTCTTTTCATTTCTGAAATGACCTCGTCTTTTTCAATGAGTTTGGTTTTTAGTTTTGCCATTTGAAGTTCAAAATTTATACTCTAAACTGTATTTTCTTTATTATATTTATTGTTGATAAGTGAATGCTCTGACTAGAGACATGCTCTGCTGGTGGTAGGGATTTTTTGCTAATCATCTATAAAATAAATATGAAATATTTTTAAATGTATGAAACACTTAAACTATGATAGATGCCAAACCATGTCAAATATATGAAACCTTTATAAATATGATAGATGATAGATGCAAAACCTTAATAAATATGGTAGGTATGAAACGTACATAAATATGATAGATGCAAAACATTCATAAAGATGATAGATGTGTAACGTCATAAAAATGATTAATGCGAAACATTGTAAGTGAGAAACCATTACATATGAGAAACCATTTCAAAGATGCAAAACCTTTGTAAAGATGATAAATGCGCAACACTATAAACCATGACATATGCGGAACTATGATAAAATGGAGTTTTTTTACCTTTTGTTAGTACAATAATCTTTTCAATCTTATGTCTTCTACTATTAAATGGTACATTATGTCAATTTTTTTATTGAAGACTATTTTTCAGGTCTCGTTAGATTTCTAAGAATCTAAGACACTAAATTTTTATAAAATAAGAGCACGTTATGTCTGCACAAGCTTCTGTTTATATTGTAGCTTCATCTCTGTATCTGTTGCATTTGTCTTTTCAAGTTCAATTATTTTTTCTTTTCATTTCTGAAATGACATTGTCTTTTTCAATGAGTTTGGTTTTTTGTTTTGCCATTTGAAGTTCAAAATTTATAATCTAAACTGTATTTTCTTTATTATATTCATTGTTGATAAGTGAATGCTCTGACTAAAGACATGCTCTGCTGGTGGTAGGGATTTTTTGTTAATCATCTATAAAATAAATATGAAATGTTTTTAAATATATGAAACACTTAAAGTATGATAGATGTTAAACCATGTCAAATATATGAAACCTTTATAAATATGATAGATGATAGATGAAAAACCTTAATAAATATGGTAGATATGAAACGTACATAAAGATGATAGATGCAAAACATTCATAAAGACGGTAGATGCGTAACGTCATAAAAATGATGAATGCGAAACATTGTAAGTGAGAAACCATTACATATGAGAAACCATTTCAAAGATGCAAAACCTTTGTAAAGATGATAAATGCGCAACACTATAAACCATGACATATGCAGAACTATGATAAAATAGAGATTTTTTACCTTTTGTTGGTACAATAATCTTTTCAATCTTATGTCTTCAACTATTAAATGGTACATTATGTCAATTTTTTTATTAAAGACTATTTTTCAGGTCTCGTTAGATTTCTAAGAATCTATGATACTAAATTTTCATAAAATAAGAGCTATGTCTGCACAAGCTTTTGTTTATATTGTGTAACGTTCTTTAGTGATTTTCTTCTTTAGGTTGCAGTCATTTAGTCCTTGTAACTTTTGGAAGTTGTTGAATAATATATTGATTTATTGTTCAATCAAAATCAGTAGAACATTTCCATCAAAGGCTTGGTTCGTATCCCAATTTGCACCACTCCCATCGTTGAGATTAACTTGTTCAAAATTAACACCCTCTTGAATATCCTTTGAAATATCATCATTTTATTCCTCTAGAGGTGCATCATTACTTTGTTCTTTCTCGAAATAGACATTATGCTCATCGTTCAGTGTATTAACATTTTCATCTTCTGAAACTTCTTTAAATATTTGGAACTCTCCTCCAAATTGCTCTTCATATACTTTTGTTAGATTCAATTTTTCTTCTACAACCTATAATTTTTTTAAATGTTAAAGTAATGACATATATTCATGTAAATACGAAACCGGACAAAAAAAGTGTAAATATACTCTTTCATCTATGACCTCCCTTAGTGCGTTAATCAAATTCAATTTTGTTTTATCCTTAATACTCAGCCATTTCAAGCATCTCGGTATTTTGTCTTCAATTTCATTTTATTAGATATAGTTGCGTCTATATTTTAATAATACTTTCGATACATTTATTTACTATTTTTTTAATTCTATTTATAATAGAACACAAATAGTAACCAATAATAGAGCAACACTTTATCAGGTTTATTTTTATGACAAAGGTTTATTGAGTTTATCAGCTTCTCCTGGATTGCTTCACCCCCATCATAAGTTTTTTATTTTGTCAAAGTGCACTGGTTGTATTTTTGTCTCTTTCATCTGTTTTATCAAGGCAAAAAGGCATGATATAAAGAAACAAGCTTTTGAAGGTATTTGTCATGTAAAAGTAATAAAATAAGAAAAAAGGTCAACTATGATATACGCGCAACTGTATACTATGCAAATTAAGGGGCACTATGATAGTTTTTTAACGTTAAATTATGTGAAATCAGTGAAACTATGAGAGTTGCAGAATGTTAGATTATGCGAAATCAGGGGAACTATGATAGTTGCGGAACGTTAGATTATGCGAAATCAGGGAAACTATAATAATTGCTGGACGATATATTCTACTAAAGCATAACGACAATGTTCGAAATTTGGGAATTGTATAAATGCTAAAAACAGGTTAACTATGATAGATGTTGAATGATATATGCTCAACCAGGAAATTATAGATGATGACAAACAATATCATAACAGTTTTGACAAGTGAAAAATTCTAGACTCTCTTTTGCAATAATTATGCATTGTTGTAGAATTTGATGAATGAATGTCTTGCAGCTCGCTTTAGCGAGACACGAGCAAGCAATATATGTTGATAGATGAGAGACAAAAGTAAGTATATACTACAAAACAAATAACTAACAAATATCGCCAAAAGTTGATATAACTGAAGAAGGTTATGACTATAGTAACCTAAAAAATCGAAAAAACCTTATAATGAAACCCAATTTTTCAAAAAAGTAAAATCGAACTTTATTTTAGAAGAAGAAGATGATGATCATAACTATAATTTCTTATTGTTTTAAGGTACATTTTGATCGGAAGTACTTTGAAACTTTGATCAGAAAGTAAATCGGAGCTTGAATGACTCTGATTTCTTGTGGTTGGGAACTTGGAAAACGAAAAGGCTATCACATTAGAGAGAGATGTTATCGGTGTAGAAGTGATAATTTGGCTAATTTAGTTTCTGTTTTCAATTTTTTATTTATATAAGGAGTAGTCTTGGAAGAGAATTATTTAAATATTTTGAACATTTATCTATAATAGATTTGTGTAACAGACCTTATATAACTTCCCCTTTAAATTATAAAAATAATTAATGCATCATCGATGGACCGAATTCGGATCAATCCATTCTGAATCGAACTGTTCTCTTTCCTTGGGTTTGTTCCCTATTTAATATTGATAAATCTAATATATTTGTGCTTACAAGTTAATCCTGTCCGATCTAGGAACACTAAGTTCTCTATACATTAGGGATGGCAACGGGGCGGATCGGGGGCGGGTACCTATATATCCACAACCCGCCCCGCAGTAAATAACTGATACCCGAACCCGCCCCGAAATCCGACGGGTATTTTTTTTTTCATACCAAATCCGAATCCGTGGGTTCGGGTTACCCACACGGGTACCCGCGAACTACCCGCGGAAGAAACCCGTTGTAGATACCCGAACCGAACCCGAACCGAACATAAACAAAATATGTAAAAAATAAAATATAAAAGTAAAAATCTAACAATAAATTTAACAAAATACTACCATAAATTATAATCTTCATCGACTTGATATTCTAAATAAAACAAACGTATAAAATTAAAATAAACATTTAAATAATTTTTTTAACATTTAAATATTTTAAAGTAAAAAATAAATGTCTTCGTTAGCTTCCGTCCTTAAAGCACCAACAATCGACCATCCATTGCAAAAGCTTCAATTATTCCTATTTAAAAATAAATTTTATTAAACATAAGATTAAATAATGCACCGTAAATCCAACAAGTTTATATAGTAAGTACATTACTTACCGCGAAGACCGAACGGTCCAAACCGTCATCATCAACTTCATTCACCGAAGACATTTGAACCTTCAATAAAAAATAAAAAATAAAAAATATATTAATTATAATGATAACAAATAAATATACTAATAAAAGTAAAAAAATATATATTTATTTGCAGGTTTAAAGTTTAAACCTGCAAATAAATATATATATTTTTACTTTTATTTATTATTTTCTTACAAGTTACTAATATATTATATAGTTATACTGCATATATATAATTAAAAAAATAGAGAAACACTATTTCTCGAGAAATCATAGAAAAAAAAGAAAAAAAAATATTCCGAAATTAAAAAATCATATAACAAATCGATGTATTTAGTAAAAAATAAATATTACATAAAAAATCTATATCAAATTTGTATATATATATTTAGAAATTAAAAATATATAAGATATATAAAAATTGAAATCTATATATATATATGTTAAAAACAAATAAATTCTGTATAAAATATATAGAATATATTCTAAAATAAATTTTAAAATCTATATAGAATATATAGATATATCTAAAAAATATAAAATTGAATATAGAATAAATAAATATATAGAAATTTTTATATATATATATTCAGAATTAAATATAAAATTTTATATGAATATATTCGAAAATAAATTTTAAAATCTATATAGAATATATAGATATATCTAAAAAAATATAAAATTGAATATAGAATAAATAAATATATAGAATATTTTTATATATATTCAGAATTAAATATTTTATATGATAAAAAAAATTGAATTTTAGTATTCAGTATCAGATCTATGCATATTCAGTATCAAATCTATGCATAAACAGTTTATATATACTATATATATATATATATATATATATATATATAAATATAAATAAATTAGACAAAGAGAAATAAGTTATTGTAAAATCATTTTTTAGATAACATGAACGATTTTTAGAGAGAAAAAATAAAAAGAACCGATTAGTCTCAAAAACATAGAAAAAAAAGAAAAAAAAAATCATCGAAATAAAGAAAGAAACCTGAATATTAGGAAGGAAGCGAGTGACAACTGAAAACCAAAGAACGGAGCAACAAAAAACCAAAGAACGGAGCAACAAATCGTGGCGGTCGGTACAATAGTGATGGTTCTATGTGAGGAGATAAAAACGAGAGAAGTGATAGTGAAAATGAGACAGATTAGATATTGAATTTTTTTTTTTCTTTTAGGGTTTGGAATATTATTGGGCTAGATTACATAGAGATTAGAGACGGTAATAAATAATATTTATAACGGGCTATAATTAATAATAATATTATTAAAGTTGAATATTTAGTCTTTATAACGGGCTAAAAATAAAATCAGTAAATAATATTTATATATACAGAGATGTAAGGTATTTTTACGGGGCGGGTTCGGGGCAGTTACCCGTGGTTTAATATTCAAAACCGAAACCGAACCCGAACCCGAACGGATAGTAAAAATAAAAACCATAACCCGCCCCGTTTATTTTTTTCTTTTTCGGGTAACCCACCCCGTCGGTTCGGTTCGGGTACCCACGGTTTCGGTTTAAATTGCCATCCCTACAGTATACATCTTAGAATATCCCAACAAATACGCTATTTCACATTAGTTAGTAAAAATATCTATTATATTTTAAAAAATGTTTTACAAAAGTTAATTTAAATTTACCTAAACGGTTACACAATGTGTATAATTATTTCTTATTTTTCTCAATATTTACAAAACTAAAAAACTAACTTAATTATCACAAATATGTTTATTATTTATTGTCTAAAATTATAAAATATTATAATTTAATTTACATTTAACTGAATTATAAATTAGGTGTTTGGGATGCTCTTATCATTTTAGATTAAATTGGACCACGACCAAAACCGTTTAGGAATCATAATTCAAATTTGTTCTATATTCGGTCGTACAAAACCGATCTAGTCGGATCATTCTATTCATAACACCGTATATACATTTATTTTGATTTACCGCTTTAATTTTCTTAAATTTTTTTACCTGCTTGCCCAAAAATGCCCCCGACTCTCCCAATCTGATTCTTTTTTCGACCTCCATTGCTGCTGCTCTCTCTTTATCACAGTCCTCTCGTTCAAGTTTCTCTCCGATGATGGAACAAAACCAACAACAGCGGCGAGAGGATCGGAGCGTTCCAGAAAGGAAAGGCCAGAAGAGAAAGCTAGATGACGGAGCCATCGGCAAAGACGACATAGATCTCTCTCTTTCATCTGCCGACTCACGCCAAACGCTCTTGTGCGAGGTGAGCACACAAGTTAACTTGCTCTGCTCCACGTTTTCATGGAACGAAGACGATCGTGCCACCGCCAAGCGTGCCGCGCATGTTCTCGCCGAGCTTGCCAAAAACGGTGAAGATTTCTCTATTGTTTGGATCCAAGCTGTTTCCATAATGTTTGGCCGTTTCGTGTATTTTGTTTTAGATCGGTAGATGTTAGGTTTGTCAAATTTCTGTCCCGTTTCCGATTCAGGATTGTAAATTGTCAGTGACGAGTTTTACTTTCTTGTAGAGGATGTTGTGAATTTGATTGTGGAAGGAGGCGCGATTCCTGCTCTGGTGCAGCATTTACAGGCACCTCCATCTATTGATAATGATCAGAGATCGAAGCCATTTGAACACGAGGTGGAGAAAGGCTGTGCATACGCTCTAGGCCTTCTTGCAATTAAGGTATTCTTGTTCTTCGTCATTAATTCACTTGAAATTGATTTAAATTTTGACGAATTGCACCTAGCGTTCTATTCTCAGGTATTTTGGATTATTTAATTTTGATGCCAGTTAGGAACTAGTTCTCTTAATATGTGTTGTGCAATTTCTGAACTGTTGGTTTGTGCAATTTTGTTTAACGAGCAGCGCTAGTATGTGTAGCATAAAGTCAAATACAGATGTATTTTTTTTTGAGCATGAATTGATTAGCAGTTGCTATGTGCAATAATAACTTTGCTATGCATACTGCATTTAGATTGGTTATGAAAAAAATGGATTTTACTAAAGGTAAAATTTGTTGTTTTAGCTCTTCGCTATAACGTGTTCGTGATAGAAATTTATGGTTCTGCATGCTATGAAGCAAAGGGCAGCACATAATCAACCATATGGTGTGTTAATTGTATCATGAATGGTTGTGCTATTATTGCTTTAGTGTATAGTAGGTGGCTGAGCTATAATTTTTGGACTGGTAAGTGTTAGGGACAAGAAGGTGCGTTTATCATTTTAGCTTGCCTTCAGCTTTAGATTATTTTTTTCTGAAGTTTTAAATAAATTTAAATGTGCGACCTAGGCCGTACTGTCTCTACAGTTGGCCTTCTTTGATGTATATTTATCTGAAAATTTTGGGCAACATATTTGGTTAAAGTCATTGGCGGTTAGAGTTTATGTCAAGTAATAATTTTCCTGAATACTGAGCTTGCTCACTCTTGTGGACTTCACTGATAACAGCCAGAACACCAGCATCTCATAGTTGATAATGGGGCCCTGAGCCACCTTGTGAGTTTGTTGAAGAGGCAAAAGAATGGGTCTGGTACACGAGCGGTATATAGTGTCATTAGAAGAGCGGCGGATGCCATCACTAACCTTGCTCATGAGAATAGCAGAATAAAGACTCGTGTTAGGTCAGCTTATGTTGTTTTATATATCCCAATTCGAGCATCTAGCATAATGATTTTCTCAATTCATGGTTCATGATGGACAGGCTGGAAGGTGGTATCCCACCTCTTGTAGAGTTGCTTGAGTTCACGGATGCTAAAGTGCAACGAGCAGCTGCTGGGGCATTGCGGACCCTTGCATTTAAAAATGATGAGAATAAGAATCAGGTATATTCACTTTCCTTGAAATGGGGTTTACGGGATCATGCTCAGATTCAAAAAAATTAGTTGAACATGATAGTTTTGCAGATTGTGGACCGTAATGCACTTCCTACTCTAATCCTTATGCTACGATCAGAGGATGCTGCCATCCACTATGAAGCGGTATGTCTTCATAGAAATCCTAATTATAGCAGTTGTCTATAGATGCGCTCCAGCGTGCATTTTACACAGATGTGGCATCAGATATTTATTGTGGATTGTAGGTTGGTGTTATAGGAAATCTTGTACACTCATCTCCAAACATAAAAAAAGAAGTTCTGGCTGCAGGGGCTCTGCAGCCTGTTATTAGTCTACTCAGGTTTGTGCAGAATATCAATTCTTGCATAGTTGTCATATCAGTGATACTTATCGTGCCTATTTCTGGGCTCTAATGGAAACTATACATAGTATTGGCGGTACAGTCCATATCAGCCGATACTGATAATAATTTGTTGTTTTATAAAAAATGTTAAGGGTAGTGAAGGATTGAAAGGTATTTTTTTTTATTATGCAAACTTAAGTAAATCGACTTTTAAAAGGGAAAGTATATTAATTAATCATAATTTAATGCTAAATTCTGAATATAAATCCTGTTGATATTCCAAGGAGTATTTTTCCTTCTTTCTTTGTGAAGGATACAAAGAAAATCTTTCCAATTCCAAATTAGTAACTCGCCCCTATGCCTCACACTCCATATAATCTTTTGGAATCACCTATTTAAATTTCAATACTATTTTTTAGAATTTGGAACTACTTGTACGATGAAATCGTTTCTATTTTAATAGCGGTAGTTCTTATAGAATGTCAGTGTGGGCATGTCCTACTTTTGAACTTCCATACGTATCAACGTATCTATTTCTTTCACTATTTATTGGTTTTCAGTAGAACCCCCCTCCCCTCTCTCTTATTTACTTCATATCCTACAAACTCACCCAAAGTTAATTCCTAAATACTCATTTTAGGGGTTGATGGTTATTTTGATGCTTTAACTTAGTTTTTTATATTTAAGAATTATGTTATATGGTCACAACTCACAAATGGATTGAAATGGTTAAATTGTGCGATAATTGTCTTTATATATATTATGCTATATATATATGTATGTATATTTCTAATAACCTTTTAAAGGGTCACCATAGAGACAAAATATGTGATACGAAAAAACATGAAATCGATACACGATTTGACAACTATGCTATTGTAATCCACCATCTTCCTTTTTACTAATGTGCTGATTAGATTCTTGAATTTCATTACATTGTACAGCTTTTGTTCACTACCATATGTCATCTTATAACTTTTATTGGTTATTTTCTCGTTACTCAAATATATTCTTGACAGCTCCTGCTGCTCAGAAAGCCAAAGAGAGGCTGCTTTATTACTTGGACAGTTTGCTGCAACTGATTCAGATTGCAAGGTTTGCTTTATTTTTCTCGGCCTGCTTTGTTTCATATGTATAAGGCTTACAGTTTCTTCGTTAGCTATTAGAAGATTACAAGATGAACCATAATGGATCATACTCCTTTAAGAATGGATTATTTGTCTTATGTACAACAAACTGGATTGTACTCCACAATTTTTGAATCAACTATTATTTCACTGTCTTTATTTTTATTTGAAAAAGGGATATTTTTGCAGGTTCACATTGTACAAAGGGGTGCGGTACAACCTTTAATTGAGATGCTTCAGTCAGCTGATGTTCAGTTGAGGGAGATGTCCGCCTTTGCATTGGGGAGGTTGGCCCAGGTTAGTGTTTTATCACCATTAGTGTGTAGTTATCACTTATATTTATGTTTTTTCATTAAAAACATAAACAAAATAGCTTTTGAAGATCCCTGTATAGAACTCCACTAGAATGGCAAAGGCTTCTCTTGATTCTTTTTTTTGGGGAGAACGGGGCATTGTTGAATAGGGATTGCTGACATATATGAATACATGTTCGTAATTCAATCCTAAATAGGATAGATGAAAATTAGTTTAATGTGATCTGCATGATGTGCGACAAATTCGTTAAATTTATGTGGTTCATATTGATTCTTTTTCAAAAATGAGTTGGGACGGTATCAGCTTGTGCTGGTTGGATTTTATCCCTAGCGAACTTTTTTCAGAAACTCAATCTTTGTTATAATTATTAGCTTCATATAATAGATATATAGAACTCTCTAGCTGCTTTCTAGAGCATATATCTACAGATTCTAATATATCTTTACACTTTTAGTGGCAAATTTAGCTGTTTTCCTTGAGAATTTCTACTTGATCTGAAATAACTTTATTTTAGGATACACATAACCAAGCGGGTATATCTTATAACGGTGGCTTGGTGCCATTGCTGAAGCTTCTTGATTCAAAAAACGGATCTCTGCAACATAATGCTGCTTTTGCTCTTTATGGGCTTGCGGATAATGAGGTAAAGCTGTGCAAATTTTCTTGAACTATGGGTTAACTCCTTAAAACTGTTGTAGAGTAGCTAAAAAATCTGATCTACTCATCTATGCCGTAGGATAACGTCTCCGATTTTATCCGGGTGGGAGGCGTCCAGAAGCTACAGAATGGAGAATTTATTGTTCAAGTACGCTTATCGCTACATTCTACAGAACTCTTATGTTAAGCTTTATTTTGACTGATTGATATTTTGGGGCTTGAAAGTATAAGTCGATAACAGACTACTTAACAACTTGAACGTCAATAATTGATGATTTTTTGTACTGATTTGTAACCTGAAAATGTATTTTCAGGCAACAAAAGATTGTGTGGCCAAGACATTGAAGAGAATGGAGGAGAAAATACATGGAAGAGTGAGTTTTTTGTTGTGAGGATTTCTATTTACTGTCTGATGTTCCAATTGAATGTCTAGAGAAGATTCATAGTTATAGATGGTCTATTTGTAGCATATTCTGTATAGTTGGTTACTCTGGGAACATGGAAAAAGCTGGAAAGCAAACAGATATGGTTTACAAATTTGTGAATTCGGTGTGTGACTTTTAAAATTCTGAGTCCATTATTTCCATTATGTAGGTTTTGAACCATCTATTGTATCTAATGCGCGCATCAGAGAATTCTGTCCAAAGACGAGTAGCTTTGGCTCTTGCTCATCTTTGTTCCCCAGACGATCAAAGAACTATATTCATTGAGAACTCTGGCATGGCATCTTCTTGAACTGTTTCTTGGAAGGCTATCTTACTCTTTTGTGCTGATAGACTTTAGGGTTCACAACAAGATGTTCTTTCTTGCTTGGAGATGCTTATTACGGAGCCATCTTTTCGTACAGGACTGGACTTGCTTTTGGGGCTTCTTGGTTCAGCGAATCCTAAGCAGCAATTAGATGGTGCTGTGGCTCTGTTCAAGTTAGCGAATAAACCTACAACTCTTTCTCCAGCTGATGCTGCTCCTCCGTCTCCAACACCACAGGTCAGATTTCTTGTCTCTGAGTTCATTAAAGTCCCCTCTGCCGTCAGAAAGGACCCCGTAAATTAATGTATACCCGTGCATGGAGCTTGGTGGTTATATAGTGTTTTGCATAATATAATATGAGAACAAAATAATGAGCTCTAGGCATTCAGTTATTATATTTGAAGATTTTTGGTCTAATATTTTGGTTGTCCATGGCCAAATCTGTTTGTTTCTTTGAATCGGTTTCTGTTTGCACTACATAATAACAAATTAGACGGAAGCTGCTCAACCGTGGAACTATGTGTGGTTGTATTTCAGTTGACCTGGTGTCATATAGGAGAGTATCCCTACCTTTTGGGCCTGTTTTAATTTAAAAAAGTAATCGAGCGAATCAGTTTCCAAGATAATTTTTCTTTTCTCACTATGCGGAAAATATAAGGTAAATTTTAGTAATAAAATGTTGGGGGATACTCAGTAAAGAAAGTATACTTCCTCGCTTCTTTCTTCCTTTAAAGAGTATTATGCTTCCTTGAAACTACTGAGGATCCAACCAGAGTACCAATAATCATTTTATTTACTCACTATTTTCTTTCTTTCAAAATTTTCTGAGACCCAAACATAGCCTTCAAGAATCCGGTAGATGTTAATTAACAAAAAAACCATCTCGGGTCAATCTTACAACTCTTGACAAGGTGGTTTTGGCGTTGGATGTTGATTTCACAGACCAAGGAATGGTGTCTACTGGAACAAATTATTTGATGTTGTTTACGTGTTGAGCCTCTGTATTCTGAATGTGAGTTTGATATTAGAGTGTATAATGCGTCGACATTAATTGAATACATTTACGCATAGGCAAAAAAGATTTCCAGCTTTTATGTTATCGCGTGGTAGAGATCGTCATTGTAACTCACTTGTAACTGCATCTTGAATGTGAATGTTTATAAATCAAAGCAACAGGAACATGGGAAGATATATACTGATGGCCTCATGGATTCTTTGTTTTATCATTAAGTTATGGATATCAAGCCTTCATGTTTTTGTGCATGTAGCATATTAAACAGCTTCTTTTCTTGTTATATTAGATACAATATACATTATAGGTTGTGATATTCTTTTATTTCAATTTTTTATGTCAATGATGATGCAACATTTACTGCAGGTGTACTTGGGGGAGAAATATGTAAATGACTCAACATTGTCTGATGTTACCTTTCTGGTTGAAGGTATGCTTTCCATCTTCTGATCCGTGAAATAATAGTTTTTGTCCGGATAATTCTTTCTTGTAAGTTAGAAAGTTGGTTTAACTCCATTGCAGGTAGAACATTCTATGCTCACAGAATTTGCTTACTCGCATCTTCAGATACATTCCGTGCTATGTTTGATGGTGGCTATCGGGTGAGTAAACCTTTAAAACATGATTCCACATGTCGTTTTTCCTCTCTTTCTCTCTGTCACAAACACACACACACAAACAGACATATTCGTTTAAAAGATATTTTCTGTTCCGAACCTGCTTTGGCATGTGATACAGACCTTTTTGAGTTTAATCAAAGTTTTTCATTCTAATGGTGGATGAGCTAATCAATGCAAATATCATAATTAATTGCTATTGGGCTATGCAATAGGAGAGAGATGCTCGGGACATTGAAATTCCAAATATCAGATGGGATATATTCGAGTTAATGATGAGGTAGAATGCATTCTTCAGCTGTAAATTTCACAAAAGTTCTTTTTTTAAGCAGCTATTTACCAAGCTTTATTGGTTGGATAGATTTATATACACAGGATCGGTTGATGTTACATTGGATGTAGCGCAAGATCTTCTCAGAGCAGCTGACCAATATCTATTAGAAGGACTTAAGCGACTGTGTGAGTATACCATTGCACAGGTGAGGAGAGAAGGGTGGTTGTGAATCTCTTTTAAGATGCAGTGCTACGTTTTAATAGGCGTCTCTGATTTTTTCTACTTTATTGAAGGGTATATCATTGGATAATGTTTCTAGCATGTATGAACTCTCAGAAGCCTTCCATGCTATTTCATTAAGGCATGCGTGCATCTTGTTCATCCTGGAGCATTTTGATAGCTTGAGCGCCAAGCCTGGGTAAAATACTCAAATCCCTCCATATCTTGCTTCCTCAAATCTGTATCTGGTTGCGAGCAATCTATGTATGACTCTAGTAGAGATAATTTTAGTTGAATACTTATGTTTGTTCTTACCTAGACAACCTGAATATCGGCTGGTTATTATTCTATTTATTAAGGTCATCTCACGTTGGCAGCCTTGATCTGTATGCCATGGTTAGCCATTTTATTGAATGACTCCTTTCCTATAGCTCTAATTGTATATTCTATGGATCTATGATCTCTACCTACGTTGAATGACTATTTGTAACATTATAAATTGCTTTTCCAAATGTCTAGTCTGAAAGAGCATGGAGATTAGGATTATCTAAATAAGCAATTTTACTTTGAAAAGTTAAGAGAGTTGTCTATAAAGTTCGACCCTAAGACCCTCTCGTGCCATTGGTTGGAGTCTTAGAGATAGAAAAGACGCCATTCTAGTTTGCAATCTTTCATTGTTCAAAGACTCAAGATGAGGCTTCTACATATACAGCTTTTTTGTTCTGCTGTTCGACTTTTTAGTAATTGAAATTTATCGTCCTTTTCTTTTTGATTTCAGGCATGCTCAACTTGTCCAACTTATAATCCCGGAGATTCGCAATTATTTCGCCAAAGCACTCACAAAACCTAACCCTCATATCTTAAGGTTGTAGAATCGCCTGCTGGTATGTCATTCTTGTTGTCTAACTGTACAGAAAAATCAGTAAAGCTCGAATCAGATGTGGAAGCCAATTGTAATTTGTTCTTCTGCGAGCTCGTAATCATTACTGCGATAGACACTCCAAGTTCTTTAGTTCAATTGATGTAGTTATAAACTTACAAACATGTCACCAAACTTGTTGCTTTTGGTGATTGTGTGATGGTTTGTTCCTCTAGAAAAAATACATACAGTTGTTTCTTTTGTGTTGCAAGGCATTTTAGTAAAAAGTGAGTCGTTCGGTTCTTCGTTTGTCTCATTTGCCATCCTTTGGTTTTCGATTCATTTTATGTTTGTCAGGTATTCGAATATGAAGGAGCACTAGACATATATCACTGATAAAGCATCACTGGAAACAAACGGAGTAAATGGTTCTTTTCATATGTACATACAATCCATATAGTATAAAAACTTTTGAGCACTTAAAGTTCTAGAACTAGTTTCTCTGATGGAAAGGGTGTGAAGGAGAGGAAAACGTTTTGTTTTCTTCTTTCAATTTTTTTTTTACATCGTTCAACCCCTTTTATTATCTGGTTATAGATTTTTATGTTGGGCTGAGGGTACCTATCGATTTTATCCGTCAATTTAGTATTTTCTTTCAATTAATGGGCGGTGATTAAGGTCCACATGATCTTAGGTTTGGTCTACAAACGTATATCAAAGTTATTTGTTTTTCTAAATTAATATGTAGGACGAAATAAATGTGTGAAAAATCATTATTTTAAATTATCGAATGATTTCTAATATGATTAATCCAACTAGGATAGTAAGGTGTCGGGTTTGCTTGGGCTTACTTTTTTTTTTATATTTAATTGTGGGTATGAAGTAGGTTTGATATTTTTAAGTATGAGTCAAATCTTGTGTGTCCGTGGGTCGGGCCGCAATCACTATTTTTGCTATTTGGATTACTGGATAGATCAAAATTTATTTTAATACGGATTTTTTAAACCAAATAAATAAAGGTTATTCAGAGAAATAAGCCTAAATCTTTAATAAAGAAAGCAATCTAAAACATGTTTAAACAATGTGGAATAACACATTAAAATAGGAATAACTTTTAAAAAATTAATTTTTTTTCTAGTTTCCAATAATATCATCACTACTCATTACAATGTTTTCTTCATTATCTACATTGCCAAAATCATCAATTTATTTTTACAAATTCAACAATTTACATAATTTTATGTTAAATAATAAAGAGTAGTGGTAAATTTATATTAAAATAAATCAATAACTATAACAATTTAAATATTATTGAAAATTAAATTAGTATGAGAATCTAATTAGTAAATATATCAATGAATACAATATTTAGTAGAGGAATCTAATTAGTAATTATTGGAAGAATGAAATTTATATCATTTGCAAATATTTTTTAGTAATTAATAATGTTTGTTATATTTTTAGGGAAAACAAATCTTTTTCTCTAAAATTATCCACTTTATATATTGTCCAACTTCACATCCTCTCCAATGTAAATCTAAACCTAAAGATTCTAAAATATGGAAAATGTTTATCAACATTAGAGACTTAGGAGAAAAGTTTATCTTTTGAAAAGTTGGAAATTGTAAAATTGACTTCTCGCTTGATAAGTGGAATCAATCTCACCCTTTTATAACAGTCTTCTCAAATAATGATAACTCATGGTATAGTTAAGTCAAGATTGATGAATTCTGGATTAATGGTACATAAAACATTTTAAAACTTCAAAGAAACTGTTCTTAAGTCAAACATAGAAAGAATAACAAAATTTACTTTAAATGAGGCCTCTGGGGATACTATTATGTGGAATGTATCCGAGGTTGGTAAGTTTACTCTAAAATAAACTTGGAACTCGACCAGGGGTGTTGAAACCAAATCAATAATCCTATCACTCCAAACAAATGTTCTTTCATTCTTCGGAGGATTCTTAAGGATCTTATTAATGTTGATTCAAATCCTCAAAAGAAAAATGTTAATTTAATTTCTCACTGTCAATCCTGACAGAATTTTGAAACCTTAACTCATCTGTTTTTTTTCATGTGAACCACTTGGGAATTATGGAAATACTTCTTAGATTATTTGGTTTACTACTTGGTAACCATATGTCTCTAAAACATATAATAAACATTTTGTTTATGTCTTCTCCAAAATCCACTCACATCAGATCTATATTATATGCTAGGAATAACTCTAAATACAATGAAATTAAAGTATATCTAAAATTATTATTGAGAAAGTAATATATATGTTAACTAAGTTGGATGGTGCAAAATTCTTAAATCTAAGCAGTGGTCTAGTAATATGAAAACATAAACACATTTGGTTATTTTTTTCATCTACCTATTCCTAGGTTAATTACATCCGTTAAATAAAATCCCCATTCCATTAATAGATTTTTGCTTAATTGTGATGGGTCTTGCTTGAGCAATGGTGAATCTAGCTCTCTGGTTTTATTATTAGAAATGATAAAGGGGATCAAAGAATTGCAATAGGAAAACTAATTGGTAAAATCTTCTCTCTTATTGCTGAAACGAGAGCTTTTCTTGATGGGTTTTTGTTTTGTAAGTCCAGGAAATTCAATAGCTTAGGGATTGAAATAGATTCACTTATTCTTTTTAAAATAAATATCTTACCCCAATAATAACATGTTGCATAAACCTTATCTATTCTCAAATGGTCATAAAATACATATTTCATGAGAAAATTTTGCTGCTGATTGGGTGGTCCAATGGACACTCAACATTAAATCCAATTGCGAATTTTCTAATACTAATGTTTCAAACTCTTTAAAAGCTATAATTCTTCTTGAAAGTCTCAATGTTGGATATTTGAGACTTTCAATCTAAACATATATAATATGAGTTGATGCAGTTAATATAATATACTCTATATGTCCCAAAATAGATGTTGTTGAATGTTCTTGCACAATAAATAAGAAACACAATTTTCAATGTAAAATCACAGCAATAAATAGTGCATTATCATTTTCTCTCTTATTATATTAAAAATAACACTATAAAAATTAATGAGAAAAATGTTAGAGATGGAAAGTGACGCTTATTTTGGGACAAATTTTATTGTCTAAAATATACATATATTTTGGGACGGAATGAGTACTTAATGTCATACTTTTTTTATAAGGAGGGAACCCGCTGCCGCTACTCAAAGTGCAATGAGTGCGCACAGGGTAAACCCTCAGTCTGACACGATAGCCTGCAAACCAAGGCCAGAAGGTAAACCACACAAGGTGACAGGCTCAGCCGAGAAAACGTATGTAGAGGGACTCGAACTCATGACCTTTAGTCACAAGCATGTCATACTCAACCAACTCGGCTACCCAGTGGGGGCTACTTAATGTCATACTTTTTTTTTCGGAGAGAACCCGCAACCGCTACTCAGAGTGCAATGAGTGCGCACATGGTAAACCCTCAGTCTGACGCAATAGTCTGCAAACCAACGCTAGAAGGTAAACCACACAAGGTGACAGGCTCAGCCGAGAAAGCGTATGTAGAGAGACTCGAACTCATGACCTTTTGGTCATAAGAATGCCATACTCAACCAACTCGGCTACCCCCTTGGGGGCATACTTAATGTCATACTAACTCATAATAGCATGGATTTCCTTGACCTAAATTTTTGTCCTTAGTTTTATGATATAATGAGTTCATATTCTACATATCAACGCATGATACTAAAATCATGTTGGACTCCAATATTTTGGTCCAAACTCAAATCTTTTAGTCATTGTAATACTTTTTAAGTTACAATTCAATCTTAAGTTTTAATAAAAAATATATTATTCATTTAAACTAATAATAATGTTTTTTTATAATATTATTATTTATGTGTTTAATTTCTTATATGGATACACAAGAAATCCACACCTGGCTCGACCTGCATACAAGCCATAATTTTCATATCCATATCTGTCCCATTATATATTTGGATTAGACAAAATCTTATCGAATCAAATCGGATCGAGCCAACATTGCTATGCCTTTTACTGTTTAATTGATTTGACTGACGTGATACTTATCCAACCAAATAAATTCTAGAATTTATGATAGATACCTAGGGATAATTAGGGTTATTACCAGACCTATTAAGTTTTCAGTTCTAGGTTTTTGAATTGGATTGGACTGCTAACCTTCCGTTCGTTTCAATTTTATCCGGCTTGGATCTGGTTTAGTCCATTTAAAAAATAATTAATTATAATTATAATTTGATTTTCAAAATTTTATTTAACTTAAAGTTTAGAAGTTAATATTTTACTTTTTTTAATATTGGTTTTCGCCTAATAATTTTGATAATATAGTATTATGCATGAATCAAAATAATCTAAACCCTAATCCACAAGCAATGAAACTGAAAATTCAATAAAAAATGTTTATTTCAATGAATATTTTTCCGAAAAAACTAAAAGTATGGTATCAACGCAAACTTCGTGATCAGGCTTACGTTTCCGATGAACACCAATTTCGCTTTTATACATTAATTTCAGATAAATATGTTCCCGATAATTTTGAAGTTCGATTTGAATACCAATTTCGCTTTTATACATTAATTCCAGATAAATATAGATCTAAAGAATACGAGAACTTGCCGTGATTAAAGGTAACAAAACGGAATCATACTACATTAAACATGCGACTCAAATCTCCCCGGGATTTTCTACAATTTTTTGCTATATATATTCCTTATTTTCTGGCCAGTCTATTAAAATCATCTTTCTCTTCTAAGAACGCTCTAGTAAACTGCTACTAAACTATGGTAGATTATAACCACCGATCATATAATATGAAATAAAAAAACAGTTTTAACGATTGATTTTATATTAGTCTTATTTATTTATGCGGTTATGTATCGGTTTTTTTGTTTTATAAATTTTAACGATTTGGTTCCTAATTGATGTAGTTGCACAAGCCCATGACTACGTGACCCTTTTGGACAAACGGAAACAGGTTTTATTTGGGGCCCAGATATCAGAATTAGGCGATGCGACCACTCAAATCGAACGCGTCGAGAAGCCCAACAATTTTCGAAAGCATCACAAAGTGATGAAGTCCAGGCCCTAAATTTAGTCGTTTAAACCCCTCGTTTTGCTGTTTTAGTAAATTTTCTGTATTTTCCTATTTTATTTAGATTTTATTAAAATACTTAATCAACTCCAATCGCTTTGAAATTGGGCTGGGCTTTATTTTATTGCATAAGAAAAAAAAGCTATAATTTTGGGCTAGGGTTTCGAGCACTTCTATAAAAGGCTCTCAAACCCTAGTTTTGCCTCAGACTTTTTTTGAATACAATTTTGATTTTTATTAAAGTCTCATTTAATCTAACCTAGGGTTAGAACTATCCATCGGTTGTTTTGTCTTCTTCCTCTTGATTTCTACAGCCGACGACTGTGTTTCAAAACCATTCGACACCATATTGGTATCAGATTCAGAGTTCCTACGGCGTGGGTGACGACGGTATGCCGCCAAAGCGATCTTTTCGGGGGAAGTCCACTATTCCGATCACTGAATCGGTCGACCGTGATGAATTCGGTCAATTCCAATCCTAGGTTGGTGAACAGATGCACTCGTTGGGAAATCAGTTGAGAGACGTACAAGAAGCACTACACAGGCTGTTGAACAACCAGACCAACGACTTTCGAGCTCCAGGTTCGAGCAACCAGCCGTCGGGATCTGAGAGAGAGATCGGCCACGAGCAGAATCCATTTGCTCCTCGGCGAGAACAAGTTAGGGGTCAATACTCACCACAAGACTGTCGTGACCAAGTCTTTGAGCAGCCGCCACCGGGAGATTCTGATCTGAACGCCAACAACCGGTGGGAATCTGGATTCAGATTGGAGATCCCAGAGTTCCAAGGGGGTCTTGCACCGGAGGAGTTTTTAGATTGGATCGCCTCAGTTGAAGAAGTTCTTGATTTCAAGGAGGTTCCGGATGCAAAGCGGGTACAGTTGGCTGCCACTAAGTTCCGAGGCCGAGCTGCATCCTGGTGGCAACAGCTCAAGTAGACCAGATCAAGGCACGGTAAGCCAAAAATAACAACTTGGGCTAAGTTTGTGAAGCACATGAGGGCTGCGTTTTTGCCTTACAACTATAACCGCATAATGTATCAACAGTTCCAAAACCTTAAACAAGGGTCAAAGACTGTTGACGAGTACACTAACGATTTTTTCACGCTATAAAACCGTGTATATATTACTGAGCTAGTATCTCGGTATATAGGGGGGATGCGACAACAGTTTCAGGACCAGCTGAATATGTTCGACCCTGTGAATGTGTCTGAAGCACATCAGCGCGCACTGCATCTGGAGAAATCCCTTTCACGAAGGCCTTATGGAGGAGACACTGCCAGACCAAATCCATTGACATTCCCCAAAAGGACGGTTCCAAGCCCTAACCCAGGAGTGCCAACTCCTTCTTCTATGCGCACAGGTGCTAATTTGCAGGACCCTAGTCGCACAGTTACTTCCTCACAGGTCCGGTGCTACCATTGTCATGAACTAGGGCACGTTGCTTTACAGTGTCCAAAATTACGACAACAACCACAACACCCGAGGGGTCTGTTCGCTGACACTACTGATTTTTCCCTAGAGGGCGAGCCGCGGTTTGATGAAGAACCAGAGGATGTTGTTGATGAGGTTCCAGAGGACCAGGTTACAGGAGGAGATATTGGTCAGGCATTGGTTCTAAGGCGTATCTGCTTGACGCCGAAAGCCAAAAGTGATGGGGATGATTGGCTACAGAATAATATTTTCCAATCGACTTGTACTATTGGGGGAAAGGTATGCAAATTCGTTATTGATTCAGGGAGCTGCGAAAATGTTATCTCTGAAGAAGTTGTCCAGAAACTGGCCCTAAAAACAGAAGACCACCCAAACCCCTACAAGCTTGCCTGGTTAAAGAAAGGTAGTGAGGTAAGTATCTCTAGAAGATGTCTGGTATCTTTCTCTGTTGGTAACTATAGGGATAAAGCTTGGTGCGATGTCATTGGGATGGATGCGTGTCACTTGTTGCTAGGCCGACCCTGACAATATGATAGAAGTGTCACATATGATGGTAGGAGGAACCGCTACAGTTTTATATGGAATAATGTCAGGTTCATATTAACACCAACTAGAGAGGTTTCTCCAAAACCTGCCCTTGCAGTATCAAAGGAGTCGGGTAAGAACTTTCAAGCTCGAAAGACGTTTATAGAACATGCTCATGAAACAGGGATTTTCTATCTTTTGGTGGTTAAAGAATTTAGTACTGATCCATTTGCTGGTATACCTGAGCGAGTTTGGCCGCTTTTAGTAGAATTCTATGTTGTCTTTCCCGATACTTTACCTATAGGTCTTCCTCCATTGAGAGATATCCAACACCAGATTGACCTTGTACCGGGTGCTAGTCTACCAAACCGACCGCATTATCGGATGAGCCGAAAAGAGCATGAAGAGCTCCGCAGACAGGTGGAGGAACTGTTAACGAAAGGCCACATCCGGGAGAGTCTTAGTCCTTGTGCAGTTCCTGCACTATTAACACCAAAGAAGGATGGCTCAATGAGAATGTGTGTGGATAGCCGGGCTATCAACAAAATTACAGTCAGGTATCGGTTTCCTATTCCTCGCCTTGATGATTTACTGGATCAATTGAATGGTGCTACTGTGTTTACGAAGCTGGATTTGAAGAGCGGATACCACCAGATTCGTATTCGTATGGGGGATGAGTGGAAAACAGCCTTCAAGACCCAAGAAGGTCTGTTTGAATGGATGGTCATGCCATTCGGTCTTTCTAACGCTCCTAGCACGTTCATGCGGGTTATGAACCAGGTATTTCTCCCATTCATCGGAAAATTTCTTGTTGTGTACTTTGATGATATTCTTATTTATAGTACCACGGAAGAGCTGCATCTCCAGCACTTACGCGAGGTGTTGGTTGTTTTGAGGCGAGAGAAGTTTTATGGAGGACTCGATAAGTGTTGTTTTATGACAGATGTAGTCGTCTTCCTGGGGTATGTTGTGTCAAAAGATGGGCTTTCAGTGGATCAGTCGAAAGTAGAAGCCGTGCGAGACTGACCTATTCCTACTTCCATCACTGAAGTCCGCTCTTTTCACGGATTGGTCTCCTTTTACAGACGGTTCATACATAACTTCAGCACTGTTTTGGCTCCCATTACAGAGTGTATGAAGGGCAAAACATTCTGCTGGACCCCTGAAGCAGCTAAAGCGTTTGAGGAAATCAAGGTAAGACTGACAACTGCACCGATTCTGGTTTTACATGACTTTTCTACAGGATTTGAACTGCATTGTGATGCGTCCGGATTGGGCATTGGCGCTGTACTCAGCCAACGAGGTCGTCTTGTAGCATACTTCATCGAAAAGTTAAGTGGAGCTAAACTTAACTACAACACCTATGACAAAGAGTTCTATGCAGTTGTACGAGCTTTAAAGCACTGGAATTCCTACTTGGCCTACAATGACTTTGTCCTGTACACCGATCATGATGCCTTAAAACATCTGCAGAGTCAGGAGAAACTCTCTTCCCGCCATGCACGTTGGGCAGCATTTACGCAACAATTTACCTTTTCCATTAAGCATACTTCGGGGACAGTTAACCGCGTAGCTGACGCATTGAGCCGACGCAACATGATGATTCGTATGGAAGGAGAAGTTGTGGGATTCGAGATGATGAAGGATCTATTGGCTATTGATCCATATTTAGGTCCTATTCTAGAGGACGTCAGCGCAGGTTTGAGAAAAGATTTTGCACTGAGCAACGGTTACCTCTTCAAAGGTAATTTACTTTGTGTTCCTGAGGGCAGTTTGAGATTACTGATTGTACAGGAGAGACACAACGAGAGGCATGGGGGTAGAGATCAAACCCTTCACTCTGTATCGAGTCAGTTCTTTTGGCCGCATTTGAGGCGAGATGTTATCCGTTTTGTAGCTGGTTGTCGGGTTTGCCATGTGGCAAAAGGTACATCCTCCAACGCAGGTCTATACCTACCACTCCCAATACCGGAAGGACCATGGCGAAGCGTCAACATGGATTTTATCTCTGGGCTGCCAAGAACACAGAGAGGTAACGATTCTATTTTTGTAGTGGTTGACAGGTTTTTTAAGATGGCCCACTTCATTGCCTGCAAGAAAACCACAGATGCTGTGAATGTTGCTAATTTATACTTTCGTGAGGTCTACCGCTTACATGGTCTACCCTTGAATATCGTTTCTGATCGCGATGCGCGGTTTGTGGGGCATTTTTGGAGGAGTTTGTGGCGCCTCACAAACACGAAGCTGAGTTTTAGCAGCGCATATCACCCGCAGACAGACGACCAAACCGAGGTAACTAATCGAACGTTAGGCAACATGTTACGCACAGAGGTCTCTGGGAACTTGAAAGCATGGGATTCTCGTCTTTATCATGTTGAGTTCGCCTACAACAGGCACCACAAGCGCAGTACTGGGTATAGTCCCTTCATGGTAGTCTATGGTTATAACCCACGGGGTCCTATGGACTTAGCTTTCCCAACGCTTGATAAGGTCCCAACTAAGGTCGAGAACGCCATTGCTGATGTATGGGAGATCCATGCGAACACCCGCAAACACCTAGAGGAAACAACATAGAAGTACAAGATTACCGCAGATAAGAAGCGCCGCCTGGTGGAGTTTGCAGTGGGAGACTTTGTATGGGCTGTTTTGACCAGGGATCGCTATCCTGCACACGAGTACAACAAGTTGGCTGCAAGGAAGGTGGGTCCGTTTGAAATTATTGAAAAGATTAATCCAATGCATACAGGTTGAAACTACCCAGCCACATGAAGACCCATAACGTTTTCAACGTAAAGAACCTGGTGCCATTTACCGATGCTGCTGAGGATGATGAAGCTGAGAATTCGTGGGCGAATTCTTCCGAAGAAGGGGAGGATGATGTAGTTGCACAAGCCCATGACTATATGGCCCTTTTGGACAAACGGAAACAGGCTTTATTTGGGGCCCAGATATCAGAATTAGACGATGCGACCACTCAAATCGAACGCGTCGAGAAGCCCAACAATTTTCGAAAGTATCACAAAGTGATGAAGTCCAGGCCCTAAATTTAGTCGTTTAAACCCTCGTTTTGTTGTTTTAGTAAATTTTCTGCATTTTATTATTTTATTTAGATTTTATTAAAATACTTAACCAGCTCCAATCACTTTGAAATTGGGCTGGGCTTTATTTTATTGCATAAGAAAAAAAAGCTGTAATTTTGGGCTAGGGTTTCGATCACTTCTATAAAAGGCTCTCAAACCCTAGTTTTGCCTCAGACTTTTTTTGAATACCATTTTGATTTTTTATTAAAGTCTCCTATAATCTAACCTAGGGTTAGAACTATCCATCAGCTTTTTTGTCTTCTTCCTCTTGATTTCTACAGCCCACGACTGTGTTTCAAAACCAGTCACCACCACTAATCAATTATACCAATTTATTCGTTTTTTTTATCAATTTTGAATTTTAAAATATGTTCACAAACTAAATTGATGTAGCCCAATAAGTCCAAACAAAAATCATTTTTATTTTATTTTAGTTTATTTTAATATATTATATTATTCAAATCAAATCTAATTGTATTAAGATTTGATTTTATTTTGTTTTAGAATATTTATTTTATTTCTTTGTAATCTAATTTATGGTTTTGAGAAGCTCTTATATAAAGCCCAATATGCCTTAAGTTATTTTAAGTTTTTGGAATAATACATTTTTGTCTCTGAAAAATTCTGTTACTCTTCTATTTCTGGTGCGTCATTAGTGTTGTATCAGAGCCTCAGTTCCTGCTACGGGACAAACATGTTTCTGAATCCTGATTTCATTCGATTCAAGGTCTAAATAAGAGAACAATATCTATGGCCATGAAGATCTCAAAGATCGTTTGGTATGCGGGGACACATCAGGCGTTTCGATAGACTACCGTATTGATCAATTACATAAGGAGTTCAAATTGGCTACCAATCGTCGGATCAAGGTAAAACTTGCTTATCGAGTTTCCATCTTAGACTATGCAGAGGTTTTCGAAATCATTTTTTTCATCAACTGGACATGAGATGTTGTCTTCAGGCTATAAAAAAGTTTTCGAAACCAATTTTTGTCATCAACTGGATGACTTCAATATGACTTCGAATAAGGAACACCAGAGAAGAATTTATCTTATATGATAAGGTCAGCAATTATAATTCTCAATCTAACAATTGAATAAAATAAAATAATTTTGGTTGTTGATGGTGATGGTGCTATGAATTCGAAGACGAATTCTTGTGGAGGACTTGTGGAGGATGATGCAGCCCAGAAAGTCCAAGCACAAACCATTTTTATTTTATTTTATTTTATTCAAATATCTTATATTATTCAAATCAAATTCAATTATATTAAGATTTTATTTGATTTTATTTAGAATATTTATTTTATTTCCTAGTATTCTAATTTAGGGCTTTGAGAAGCTTTTATATAAGACTTAAGTTATTTTGGAATGATATATTTTTATCCCTGAAAATTTCAATTTGGGTTACCCTTAAATTAAGGTTTCATCCCGTTACCCTTGAATTAGTGTTTCATCTTCGTTGCTTCTTCTTCTATTTCCGTTGCGTCAAACTCAGTAGAATTCCGAGCCCAATACTCAAAAAGCATGGTTCATATTGGCCTCGTATCGATATCCCAGTTAAAAAAGAAGAGAACCAAAACGAATTTACATCAGAAATCATGGATACCAAGAACACAAATCTGGCTGATACATGGACTTCTATTTTATCACCAAATGTTTCCAAAAATGATGTCGAAGAACCTCCTTACATTCATCCATTGGCGAAACAACTTTCCAACCGCTTAAGCGATGAAAGCTTTCAAATCTGCACAGAGATTCTGTGCAGAATCTGGCTGAATCAGCAACAACACCAGGAGGTTATGGAGAAACCAAAAACTGTAAGCAAGTATAAGAATCACACCGAACGATCTTTTCCTCCTGCCATTCCTTCGCTTTCAAGTCGACTGACCCACGTCGATCCAATGGACGTTTGGTTGTTGAAGCTGTCTCTCATGAATCACGCTCCAATTGTCTCTCATGAATCACGCTCCAATTGTCAAGCTCAGTGTGAAAACTGGAGGTTTAAAATAAGATATAGTTTTTAATTGTTATAATAATTAAAAACTATATAGGTTTTAAATTGTTATAAGAATAATAAAAATATGTAATAATTGTTATAATAATTGTTATAATAATTGTATTTAATTATACATATGTTAAATAAGATATAGTTTATTTTAAATAAAATATAGTTTAGTCGGAACCTATTATACATATTTTATTTTAATATATCTTATTTGAGTCTAGGTTAGATAATATTTTATTTAAAAACTATAATATTAAATAAGATATATTATTGATATAATATTATACATAGTGATAAAATATGTATAATATCTTAACAGAGACAATATGTATAATATTAAATAAGATATAGTTTATTGATAACCTATTATCTAAACTATAAAATAAGATATTATATAAGATATACATACTGTTTATTTCAAACAATAATATGATATAAGATATAGTTTATTGATAAACAATATGTATAATATCTTAATACAGACAATATGTATAATATTAAATAAGATATGGTTTATTGATAAACTATTATCAATAAAATATATTTATAATATCTTATAATATGTTATCAATAAACTATATATCTTATTTAAAATAAACTAGAAGCATAAACTATAATATTATACATATTGATATTATATATATTTTATCAATACCTATAATTGTTATAATAGATTTTTATCTAAACCTATTATACATATTTTAAATAAGATATAGTTTAGTCGGAACCTATTATACATATTTTATTTTAATATATCTTATTTGAGTATAGCATAGATATTATTAGATATTATTTTATTTAAAAACTATAATATTAAATAAGATATATTATTGATATAATATTATACATATTGATAAAATATATATAATATGTATAATGTAAATATATATAATAAGCTATATACATATTGTATATAGCTTAGATAATAGTTTATTTAATATTATTTTAATCGGAACCTATTATCCCTATTGTTATAATATTATACATATTTTAATATATCTTATTTGAACGTTTAGTTTATTTTATATCTTATTTTTAAACCATATAATATGTTTATCAAACGTTTAAACATTTTGTTTAAACGTTTAGTTTAAATAGACTATATATCTTATTTAATCCATATATTTTATTTAAACGTTTAATTGAATACGATATTAAACATTTAATATACATATACATTAAACTAAAATCTTAAACATATAGTTTATTATTAAACTTTGATATGCTCCATGTTTCCTTTTTTAAAATAATATGTTTATCAATAGATTGTTTGGTGTGATTCTTATACTTGTTTATACTTTTTGGTTTCTCACAACCTCCTGGTGTTGTTGCTGATTCTGTTCTTCAGAGAAGAAGCCATATTCAGAGCCGAGAAGCTCTGTGTAGATTTGAAGGCTTTCATCGCTTAAGCGGTTGGAAAATTGTTTCGCCAATGGATAAATTCTTCGACATTATAGATAAAATGGAAATCCATGTATAAACCAGATTTGTGTTCTTGGTATCTATGATTTCTGTTGTCCATTCGTTTTGGTGCTCTTCTTCTTTAACTGAGACGTTTTGAGAAACAGACACAGCCATACATGAATTTACAAATTTGATCTACAATAATCGTTTGCATTATTTTTGTTTACTTTTTAAGCATATCTATCTTTTATTATTTTACTTTAAAATAAATCAATTAGTATTTAATATTATAAAATTTATTAACGAAAATTATACATATAATAATAATAATAATAAAATATGGTCTCTAGATATTTATCGTCTTTTTTAATCATTAAAATATTTTTCTTAACAATTATCCTTTGTCATCCGACCAAAATTTAGTTACGAATAAATATCCAAAATGTTTAACTTATATAAAAATAATTTGACTACATTTCCTATAAAAATATCACACTAAGTTAATAAACTTGAACCACAATGTTTATATAATGGATGTTATTTTGTTTAATGTTTGTATTTTTTTTTATTTTGTTGTAAATAAAATATTTCAAAACATTCGTCAATTTTATTAGTTTTGTATAAATTTTGGATTCTGGGTATTTATAAAATCATATTTTTGTTTTATTTTGAATATATACGTATGTATTAAGTTCAAATATTTTATTAATATATATACATATATCACAATATTATATATTATATATTATATATTATATAAATTAAGTTATGTTTGGTTTTATATTTAACATATCTAAAAAATATAATATAACATAATATAATGACGATTTTGATTTATGATGATTTTTCATACGTAGTTTTATTTATATTTTAAAATTTTATTTGTTGATTTTAAAACATCGTTTGATTATTACAAAATATTTGGTGAGCGTTATTCGACTATAAACTCTACAAACCAACGATAGAAGGTAAACTAGATAAGGTGACATACTCAAACCAAGAAAGTGTGTGTAGAAGGAGGCTAAAAAGCACCCGTGGTCTTCCATGTTTACCACTTGTATCAACTTGGTCTCCTTCATTCAATCATTTATAGAACTCATCCCCATCCTTTTTAAGTTGCATTTTCAGTCCCCGCACACATGTGAAGCTTGTGAGTTTGACACGTGGCATCAGTTTTTGTTGCAAGAATGGTCACCCAATTTGTTTTCCAAAAATGCCCTTAGCATTCCATGTCAGCAACCATGTCACATTCCATGTCACTTTTACCATTTACCTTCAAATTTTACCATTTACCTTCAAATTTTATCATTTACCCATTAACTTAATAAACGGACCGGGTCGAACCCTAATTTAATTAAAAAACTCAAAACCCAATATAACCCAGCCCAGCCCGTAGCAATATAACCCGACCCGTTTCCCTTTACTTTAATTAGACCCGTCGTCGTTCTCTACCTACCTCTCTCCTCTTCCATGGCTTCTCCTTCTCTCTCCTCTCTCTTTCCTCTCTTTTTCTCGAAATCCTCTCCTGATCTCCTCTCCCGAAATCCTCTCCTGATCTCCTCTCCCGATTCTACACGAGGTAGACTCTGATGGGAGCTAGACTCTGATCGATACTTGTTGATTTTATTGACAAAATATAGTATATTTGGAAGACCGGAATGGAAATTGATAATAATGTGGAGAGAGTCGAAGTTGAAAACTTAGTGAACGAGTTGATGAATGGAGAGAGAGGCAAAGGAATAAGGAAACAAGTAATGGAGTTCAAAAGAATGACAAAAGAAGTTGTTTCTTCTCCTTATGGTTCTTCAGTCGTCAATCTGGAGAATCTTATCAACAATTTCCTGAAATATTAGACAAAATATTTTAATAAATTTGGCGGCCTTTGTGTTTACTATTAAAATTTTATTTCAATCTACAATCATCTATCGTTCTCTATGTATGGTGTGATTGCCGAACCAAATCTAAGTGAAAGAAATAATAGTGGCCTTTTGTTCTTATCTTTTCCTTTTGTTTGTATAGAGTTGGGTTTTATGTTTTATCTACCCGTTCCAAATCAATCACTGCTTATATATATATATATATATTACCAATTAAAGTTCTAGTTTAGTCCAATCTTAATTTTAAAGATAAAGTGTCTGAGTCTACCTCGTGCGGAATCGGGAGAGGAGATCAGAGAATTCTCGATGTGGATTTCGAGAAAAAGAGAGGAAAGAGAAAGAGACTCCATGGAAGAGGAGAGAGGTAGGTAGAGTACGAAGACGGATCTGATTTGGGTAAAGGGAAACGGGTCGGGTTATATTGCTACGGGCTGGGCTGGGTTATATTGGGTTTCGGGTTTTTTTTTAATTAAATTAGGGTTCGACCCGGTCCGTTTATTAAGTTAATGGGTTAATGGTAAAATTTGAAGGTAAATGGTAAAAGTGACATGAAATGTGACATGGCTGCTGACATGGAATGCTAAGGGGCATTTTTGGAAAAACATTTGGGGGACCATTCTTGCAACAAAAACCGATGCCACGTGTCAAGCTCACATGCTTCACATGTGCGCGGGGACTGAAAATGCAACTTTAAAATGGATTGGGATGAGTTATATGCATGATTGAAGGAAGGGGACCAAGTTGATACAATTGGTAAACATGGAGGACCATGGGTGCTTTTTAGCCGTAGAAGGACTCGAACACATAACCTTTGGTCACAAATATGCATTACTCCACCAACTCGGCTACCCCTTTCGGGGTGACTATGAATATTTTGATAAGCTTAGTCGTTGATTCATTTTAAACTAAAAAAATTATATGAAAAAGTTGTTATAATCACGGGACCTTCATCAAATATTTTAAAATTAAATATATATAAAAAATATCATAATATAAAAAACAATCACAAATATATAAACATATTAAAAGAAAAAAGTGGACCCGATTGTTATATATATCTATAGATATATATATAAATAAATAAATGGTATATTAAATAAAAAATTATAATGGGCTTTATCTAAATAATTCTCGGTAAACTACCCATAAAAACCAAACAAGTATCTCATTACCACTTAATATCCAAAACATTTAAACTACAAATAGATATATGGAGCATAAAAATGGACAAAAATACCTCCATTAGTATAAATAAGGTGTTTTAGATTTTGTTTCTAGAAGGAACCCGCAATCGCTATTCAACGAGTGCACATATGATAAACTCTCAGTCTAACGCAATAACTTGCAAACCAACGCTAGAAGGTAAACCACACAAGGTGACAGACTCAAACCAAGAAATTGTTTGTAGAGGGGGTCGAACGCATGACCTTTTGGTCATGAGCTCATCTACTCCACCAACTCGGCCACCCCTTTCGGGAAAAAAATAAATTGAATAGCAAAGCTGAAAATAGAATTGATTTTCAAATGGGGGATGCAACACGAGAACTTCACAAGAGGTCATGGTGTTTTAGGTTGAATTTTTTTTAACCAAAACATTTCAGTACTCACTTTCCTTTTAAAAGCTATAAAACCCATATACCCAGAAACCCAATCGTTGACGTGCTCCGGCGAAACCCTCACACACAATCTGACGAACCCTTACACACTTTCGAGTTTCGATTCTTCGCCTGAGAATGGGGATTTTGAGTTATAATTTATGTTCGAACCTCCATTAGAAGCAAAAGACTGTAGAACTCTGAAATTACAAGTAAGAACTGTGTACTAATTCTATTATTTTCTGTATTTTGAGGGTCTTGGTTTAGTTAAGTAAGTCTGGAAGTGTTGAATTAACATGAAATAGGTTCTTAGTTAAACTCATGGTTAAATTAGGGTTATCGTTGATCAAAACTCAACTTCATACTTTATTTTTTGATAAACATAGGGTTTAAAAGTATGTAAGGTTGTAGTTTTTTCTAAATATAGGGTTTTATAATTAGGTTGTAATATATTGCCCCATTGTTTGATGTTTTGAGACTCTATTTTTTGTTTCTTTCAACATAAAAGGGAAAACGAACAACATCTCATATCTTCTTTAGCTGTCCTACATAGGAATTATATAGTTGCACGTACGTTTGTGCATTCCATGTTAATTTGTCAAATATCTCGCATGTTACAAAAATCCAATATATCTGTTTGATCTAAACTCGCACGAATATTTGGTTTGGTTACAGTAGAAACGCATGCTCAGCAGCACTTGATTCGCATGGTTAGTAACACTATGCATGTTATTTGTTAACAATAGAAACGCATGGTTAGTATAACTACAATCACATGATATTTATTTTGTAGTAAAGTCGAATGTTGAGTAGTATTAATGTCCCATGTTTAATTAACCTGCATCACATGGTTATGTTTTAGGGAAAAATCTCTCTTAAAGCTTTCTTTTAAAGATCGATTTTAGTTAGCATACTGAATTTGATGAAAGAGAATAGTCAAATTATTACAATTGAACACATCGAATATGCCTTTGAAACACCTTTCTATATAATATTGAAGGCTCCGTAATGAGAAGACATTGATGAAAAAGCATTATGAGACTATAACCAAGATCATAAAGACATACTCGGTGGAAGAAGATGCTTTCAGAATTGGGTCCAAACTGGTTAAACTAACAACCAATGATATGAAGTGTCTTTTTGGGTAGAAACATAGAAACGAGGAAATGCCTTCAAACTCAACCAGATAATTCAAACTTCATTACACCGATGGTCAGGAAACAGAGTCGAGGATCACGAGAACATACTTTATAGACGAAAGTTCCAGAAAAGTTGGCAAAAACAAAACAAGACCAATATCAAATAATTTGATAAAGGTATGTATTTATCATTAGTAGCGCATGTTTGAAGACAAATGTATAGTTTTTTCACCAGGATTGCATGGTAATACTGCATTAAAATTGCATGTAGTTTTATCACCAAGATTGCATGTTATATTGCACCAAGATTGCATGGTCTATTTGAATAAAACTTGCATGAATTTTTTATTTATTTACATAGAAACATATGGTCAGTATCACTAGAATCAAATGGTATATATCACTAGAACCACATGGTGTTTATTTCACAGTAAAGTCTAATGTTCGGTAATATTAATGTCCCATGTTTAATTACATGTCCCCTACTTGTCTAACTGTGTTATGTTTTACAGGAAGCAATAGACAAAGATATTAGGGCGACGAAATGGGCGGGGGAGGTCATATTGTGAGGGATGTGGTTATTTTATTTATCATGTTTTTGTGTTCTACCATGTTCTATTCAATACCAAGAGATATATTGGGTTCGACAACAGTCTTTTATATTGAAGACCTTCAAAAAATAAACAACTATGATTGGTCCAAAGCAATAAAATAGAAGGTGTTTAGGTCAATTAGAACTTGTGTCTACGAAAAATAAGATAGAGTCATCGGATATGTCGCACTTTTAATGGTAAACATATTTCTAAATAATTAAAAAGGTTTAAAAAACTAATGGTGCTAATTAGGTTTTTGATGCAGCCATTCATCATGGAGCACACAACCGTTGTGCAAGCAGAAGTTAGGGCCAACATGATCCCACTATGCTATAAATGACAGGGTTCGAGTTAAAATCATCAATCCTATATATAATTAGAAAGATAAACCAACTCAAAGATGATGAGGTATCAAATATTTTAGTCTTGAACGTTATTTTTTAGTAGAAACGCATGGCCAGAATCATTAGTCTTGTATGATGTTTATTGCACTAAAATCAATTGGTATGTGGTACTAGGATCACACAGTCATGGTAGTAGCACTAGCATCACATGGTTGCTAGCAATTGCATGGTCAACAACATTAGAATCGCATGGTCAGAATCCCCAAAATCACATGTTTTTGTTATAATGTTCTCCCATATTGCCTTGAACTAGTCACTGATGTTTACTGAGTTATTTATCATTGCATAGATATTGAAGGGTGAGTTAACACTAACTACAGTAGGGATGAAGCTAGTGGGAACCCATATCATGTACCAGATCAAAGGTCATCATACCCTAAACAACGACCCCAACCAGAACACACTAACCCACAACCAACAATACAACACCATCTGGACATCCCCAAATGAAACCAAGGGGTTCAGAGATGACTTTTCTTTTTTATTTCACCCTAGTTTAATTCATGTAATAACAAAGGAAGACTCCAACACCATACAATAAGACTTCAATACCCTAAAAGAGCGCTACGACCACCTCTAAGAACAATACAACGACATCGAGTGCTTGAACCAACTCTCGAATAAAAAATATGACCACCTTCAAGAGAATATCTTTTAAGTAAGAGATTAGAACTTAAAAGATAAAAAAAATACGTATAGGTGGTATGTTGAGTTCTATCGTATGCAACGTTTGTTCGAAAAAAAATAACAAAAAGTAAGTATATATCTCTTCTCTGGTCTCGCTCGGTATATATCTTCTATTTTTTTAGTGTCACACATATTATACCAATATGTCTGACATTGCTGTTATAGGTTGAAGAGCAAGAGAAAACGATAGCCGAGTTACGTCGAGAGCTGAACGTCAAAACCTTGACAGAACACTTTCTTTACCATATTTGTGATCCAAAACTAACTAAGTTAGTACTACCAACACGACCAGTCAACGAAGAAGTCTCACTGGTACTACAAGAGAAGCAAGTGATATTAATAGAACAATAATAAATGGTACTACATGATGTTTTCATGGATGCTACTACTAAGAAGACTTTAAATGAGACATAGACAACGTTTAGGGTAAAAGTTCGTGAAGATGTAAGTGGATCTCAAGTAGACTATGAATAAATTTTGAATATATAATTTCATATACTATAGTTTTAAAGTCATATATCGTAAGATTGTAAAAGAATAGATATCATGTTTATTATACTCTGGAATCGCATGTTTAATAACTTGGTTTTGTCCATTAAATATACTTGCAATCTCATGTTTAAGTATACTTGGAATATCATGTTTAAAAGACTTAGAATCTCATGTTCAAATATACTTTGAATTGCATGTTCAAATATACTTTGAATTGCATGTTTAAATATACATGGAATCAAATGTTTAGTTTAGCTGAAAACACATGTTTAGTATAACTAGAAACACATGTTAAGCTTAAGTACAAATACATGTTTAATAAACTTATAATGGCCTTTTTATTACACTTAGAATATCATGTTTAGGTATACTTGGAATCAAATGTTAATTATACTTGGAATCATATGAGTACTAATACGTGTTGATGTGTTGCATGGTCAGCCAGTGAGCCCAACCGTCAAACAAGGCAATGAAGCAGACCAATAAAACCATCATTGCACCACTGTTAAGGATTATGTATAAGTCTCACATATTTATTTTATGAATGGTATATCTACATATGTTCAAAAGTCTTACATGATATTTATTATACTATAATTTTATGTATCATCATCCATATGTGCTTATACAGTTCTCCTATTATAAATTTTCTACTATGGAATATATTTATTGTTTGTTTATTTCAACCTTGTTTACACCAACAAAGCTGAAGAAGAAAAACTCCAACCCTAAGGCAAACAAAAATAACAGAAGCAACTTTCCCACGAGAAGAAGAAGCCTAATTTAATCAACCAGAACGAGCACCAGCCGACCCAAAGTCAGTAGAAGCCTAACACGGATAGCCCAAACAACTAATACCACAAAAGTGCAAACGAGAAGCATCACCATCAGCCTTAGCTAATATGCCCGACAAAAGAGCATGTATAGAAGTTGAAGATAATGATGATTTTTTTGACAAAGCCTACACAATCCTATTTTGATGAGATTGATCAGTTTGAGGCTAATGCTGCCATGGAACAAGATTCAGATGTTTTCCTAGAATAGAGAAAGACTGATGATTTCATGGATGCCACTAGTGACAAGGCTGTAAATGGGACATAGGAAACATCAGGGATACAAGTTTGTGAAGTAGTAAATAAATTTTAAGTAGATTAAGATTCAACTTTGAATATATATTACAATATAATATAAGAATCACATGTTTATTATATTTGAAATTGTATGGTGTTTGAAAATTTATCTTCCATCTTTCAGGCAACCAAAGAATCAGTGTAAGCGGATAATGAGTGGCCTGATTGATGATTACTTGAACAAACATAAAATGAGATACAAGAGAAGTCAGTGACTTTCCATGATTGGGAAATGAATATAACAACAATGCATTTAATTTTCGTCTGTGAATACCAAAAAGTTTGTAGGATACAAAAGGTAGAAAAATAAAAATTTCAAGAAGTCTGGTATTTACCATTATCACATCGATCCTATAGAATGAATGTCTGCGTAAGTATTCTGATGACGCTACCTAATGAACGCGGTATCAACTTTAATGCAAAACATAAAAGTGTTGCACTATAAAAGTGTACTTTGAGGTAGAACACATGTTCAACTAAAGTAGAATCACATGATTAATTACAATAGAAATACATGGTCAGTACCAATAGAATCGCATGGTCAGTAGCACTAAAAATGCAAAGTCAGTAGCAATAGAATCGTATCGTCAGTAGCACTCAAATTGCATGGTGTTTGGGTATTCTACTACTATTCTCATTAGTTGTAGAATCACATGTTCAATAACACTAGAATCTCATGTTTAGTTAGAGTAGAATTTTATGGTCCATAAACTAGAATCGCATGATGTTTATTTTTTAGTAAAGTCGGATGTTTAGTTAACTTGTCATTTGGTCATTTGCAGTAAAGTTGGATGTTTAGTTGTATTAATCTCCGACGAATCTGGTGGTTACTACACTCCACAACTGCTAATTGTCGGACAACATCCGATTCCGGCAGTGTGTTGGCCAGATAAACAAAAAAACAGGGGAATATTCTCATCGACTATGGTTACACTTGAACAACAAATGTATGTAATACATGGAGAGGTATCGGTCGAACCAGCTGAGCACTAGGAGTGAATACTTCTGATAAAGATGAGCGAAGCCTTCATATGAAATTATGGGGTGTGAGTAGTTCTAATATGGACTTATGCATTTTATTTTATCATCGCATTATTTATGCCTTCAAAAAATGTAGTACTATTAGTTGGTTTGGTTATGATCACTATACATCAGTAACCTACTATACTCTTTTGCTTTTTGTTACTATAAATAAAGTGTTCAAACAAACACTTGGAGAAGCAAGAAAACAATGGTTTCAAGGAATAATAGATGCAGTTGATCCTACTTATGGCCAACGGATCGAGAGAGTGTATTGCTAAGAGTATTGCGATATTCTTCGAGTTCCGTTCAGAACTGAATATAATATTATTCTTAAGTAGTCTCACGATTTGAAGTATGACTGTATCTAGAGGATTTTATTGAGGATGTTGCTAGCCATATTTTGAATGAGCTACAAGGAAAACCCTACCTTATCATCCGGAAGAGTATTCGGCATCGTCTTTGTCTGACGTTTAAAATGCGAGAAGAGAAGTATGTCAATGATGTATATTCTCTGCAACGGGGGGAATCATCTTATTATCATTTACAATGGACCATAATAATCAAGAAAGGTTAAGAACTAATCTTGAAATTAAAACTTTTGAAAGGTCCAGTAATTCTAAGCTTGATCAACCAAATTCTTCTTCTAAACTTAGATTGAACTTAGCTACAAGAAGAACAACTAACACATCCAAGTTGCAGGCTTCACTAAGATCTAATAGATCAAATAAATACATAAAGGATACGACTGATAAAGAAAGTTGGGAAGGAAAACCTAAAACTTTAAGCAGCTTCAAGTATAGGTGTAAAAATGTATGAAACCATCCAAAGACGATGCAAAAATGTGATTGGAAAGTTTCAGCGTAGAATCGACATGTGTATCATATTTTCATAAACATTCAAGTATTAGTCTTTTGTGGACGATGTGAGTGGTCATGTGTGAACAATATGAGATCATGTCTAGAAGCTAGAAGATCTAGTGTGGATGATATAAGGTCCTTTATGGATAGTGTTGGTCCTGTATGGATGATATAAGGTCATTTATGGACTGTGTTGGTCATTTGTGAACAACATGGATGGTCTTGTACGAACGATATAGGTTGTGTGTAGATGATATGATGTCTTGTATGGACGATGCATATATGATCTGATTCATTCATCATTGCATAAATGATAAACTATTTGAGTAATTTTATGAATTTAATTGTTTTTTCTATATATTGGGTTATTTATTCATAGTGAGCGATGGTGCTCATCTCCACACAGTATTATGTGCAATTAACATATAAAGCTATAGTCACGGCTTGCCTAGTCATGTGATGAACCTTACAAGATAGTTCATGTTGTTTTGTTAGATGCTGGCCAAGTTAGTAAACATGTGAGCCAGAGTAAATTTAGATTCGTACATAGTATTTTGTTGTGTTTAGTGTTTGTTTATGTTTAACACACTTTAATGTTGAACACCAAGACCTTTTGGGTCGTTCATGTGTATGAATATAATGTAAATATTCATTTTCCTATTTTCTCGTATATACGAGCAATATCTTTTGTTTATAGTATTGTAGTAGCACAACATATGATCGGGGTGCGTTAACATTTACCCATCTTTTGTTGTTTGCACACATGCAAAAATAATTAATAATTCAAATTTAACCCTTAATTTGCATTTTACATTTAACAATGTTTTGCAGTTTACACTTCGACAATTTTTGTTTTCAAATTTAACCCTAATTAGTATTTCACACTTTCTTTATTCTTTTATTCGTAGTTTGCCCTTAAATAAAAAATAACATTACGCACTAATTTTAACATTTGTTTCACATTCCATATTTACGGATGTTTCGCAGTTCACACTTGGATAAAAATAAAAATAATTCAAATTTAAACCTTATTTCGCACTTGTTATACATACATTTTGCATTTGGTATTTCCATTATATATTTTTGCACTTGCTATATCCAAAGTTTAAAACACCAAAAAATGTTTTTCACACATTAAAACTATATAAAATACAATAACTACCATACCTTCATTACTCTCACTTTCGATCTAATTAAAAAAAAATCATTTTGCTAAAAAAATTTATAAAAATAAAATAAAAAAACCATTCATTTGTGGAGATTTTTATTTCGAAAGGATAAAAAGAAACATCAAACCCACCGTTGTGTAGGTAGTCTTAAAATTCATCTATTGCAACAAAAAGACGACGTTGGTGGTAGTGAAAAATTTCTTCTTTTGACGATTTTGCAGTTTAGGGTTTTCGAAAGGGAAAATATATAGTGACAAATGGAGAGAAAAATGAAAAAATGGATTTGGTAAAATAAAGTTAATTTTATATAGTAACTAATAGTATTTAGAGTATTGAAAAAACTCAATTTTAAGTGGTAATTGATAAATACATTTAAATATTATGTTATATTGGCTAAAAACTCATGTTAGTCACCGAAGTTAGTCACTTGTTTCAAAACTTCCATTCAAGTTATGTTTGTATTAAAATTTCCATTTTTGTTAATTTTTTGGCATTTATGGTCACTAGCGGTTAAAAAAATGTATAAAAAATCAACAATAGTGACCACTTGTGCAACAAAGTGAATGTTTTGATACAAAAATTAGATAAGTTGTTGTTTTGAAACAAGTGACAAACTCCAATGATTAACCCTGATTTTTAGTCGATAATAATAGATAATGCTTGGAATAGTAAGTGAAGAATAAATTTAAATTTATGTACTTATTGGTATTTCACCTTTTATATCTAAAATATTTTATCAATTATATTTTGTATATAAATAAATTTTAAATAATAATTGTGGGAGATTATTTATATAACTATAATTTTCCTAGGTTTGTAAAAGGTAAAAAACACTATATTACTTCTAAACAAAACCAATGCTTTATTATTGAATACTGATTCTTTTGGTAAAATTGGGACGATTTTTTTAAAATTAGTTTTTATATATTTTCTTAGAAGAATAAACATTAAATAAACTGAGATTATTCTTATAATTACTTACGGCATACCTTAAAGATTTGTTTGACAGGCTTAAATAAAGTTCTAACATAGATTAACCCTAAGATCGAGGAAAAGAAAACTGAAAGATTATGTCATATTAATCCAGCCTGTCTGACACGGGAGGTAGAGTTCTGCTGGAATTGTAGGTGTCTTTGATTGTAAACTTTGTGTTTCCGGTCTTGAAGATTAAACAATGGATGTCGTTCTATTTGATACTAAAAAGAGGGAAACAAAAAAATACAGTTGTTAATCTCTTGAATTTGTGATGATTCATAGCGCTAACAAACGTATTTGCGATGGACCATCCTGAATGATGTTTGATACCTTGAAATTTTTATAACACCTTGAGTCGTGATTTATATATTGCCCATAATGGGTTACAAGGGAGATAACAAGAAGCCATAGTTCATTCCAGAATGAGATAGGCTCCTCATTATCGATCACTATCCTAGTAAATTTTATTAGCCAAATATCTTAGTTGTAAAATTTTCCTCCACATCCAGGAAGATAAAATGTAATATTTAAAGCCTAAAAGTTATTATTTTTAATTTGTTTTGGGTCAGACCAGATTGAGTTTATGTTTTTACTAACTAAATAGGACATATGTTTAAGAAAAACCTCACGATTCCAGTTTTTTGGGTCTAGAATCCTAAGGTCGACATTACATCATGAGAAATATTACATTAGATTACTCATGACCAGAGGAAGCATCGAAAGGATTGGGATAGATTTTTGAGATCCTTGATGAGAGGTGAATATTGAGAACTAGTATAGTTGGCCAGCAAAGAGAACAAAATTGATGAGCTGGAGCCTTCCCGCATAAAAACGTATTTAGAGGTCTAGTAGATAGCCAACCTTGTACCTTAAAATATAGGCTAGATTATTTTCTAAGGTGGGTTTTACCCATGAGAGGAAAATACGACTTTTAGCGGAGCTGACTTGGAGACCTGAGAGCGAGAAAAATTCATCCAGGCCCTCTTTAATTAGGTTGAGGCAATTTAGGTCACCATGACATAAAATCATTAAGTCATAAACAAAACAAATGTTGATTATTTTAATGTTTTGACATTTCTATTATAATTTTATATATTTTGTGGTTGTTTTTCTCATTAAGGATACTAGATAAGAATTACATTATGAGGAAAAATATAGAAGAAAGATGATCACCTTACTTGAGCACTTCCTACCTTAGAAGTTTCCATTATGATCACTATTAATGTTAACACTGTAAGATGGAGTGAATGTTATCATCGTATCTTGGATTTTATGGCGACAAAGATGTCTAGAATAAGGTGCCGACAAACATTATCAAAAGGTTTCATAAGTTTAATTTGTAGTGTGACCCTATTAATTTTGTTGTTAGTTTGGTAACACATGATGAGTTCTTGGGATAGAAGTATATTATATGATATGCTTCGTCTTGAGAAGAAACCGATTGAGATTACCAATCATATAATCTAAGGAGTCTTTAATTCTGTTTGTCAATCTTAAAGATAATCTTGTAGACGATGTTGTAGGAAACAATTGGCCTCAAATAGACTACGTAAAAATGAATGTATAATTTGGGAATGAATGCGATAATAGTAAAATTCTAAGAAGGTGATAATCACACAGAGTTAAAGAAGTTGAGAACCTGATTGTAGATGTCTTTTAATCTGGATAAGAATCTTTTAATCATAGATAAGAATATTTTAATATCCTCGCACTTTACCGTCTAAATCATAGATGTCGTATTGTGTGTATTGATATTTTAAAAAATAAGAGGCGAAACCCTAACGATACCCGGGTAATCAAGATACATGAGGCTAATAAGATCATTGAAATAGTTCATTAGGACATTAGGAACACTAGAAGTATTGGTAATCAGTTCTTCCATATTATTAGAGTTCGAGAAACGTTTTCTTATGTAAGATACAGGTTTTAATACTTTGTGGAAAATGTTTGTATTTCGATCTCCGATTTTGAGCATGTATCTATTGATTTTTTCTTAAATGAATGATTATTCAGCTCTATTGAAGAAGATGAAGGAAGAGGATACCACAATTTATTTTGGGACAATAATGAGGTATGAGGGATCTTGAGAAATAAGGGACTAGATATGGAAAATATAGTTTTAAGGGTTGGATAACTCAGTTTATGTAAAGACAGTGCTGAGGTTGAAGTGATACTGAGAAAGGTTGGAGTATACATGGAAAATATATTTTTGGAAGTTGGATACTCGAGAGCTAATGTCATTGTATTCCTTGCGATTTAGGTTGTACAGAAGAAATTATAGATATATGAGTTTTCGGGACACCAAACTCATATCATGAGCGTCGATAAGAAGTTTCTAGCTGTTTGTGACTATATCTTGAATTCAGGGTGTGATTTCCACATGTTAAAAGGTTTCAAAAAAATTCATACGAGGGTGAAGGGTTCCAAGATTTAATGTGATTATGGTATGGTCCAATGAGCCAAAAAACCACAATAGGAAAATGACATTGAAAAAGATTAATCCAACTCATTGTTAGCTAAGGTATGATCTAATTTGGAAGATATATGATTGACATGTTTTTTGTTACTCCATGAGAATTAGAAGCTAGTCGAGCGAAGGTCGCTTAGCTCACATTGGTAACAACGATTATTGAATTATTCAATTATCATAACACAATTCTCTGAGGTATGATCTAAATGAAATTAAAATTTATGACTCTTAGCTTTACTGTGGATGTACTACAATGAGGAAGATATAATAAGTATAAAGATAATACTAAGATTCCAAATTATCCAGATCATACGCATATATGAGAGGCATGGTTAGTAGTGTAATGTTAAAAATAGCCATTGATCTGACAATAATATCCATTTTAGGAAAGGGAACTCTAGTTTATATCAAGATCATTATAGAGATACTATTACTGATAATAAAAGAAGTGACATATTTCTACTGTATAAGATTGTTTAACCCACTGGATATTCCATTAAGCAATAAACATTAAAAACTTGCAGTGGTTCGTTTAAAAGACAAGTCCACATTAGCTACAGAGTTACCCGTTGGATCAACGTCTCTAGAATAACTGTTGGAAATAGAGGAAAATTGCCACGTCATTATTTCATCTGTCAAGAATGATGCAAAAATCAGAAAAGAAAAGAAAAATTGAGAGATGAAAAGCTCCATTTTATGAAACCAGAGAAGACGCACCGTCGAACCCGAGGATATTGGACAAGACACCCCTAATAAACTTGATAGCTCAAAAAGTATTTATAATTCTAATTGTTGTATATTTTAGTAGATGACGTAGGTTTGAGTTTAAGTTTTTTAAAATCATTTTATAAGTATTAAAATATTTTAAATGAAAATATTGACAAATTTTATATAAATTATAAATGTATTAAAATCTTAGTATGTTAATTATTTTAATTATTTTCAAATAAATTAATAAATTTTGGATTATTTATCAACTAATTATGTTTAATGCAACAATCTCATGTTCTCAGACCTACGGTTCAAATTCCATGACACTAGATTAACTAGCTTGTATAATTTCTTTATAAATTTTCTTAATTGTATGTATCTTATCTTTTGTAGATCCCTCTACTCTCCTTTTTGGCCTTGTTCGTTGCTCGCTACCACTAACCGCTTCTTTGGATCCGTTGTTTACCCCATCACGGGCTGATTATCCTTCCAGTCATGTTTTATGTTATACTATATCTTATTTTCCCTAGATATAGATTCATATAATATTAGTTAACGCTAGTTTCTCATGTCTTCCTCTAGGTATGCCCAAGGTATTTATACAAACCTTATTTTATTTTAGTTTAATATTTTTTTTACACAAAAAATGCAACAATACAAATAATATATCATGACCCAAAACCTTTCAAAACTATTTGTGGGAAACTCCATTGCACATTGGTGTCCTCTGGAATGTCCCTACTCCCCAAAAGAACTGAAAGAACAATTGTCAATTTTACGAAGACCTTAATAAATGGTTGAGAGCTCACAGTCGAACGATTATATCTTAAACTTCTTTTCTGGTTCATGGAGGAACCATTGGTTGCTAATTTTTTTAGTTATGTTGGATTTTTTTTTTCAGTTTCTTTCTTGTTGAACATGTGACTAATATATTTTACTGATCATACACATAATGTATAACTCTTTAGGTTGAGCTTAAGGCTAACCTTTTTGAGGATGTTTAGAATTTTAACCAGGTCAGGTATATGATCAACTATTTTACTTGCAAATAACATATCATCAATATAGACATACAAGTTCATGCATAATTGATTCACGAATACTTTATTAACCATGCGTTAGTCTGTGGACCTGCCGTTCATCAAGCCGAAAGACGTCACTTTGTAGCAGTGTATACACCGTTTCAGTTATGAATGTGGTGCTCTTATTTGTCTATGTGTATTTGAATCTCCTTTCTGCCGAAATAAGCATTCATAAATTATACTATATTGTTATCGGATGTGGCGTTCACAAGTTGGTCAATGCATGGTAAATAGAATGTATATTTAGAATAATCCTTGTTGAGATTGGTGAAATCGATGCATATTCGCCGGTTTTTATTATTTTTTCTTTATGATGACTAGATTGGTCATCTCGAAAGGCCAATGACGGTTAACGTATCAACTTATTTGATCATTGTTTTTGTTTTTTCCAGTGAGTAGAATCTCATTTTTTCTTGGTCGGCTGAATATTGGGGTTGATTGATGATTTATGATATGTTACCTAAGCAAAGACGTATATTACAGTGTATGCGTTCCAAGAAAAAATATAGAGATTATTTTTCAAGAGGTCAAGAAGTTTATTACTAAGGTTTGGTGGTATATCTTTGCCTCAACGCAGGATCTTATTATCCTCCATTTTTATGTTTTGTGATTTATTTTTTATGTTTGATTATATGGGCGGGGAGTGCTCTCGAGGATTGTTCATGTCATCGAGAATAATCGGCTCATTAACTGTTTTCTATGATGATGAATCTTTCTTTTTTGCAGGCCAGGATTGATGCGTAGCATTCTCTTGCATCTTCTGGTTTATGTGGATAAATTCACATTACCATTGATTGATAATTTCAAACACCAGTGTACCATGAACACGACCGTGTGCATTTTAATCAACCAAAAACGTCCCATGATAACATTATAAACAGATTTTGTGTGTACGATCATAAAGAGTCATTACAATCGTTTTGGAATTCTTGTCTTCCCAAAATGACTCCAGGGTTTTTTCTCCTAAGAGTTCAGTGTCTTCTCTTATAAAATTTCACAAAATCCGATGGGATGGTATAAGTGATGACATGCCTCTTATTCACTCGTAAACAGTTTTGCATAAGGTATTTGCTAAACTCTGTCTGTCAATCATGACACAAGCTACTTCCACGCCGACTTACTCCATATTTATAAGCATCACATCCTTGTGAGGTCTTATTATGCCTCATATGCCATCATCTGAGAATTCCAAAATGTGGTATGGAAATAGATAGAGATATCGTGAACTTAGACGTAGTATTTGATTTCTAAGTTATTAATATATTGTTTTCTTCAGCGATTCAAATAAAGCCGAATATTTCCAGGTCAGGGTTGTAATCTAAATACTTTAGTTTTAAGAGATTCAATATGAATTTATTGGCTAAGGATTTTGGCTCCTCAACTTGTCCTTTGACCCATGATTCAGTGTAATTTAGATCTATTCTCTCTCATCTTGTGGGTGAGCCTCACTCTTTATTTCTCTCTTTTTCGACGCATCTTGATTTACACCTTTCTTCATTTTTCACAAACTTTAAAAGTTTTAATTCGTCTACGAGTTGCTGGATCTGGTTTTGTAAAGTGGCCTACCTCACTGTAGAATTCATAATACTTTGATATATCTTCATTCTCCCTAGGGCCTTTGATTTTCTGCGACTTTCGGTAGTGGAATATCTTTTTTAAGTAAATTAAGGCAAGATGTCATTAAGCTCAGTGAAGTGTCCATGTAGAGGATGTTATGATCTTAGAGGATGTTATGATCTTATGTCGTCTTTGTAACCATTGTACTTGTTATTGGTATTTTCTCACTATCCCCTACTTTAATTGGTGTACCTTGGTCTCAACAAGCTCTATCTTGTATCGTGTTGATTTTTTAAACTGACTTTGGCTTTGGTAATTATTCTCCATCGTAAATTGGTTGGTTGTAAGGGCATGTCATCATTTTTCTCAACTTTACTGCTACCCTTGCTCGTTCTGTGTTATTTTAAATTATATAACACTCCACGTGAGCGAGAAAATCTCCAAAAATATAGATATGTTTCATCATGATTGAATTAGATAACGGTTCTTTTAGTATTTGTTACATGTACGCCTAGCATGCTATGTTGTCTACACAATCTCATAACTGATCTCTAATCTCCACGAACCGTTTTATGTATTGTCACAAGCTCTCATTGGACCTTTGCTTGCAATGAATGATTTAATCCGGGTCACCCATAATGGATTTGGACACAATGTGATAGTTGTGGAAAATGATTTGAAGTTGGTGGAAAATTATAATACTTCCCATGGGCATGCCATTAAACCAAGTGATGAAGACTCCCTTGGAAGTGAGAATGAAACATTTGCATTTAAATCCATCATCCTCTCCCAAGGACTATAACATTTCAATTTTAAAATTTTCCATGTGGTGGTCTGGGTTATCTTTTCCAATCAACTTGTCAATTTTGTATGTGTTGAAGTATGACGATAATATGACATGATTAATTTCTATAGAAAATGTGGATTATTCTGGCATAAATTCATCATATGCTTCATAGAAGATGTTATTTTTATTTTCATTGTTCTTGCTGATACCCGTGTCCTTATACGTCAAGTTCTAGTTGTTATGGTGATTGGTCGTATATGGTCCATGAGGGTAATAGTCGGGCAGTGGTGGTGCATGTTAATGCCACCATGCTTATGGTGGCTGTCCATGGTTAGTTGGCGGGGGTCGTATTGGTTTCTTATAGAATGATGGTATGGGAGAGACGGTCCATAAGGTGGAGGTGCTTGTTGATGCGTTCCTGGTTTTGATCAACTGATGGTGGAGGCACGGTGCTGGCTGGTGGGCCATTTGGTTTCTTGTGTTATGTACACCGATATGATTGTTATTTAAGAGTTTCATCATCGCATTTTTTACCATGCTTCGTTTTGTATATTGTGGTCCAAATTTTCTCTTTTGTCTATGATATTGGTGTTTGTTACCTTTATCAGAGGATGTCCGATATGGCCAGTCGTATACTTCATGTAATTATTAAAAGAAGAATCACGTTTATCACTTACACATTGATATCAATTTATAAGACTATCCATGTCGCCGCATTCACCTTCACCTCTTTCTATTGGTTTATGGACTTGGAATATGATTATCCATCCGACGGACTTGTTCATAGCTTCGATATATACCTTCATAGGTTGTTGAATAATGTCCGAATGGAAGCTCTAACCTCATTGGATAGATCGATTTCATTATTTTTTAGTTGACTTCTGTTCGTTGTTTCATTTAGATTTCTACCATGGTTTTACATATTAGTGTTTGATTATACTTATGTTAATTTTGTTAGAATATATACCATTTGCCCCCACTGAAGTCGCCAGTTTGATTTGATAAAAAGTAGTAAAGTGGTAGAAAAATTGCATTATTGATAAGCATATCTTCCTTATATACGAAAAATTGTAACGATTTGTATATTATACATGACATTGATGGCTTTCATAATTATAGAAGACTGTAATAGCCTAATACATTTCTTTACATGTGTTTAATGCAGCAATAGTGTAACTGACTATATCATTAATAATGTTAAAATTGAAGTACATCATTCAGTCGAAAGATGGGATCGACCATGAGGTCATCGGTACAAAACCATCGACGACATAGCGTATTTGTAGCAGTATGGATACAGTTAAAGTGGTGAAATCCACTATTATCAAACAATTTAAACTAATAAAAATATATAGTTAATAATAATATTATTTAATCGAATTAAAATATATTGAAAATCAATTCTTGTTTAACAACCGTTAATTATAATATTATCATGATATCAATAATTTTAAAATATTATCAACAATTATATTAACATTTTTTTAAAAAAAATTTAATAATAAATTTACAATTTAATCATAACTAACTAAGAAAAACTAAGTGAGCGTTAATTAAAAAGAAACAAAATTACAAGTAATAACAATTCATGCAATAATCATCATTCCTACTATAATAATTTCCTCTTTCCAAATAGTTATTCTAACTTTAATTTACTCATCTTCAAATATTGTTTTTTTATATCTTATGGTTTTATTTTTTAAATTTCACTATCTTCTTTCACTTTCAAAATTGTTCATTTATAAAGAGAGCGATAATATATTATTTTACTTAAACACTAATTTCGAATATCAAAATATTATTGAAGATGAAACATTTTATTTAGAAAAATATTTTATCAAAAATCAAGAAGAAGATATGTAACTACCATTTGTTGGTCAATTTTTTCATGTGAGGAAAAACTTATGTTCTTTTATCAAACATATGCTACTCAACAATTTATTTTTATCAAAATGATCGATTTGATGCACAAAATGGAATTAAGGTACGATGTGTTTTTAATTATCATTGAACAAGTAAAAAACCAATTAAACTTATGGTATCGCGTAAATAAGAAAGAAATAGAATATCGTCTAAATGTGGATGTAATGCCCATATGTGAATTACTTTTAAAAAATCAATTGATATATATTCAAAAGGATGGATTGTTAATGAGTTAATTGTTAATCATAATCATAGATTGTTGCCCTTTTCTAAAATATATATTTTTTCTAGTTACTATATTATTATAAAAAAGATGCATATAATTATTCTACTTAAAGAAAATGGATTCTTAATCAAACAAATAAGTCGAGTGAGGAAACTTGAAACAAATGTTAAACATGATCAACTTTCCTTTCTTCATAAAGACATTTGTAACCTTTATACCAAAAAAGTAAAATTTATACATCGAAGACAATGTTTTGAATTTTTTAGAATATTGTAAAATTTCAAAATAAAAAAATTCAAAATTTCAGTATATTTTACGGCAGATAAATAAAATATGTTTGAAGTTTATTTTGGTCACCTATTTCTTGTTTTGATTAGCACCAAAATTTTAGATATGTGGTTTTCTAGCCTCAGAAAGGCAACGACTCAGTTTATCCTAGCCACGATTCAACCTCAAAAGGATTCAAATTAGCCTCAATAGAATTTTGCTCAGCCTTAGCCAGCCACAACCTATTTCAATTAGGACATAGCTTAGTTTAGCTAAGCATCAGCGCAATTCAGCAAGTCATGGCTTAGTTCAGCAAGACCTCGATATGAAAAGCTAAGGTTTTCTTCATAAATTCTTTTCACTTACATCATAAAATATTGGAATGCATATTACGATTACAAGCCAATCACCGATGTACAATATCTTTATGAGCCAATAAATAATATCAATGACGCTTACGATAAAATTCAAATGAATATTAGGCTTCTAACCCAGACACATACACGTCTTGTCTGTTGAACCATACCGAACTTTATTTTTTTCATAAAAATAACACAAATACCTTAACATTTTAAGAGTGACAAAGACCAATCAACTATACCTGGGTTTTGACACCTACATAAAAGAAAAGATAAGGTTAGGATGAAAATATAGTTCTTCACACTGCATGGAGTCTACGAACCCCTATTGCAAGTAAAAAATAATAAGTGTAAGATGAAAAAATAGTCCTCATCACTCTCTAGCTTAATTTCTATCACAATTAACATCAATAAACCCAAAATCTAAAAGTGTTAAGAGCGAAAAAAATAAAAGTATTTAAAGTAACAAACTCTCAATTTGATTTGTAATGCCAACATGATAATATGAGGGCTCATAAACCACTAATCCTGAAATGGTTCGTATATGTATATATATAATAAAGGTACATCATTCCTACTTATTTGGTCTTATTATATCTATTTTGACTTCACAAAGTCAAAATATTTATACCGCAAATCTTCATCAAAACAACACATTCAAGATATAAGCTTTGAGCCTATTAAAATTTGAAAAAAAAAATATCTCGGCCAGCCGTACCTTCAATAATAAAACTGATTAACTAGTACATCTTACAATTTTTTTAGTTATCATCATTCTAGAGGACTAAGAGGGATACATTTATAAGGACATTTTTTATTAATTGCATTATACCCTTGAATCAAAGTAAAAGTTTCATTCTTAGTAATGTACCATTTCAAAATCTTAATAGATTCGATAATCTATTACCTTTGCATGTACCTACATACGATCAGGAAAAAACAGTGAAATGATACCTTCGACTCTAATAAAATTGAAGGATACACCGCATTAACCAACTAAACATCCATCAGCTGCATACTTATTGATCTACTATTTTGACGATGCTAGTTAGTAATTTATTCATCTTTTAAAAAGGCTAGGAGGCTACTCTCCAATACCGAGGAGAAATTTGAAGTAGCTTTAAGCTAGTATGAGGTATTTTCGATTTGTTCATATGTTATAATTAACCTTCGACAAGATAAAAAAAAATAACTTAACATAGTTTTTAGCCAATATATAGTATTTAACAAAATAAGAGCATGGTCAACACAAACAATCGAAAGATACTTAGAGGTTTTGTTCGGCTAGAATAAGTTGAGCTCATCAAGGACAACACACATGTATCTTGAGACTCTTAAGAATCCAACCAAAAATATGTCGTGGTAATGTTCAATATCTAGCTAAGAACCAAGAATATTTGGTTTTGGACAACAACTGCACATTTAAGATTCAACGTCTTGGCTAAACAAATATACTAAACGTCTCAAATATTGTAAAGATTCTAGTTCTTCCTCGACTCTCTTGCAATTACAAATAGGGTTACTCATAAAAGCGGTCCATTTTGTAACAATTACTTGGCTTGTTATAGTATAAGAAAAATTAGACACTGACTTTGTGAGCAAGAGATAAACTGAATTGTGTAATCATACGTAGATAATACGATCAACTCGTGTATGAAGAATTAAATATGTATGTATCAGTTATTTATATTTTTTACAAGAGATATTGTATAATTATAAATAAATGATTTACTGAATGAATAAAAGATTTAATCTAACATCTTCTCTCATGAATAACATATGTTATTTTATCTTCTCTTTATCTTCTCTCTCATATCAATTTTAGATTTAGATCTACCTAACTCGATCTTACCACATCACTTATATAAAATGTTATATATATGTATATGTGTGTGTGTACGCGTTTTCTTTAAATTTGAGTAACCACCTTTTGTTAATAAACCGAAACCATCAAGATACATTAAAAAATTGTTTTAAAAATAAATAGAAAAAATGATCGATGGAAAAGTTTGACCAACTTTTTTATCCATGTTAAACTCAATCTCACGTTCAAAATAGATCTAACAAAACAAAGAGAACTTGTCTAGCAACAATTTTATGCACGTTAATCACAATCTTCATTAAAAAAGCTCAAACTAATCAATTAGACGACATTTAACAAATTATTTTTTATGTTAATCTCAAACTCACACTAAAAAACTAACTAAACCAAGAGAACACTATTAACCATAATATGTTTCATGTTAATCACAAATATTAATACAAAAAATGGAGCCAACAAAACATGTTTAAAAATTTATTTATTCACGTTAACCCTAATCTTAAAATAAAAAATATTATATTAACAATAAGACTATTCGTGTTATACAACTATGAATAACATGACTACTCATGTTACATACATGAGTAACAAGACTATTCTTGTTATACAATCACTAATAACATAATTATTCATGTTATGCATTCAATAACAAGATTGTTCATGTTATGCAGCCATAAATAACACAACTATTCGTGTTATGTAGTGATGAATAACATAACTATTATTGTTATGAAACCATGAATAACTAGACTATTGACATTATACAGTCATGAATAAGAAAACTATTTATGTTATATAAACATGAATAACGACCACAATTTTAGTCATGTTAATCACAAACCCACATTCCAAAACAAACTAACATACATTATGAGAACACATTTAATCACTTTTTTTTTAATTAATGTTGATCCTAAATCTCACATTTAAAAATATATATAACTAATCCACAAGAACACATTTAATAATAATTATAGTCATGTTAATCACACCCCACCCCCACCCCACCCACCCCCAAATTAAAAAATGGTCCAAAATTTGTCATACAAACATATTTAAGAAAATGTTTATTCATGGTAATCCTAAACTCACATTAAAAACAGAACTTACTAAGCCACAAAGACACTTTTAACCATAATTTTATGCATATTAATTACGAACCCGCATACAAAAACATACTCAACTAAGCAATAAGAACACATTTGTCAAACTATTTATTCGTGTTATACATTTAGGAATAACATAAGTATTCCTCTTATAGAACTATGAATAACAAGAATATTCATGTTATACAGTCAGAAATAACATGATTATTCATATTACACATTTCAAGAGTAACATGACTATTCTTGTTATGTCACAAAAAATAACATGACTATCTTTTTATACATTTAGGAGTAAACTTGTTATGCAACAATGAATAACATGAATATTCTTGTTATACAACCATGAATAACATGATTATTCTTTTTATTCAAAACATATAATCATCCACGTGTTCATGTTACTAAAAAATGACATTAAAATTATATAACTAAATAGAATGACATATTTAACCATGTATTTATTAACATCAAGTAAGTTACGAGAACACATTTTACCATCGATTTATTATTGTTACTCAAATTCACTCATTCAAAACTAGAGAACATCAATATTTAAATCACGAGAACATATTTAACCTTGAATTTATTCATTTTACTCCAATATTAAAACTCAATAACACTCTTGAATAAGCTATGAGAAAAAATTAACCTTATATTTGTACATGATTATTCATGTCAAGTGAAAACCAATAACTTATCTAACAATTTTTTTAATATAATATATTTTAATTGTAAAGTAGATTCATAGATCTTTGCAACCATATATGGTAGTAATATTTAGGTGGTATCATTCGGAACATAGTTTAATTTCATATTAATCTAAAATTTGTTGATGCAAAATTGATTTTAGACAGCTTCAATGATTTTTTCGAGAAAAACTATAAATTGGTCTATTTTTTAATTAACAATCAGAATCTTATATATTCACAACCATATGTAATATCAATATTTAATTATTTTCAATAAGTATATATTTAAATTTTAAATTGGTCTTAAATTTGTTGATGCAAAATCAGTTTTGTACAATTATGACGAGTGTTACGAGAAATGAAATTAATTATATATTGTTAATATAATAACTTTTGAATTATGAAGTAAACTTTTAGAGCTTCACAACAATATGTGATATTTTAGACATTCTCAATCGGTACATAACTGAATTTCGAAATGATATAAAATCTAGAATGCAACATGAATATAATATTATTAGAGAGATTAGATAATAAAATATTTATATATACATGACACTATTTATTGGATTTGTTCTAAAACAATAAAATAATGGTGGTTTCATAATTGTTTTTATGAATTACAGTTATCAATAAAAATGTTATAAGTTTTTTCGATAAAAAAAAGTCACTTACCATTTAAAACCCATCCAAAAATTTAAATACGGATTACTAACTAAAAATCAAAGTTACTAATAGTTACTTGTGCTATATGTTTTACCAAAATATTGTCTTATACAAGAACTTCAAACATGTGTATGCTCTATATTTATTTTTTATTTTTTGTGGTTTGAAATTTTTAAAAGTACGTATCTTTCAAACTGTATTGAAAAAAAAAATTAAAACAACCATTTTTTATTTTTTGGATACATGAATAATATTTTTTTTAAGTATTATTGATTTTTTTTGTGACCCTAGTTAATCTTGGTTTTGTATTTTTCATTTTCGTATTTTTTGTTCATGGTTTGCATTTCGCATTTAAGAAAAAAAAAACTTGTTTTCAAATTTAACATTGGTAGTTTGAGATCCGAGGTTGGTAGTTTGATATTTTGTTTTTGGATGACGCCAATGACCATAGGTGAAAGTCTCAGAAATTTGTAAAGGTTTGTTAGACACTATTCTTGCATCTTTTTATTTGGCAACCCTTTTAGCAATAATAAGCTAGTCCCACACATTATTTATCCCGAACATAAACAGAGGAGAAACACCAGATTAAAGTGGAGGGGGTCTGTATAATTTTTAAAGGAAAATAAAGTTGTTGCAGTGGCTTTTAATGAAGGGTGGTGGAAAGCTGAGTTTAACGATGAAAAGAAAGATATGCTAATTTCTCTTTCAGTCTCTAGATTTTGGTTAGCAACAATTTATGAGGCAAAGATGAGAATTTATAGCAAGTGAATGAGTGGTTTAATGGGTTTTTTTTATAAGGAGTTGAAAAGCCTCCTTATTCACTTGGGCACGCCGATCTTTTAAATGTAACGACTATATGATAATATTGTTGTGGTTTCGACATGTTTTGAAATGTGTCAGAATAAAAGCAACACCTTCCATGAAATTTACAAGATTAAGGGTATTACTTCAAAGTGTATTCGATGAGGGTTAGTTTTAAAAATATATTGGGTATATCTCTTACACCTATGAAATTCCGAGATAGTCTCGTTCAAAGACATATTTTAGTCATCCTTCAGAATTCTTCGCAAATATTAGGGGGCTACTAATAAAGATATAATTAATTTGAACTAAAATAATTAGTTTTTAAGGGACAAAGATCTACAATAATGCATAAGTAAGGTTTTAAGTATGGTAGAAACTTAAAGGACTTAAAATGAAATATGTAATAATTGTGTTTTTACTTAGTTTTCTATAAGGGTGAAAAGTCAAGTAAGTGAAATTTATGTTTGTTATATGGAACTTGACAACCCTATAGATATGTGTAATTTATCTTAGAAAATGGATCAATCATATCTCTTTGACTTCAACACTTGTAACTTTCTTTTTCTAAGATTATCTCGACACTTTCTCTCTCTTGCTACTCGTTAACAAGTCTAAGAATTCTTTTAGACCAAATATCATCTATTTGATAGTAATACTAATACGGATTTCTAATCTAACTTATTGAACCATGAAGTTAAATCATCCTATAATAATGCGGAATAAATACTTACAGGATGTAGACATTCTTTGATCTTCAGATTCCTGACTTAGAGCAGATGATCGGCGATCCTTTGCTAGGTTATTGATTCTTCTAAGAGATGGCAACCAAAACACACTTTTGTAATTGATTCGAAGGAAGAATCAATTTATTTTTCTTAAAGGATTTTCTCTCTGTATTTTCTTTCGTTGCTTTCAAGAATGAGAAACTCATTCTTATATAGAACTGAAGTGAGAAAACGGTTCTTCATTAAGTAATTGTCTGTAACTTCCAGACATTTACTTAACGAAGACCAGTAACGGTTCTTCTCTCTTAATTGTCTGTAACTTCCAGACAGTTACTTAATGAAGACCAGTAACGGTTCTTCTCTCTTAATTGTCTGTAACTTCCAGACAGTTACTTAATGAAGACCAGTCCTTATTAAATTGCCACTCTTAGGGACCATAACCAGGTATTATTTTGTTTTACAAAATAACCCCAAAACTTTACGTTTTGCTTAAGTTGTTTATTTCCGAATCCAATCCTTCACAGTATTCAGAATTAAACCTGGTATCTATACAATTACCTCCATGATACATATTTTATGTACTAGTCTGTTCTTTTCTTTATGATTACTTTTATTGGACTAATATTAACGATAGTTCGATACATCGATACGACATGTGACGGTCCAACTTAATGGAGAAATTCCAACAATCTCCCACTTGGATCATCATATGCTACTATAGGATGCATCCACTTAATGAACGTTCTAAATTTCTATCGTCACATAGATAACCTTAACAATCTCGTAAATGACTATTAACGACATAGGACTAAAGTCATCATCAATGCATTTCAAGCCGCAAATAGATGCATCAGTAATCACGATATCACAACAATCAACTACATGGATCTATCATGGTGCATATCATAAGAATAATATGAAATGTAATCTTACATATCTATTCTTAACTAGTCCCACTTAATTGGAGGTCTACTTACAGCAGAGTACGAATAATCAAATACAAGAGCACACTGAAAACTTGTATATAAATATGTTTGCATTAATGACCTTAAGTTCGCGAATATCATAATACAAACAAATTTAATAGCTTAATACAAACTCCCACTGAAACTAATAATCCTCTAACTACACAACACCCATGTTAATGGTGTGTTCAATAAAAACTTTAGGTACTAATGCCTTCGTAAGAGGATCTGCTAACATTGAGTTTGTCCCTATGTGCTCCACATGAATTTGACCACTCTGTACTCTCTCTTTAACAGACAGGAACTTGATATCTACATGTTTGGACTTAACCGAGCTCCTGTTACTGTTTGAATACTGAACTGCCGAGTTATTGTCACAATATAATCTAAGGGGTTTTTCTATCCCTTCTACAATTCGCAGTCCTGTGACAAAATTTCGCAGCCAAAGCGCCTGATTGGATGCCTCGAAACAAGCAACAAATTCCGCAGCCATAGTGGAAGATGCAATGAGTGTTTGTTTAACACTTTTCCATGATATTGCACCTCCCGCTAAAAGGAATATAATGCATGAGGTTGAACAACGAGAATCCTCACATCCGGCGAAATCTGAGTCGGAATACCCTATGACCTCCAGTTTATCCGACTTCTTATATGTTAACCTGTGATGTTTTTTTTGTTGCAAATACCGAAGAACTCTTTTGACTGCTTTCCAGTGTTCCATCCTCGGATTACTTACGTATCTCCCTAACACACCCACCACAAAAGCAATGTCTGGCCGTGTACAAACTTGAGCATACATCAGACTTCCAACAGCCGAAGCATATGGAACCTTTTGCATTTCCTCAATCTCAAGTTTTGTCTTTGGGCATTGCTTAAGGCTAAACTTTTCACCTTTTGATATAGGGGTTTCCTTTCCTTTGCTGTTAGCCATCCCGTAACGTTGTAACATACTCTCAATATACGCCTTTTGTGATAAACTCAAAATTCCATGGGATCGATTCCTGTGAATTTGAATTTCTAACACAAATGATACATCACCAAGATCTTTCATATCGAATTTTTCCAAAAGAAACTTCTTGGTCGTATATAACAATTCCTTATCGTTCGTGGCCAATAATATGTCATCAACATACAGCACTAGAAATATGAATTTACTCCCACTGAATTTTTGATACACACAATCCTCTACCGAATTTATCTCGAAACCAAATGAGACAATAACTTCAAGAAATTTGTGATACCACTGTCGAGACGCTTGCTTGAGACCATAAATAGATTTCTTCAGTTTACATACCGTCGACTTTGGATCCCCAGAGACAAAGTTTTCAGGTTGTAACATATAGATCGTTTCCTCAATGTCTCCATTAAGAAAGGCGGTCTTTACATCCATTTGATGGAGCTCAAGGTCGAAGTGTGCAACTAATGCCATGATTGTCCGAAAAGAATCCTTCGAAGAAACTGGAGAGAAGGTTTCTTTAAAGTCAATCCCTTCACGTTGAGTAAAACCCTTAGCTACAAGTCGCGCTTTATCCCTCTCCACATTACCCTTAGAATCCCGTTTGGTTTTAAAAATCCATTTACAACCAATCGGCTTCTTTCCTTTAGGTAATGGAACAAGCTCCCATACCACGTTATCTTGCATTGATTTAAACTCTTCGTTCATTGCTTTAATCCAGAAGTGAGAATCAGAACTTTTCATGGCTTCACGAACACTTAAAGGATCGTTTTCTGTTGAACCATAAAATTCTTCATGGTCTTGAAGATACACTATATAGTCTGAAGATATAGCGCTCTTTCTTTCTCTAGTAGATCTACGCAAAGGCATAATTTCTTCATTTTGCACTTGAACTTCTTGAGGAGATAGAGTTTGTTCTTCTTGAACAACTTCATTTTGCTCCATTGGAACAACATCCATAGGAGGAAGATTAACATCATCTTGAGTATCTATATGTTCTAACGAATCTGAAGTGATGATTGGCCTTCTAATTACCATATCATCATCTGACACTATAATATCATTGTTAGAACCTTCATGAATCTCTATTGATTCTTCCTCAAAATGAATGTCCGTTACTAAATTCTCCCCCCCCCCAAACTCTATATCCTCAAAGAATTTCGCTGTACCCGTCTCAAATATATTCTTTGTGGAAGGATCATAAAACTTAAAACCCCTATAATACTGTGCTCGGGATATCCGATGAAATAACTACTAACCGTTTTGGAGTCCAATTTCTTTTCATTCGGCCTATAAGGCTTCGCTTCAGCTGGACATCCCCAAACATGTAAATGTTTTAAACTAGGTTTACGCCCAGTCCAAAGTTCATACGGTGTCTTAGTAGTTGCTTTCGTCGGAACTCTATTAAGTAGGTAGGTCGCACCTTTTATTGCTTCTCCCCAGAGTGATATAGGTAATGTTGAATGACTAATCATACTTCTTACCATATCCTTTAATGTACGGTTTCGTCTCTCAGATACTCCATTCATGTTGGGCGAACACGGCATCGTATACTGAGGGACTATACCACACTCTTCTAGGAACTTTGCAAACAGTCCATGACATTGTTCACCTGAACCATCATATCTCCCGTAGTATTCACCACCACGGTCCAATCTGACGCACTTAATGTCTTTACCAAGTTGTTTTTCAACTTCAGTCTTAAAGACTTTGAACTTGTCAATGGCCTCTGATTTTTCGTGAATGAGATATAGATACCCATATCGTGAAAAGTCGTCAATGAAATATACAAAATATCGTTGGCCGTTCCATGATGTTGTAGGGAACGGACCGCAAATGTCTGTGTGTATCAAATCCAAGACCCCTTTCGCTCTGTATGCATCTAATCGTTTCACTTTGGTCTGTTTTCCTTTTATATATTCAACGCAAACGTTGAAGTCCGAAAAATCCAGTTCACTTAATAAACCTTTTGAAACAAGCTTTTCAATTCTATTTCTAGAAATGTGACCTAATCGCTTGTGCCAAAGTTTTGCTGATTTTTCCATTTTACAATTTAGTTTTCCAGGTACATCTACATTCATTATCTCTTTGTGATCCTTTATAGTATCCAATAAATACAAGTTATCATTTGCTATTAACTTTCCAGAACCAACAACATTACCATGTAAATAAAGACATAAACTTTCATTTCCAAATAGACAAGAATAACTTAATTTGTCCAACAACGGAAAAGAAATTAGGTTCCTTCGAAAAGAAGGTACATACAATACGTCTTTTAAATACAAAAAATGTCCACTGGTAAGCAACAAACGAAAATCACAGATAGAATGAACTAAACACGAACTGCCATCAGCTGTATAGATGAATGTTTCATCATCACTCAGGCTTCGGTTTCTTATCATACCCTGCAAAGAAATACAAACATGAGTTGTTGCTGCTGTATCAACCCACCAAGTATTTCTTGGTACTGAAACTAAATTGATCTGAGAACAGACCATAGAAGTGAAAATACCTTTGGCTTTCATCATAGCCCTCCATTTTTCACATTCTTTCTTAAAGTGCCCCGGTTTCTTACAATGGAAGCAACGCCCTTTACCAGACGTACCCTTATGCTTCTTTTGTCCCGAACCAGATGCATGTGCATCTAAACCTTCATACTTTCTCTTAATTCCCTTATCCACCTGAGCTTTCACCATTTGCACTTCTGGATGTTCTTGCTTCATCTTTTTCTCCTCTTGCGCTGCCTGAGAGATGAGCTCGTTGAGAGTCAATTTCGCGCGCTGACAGTTATAAGAAGTTTCGAAGTTCTTATACTGAGGAGTGAAAGAGTGAAAAGAAAAGCTTACCACAACATCTTCGGGAAGGTCAATCTTAAGTGCTTTCAGTTTGGAAGCGATGTTTGACATTTCCAAGATGTGCTCACGAACAGTCCATTTGCCACGATATTTTATAGAGGCTAGCTTAATAAGCAGCGTCTTAATCTCTACTTTATCGTTCTTGGCAAAACATTTCTCTACCTCTTCGAGAAATATTTTCGCATTAGTGATCTCAGGTGAAACTGCACCACAGAATGCTAATGGAATTGCTTGCTTCATGATCCCTAGACTTATCCTGTTCGACTTTTCCCACGCCTCTGACTCTTTCTTCTCCGTATGAGAACTGTCATCAGTCAGAGGTTTAGGTTCATCGACCCTTAATGCTAAGTCGTAATCATGGCACATCAAGTGCAGCAACATATCTTCTTTCCACAGCTCAAAGTTGCTCCCATTAAGTATGGGTGCCTTTTTGCCTTCCGGGTTATAGAAATACGAATTTGCTAACATAACAAACAACAAACAATAAATAGCCAAAAACATCACTTAACATATAACCTCCATAGTATTTAACAAATAAACATAGCATAATAAAACATACTCTTACAACATCAATAAGATACCTTTGGGCAAGCATATTAAATTGTATATGTATGAGTTTGAGCATCATTAATGTTGATCCTTCTAATTGAAGGAAAAAAAATCTTCCTTTGGGCCGATTTTTTTCTAGTTCAATTTTCTTAATAATCAATTCACAAATAACTATCTCGTGTCTAAGATTAAGTATGTCAAACATTAACCTTCCTTTGGGCCGATTAAAATTTACATACTTGTCAATCATAGACTTGTCAAAACTCTAAAATAATTAATTCAGCAATAGGGATCACTTTGGCGATATATTGAATCATTAATTATTTACCGAAGTTCGGACAACTTAAAACATGCTAATTATTTCGAAAAATACTATACGACTACCTTACTTAATGTCCAAACTATTTCGTAGTCTATGTATAATTTAATCAAATTAAATTTACACCTTAAATTTAATATATTATAATATATCTTTAATTATATTGTAATATATCTTTAATTATAATATATCTTTAATTAAATTAAATTTACACCTTAAATTTAATATATTATAATATATCTTTAATTATATTGTAATATATCTTTAATTATAATATATCTTTAATTAAATTAAATTTACACCTTAAATTTAATATATTATAATATATCTTTAATTATATTATAATATAATTCTTAATATATGTTATAATATAGTATTTATTTATATATATAAAACTTATTCATATCTTAATTGTAGGGAGTGAATTCAAAACAAAGAGTTTACAGTGGAAGTTTTTAGTAGTGAAAAGTACCTCTGAATATTTCATAGGTCAAAATAACTCCTTCAGCCTCTTTAAATAGGCAAGGTGAGTTAGTTAGAGAAACGGTTACATATTGTCATATTTACAATTTAACCCCTAGGTTTCTCCTAAAGCTTAATTTAATCCTATAGTTACAGAATTTGTCATTTTAGTCCCTAAAGAATACCTTTCCTTATCAGTAGCCCCCCTAGTTCTTATACATTAATGTATAGGAACTATTAGCTCTTCGAATTCTTCCTCGGATCAGCGTTATTTTACATCTTTATTATGATTGAATTCAATAAATTAGGACTCTCTTCGAATTCATGAGTAGGTGCAAACGAATTCTCAACTGCCTCGAATTTAACTCCTCGTCGAATTTGACTTCTTGTGGAACTCCTTTGCCTTTGGTTTCCAAACATTATTACTTCACACATAGTTTAATAACACTTCGAAATCTCTGAACCCTACTTGATGGACTGATTAGACTCCTAGTAATAGACCCATGACATCACTAGCTTCCTTTTCGTTTCATATTCCACCCAATAACAACAGATCACTTGTTCCACACTTTCACATTCTCGACGTTACTCTTTACCCTATAAATACTCAGCTATTCATTCAATTAAAAGCTTTTTAGAGAATCCACCTTTGAAACATCTCCAGATTGTTCTTCATCTTCAACCTACTCATCTTCAACCTGTTCATCTTCAACCTGTTCATCTTCAACCTGTTCATCTTCTCTTGTTCATCTTCAACCTGTTCATCTTCTCTTGTCTTACCAAGCAACCTCTCATACCAAAAACCATTGTATGAGAAGATACCCTAGATACAATAGATTTAAACCCAGAAGACCAGTAAGATCAAAGAAAAATCTTTTTCCTGGTTCCAGTAACCAAGTATTTGGGGCCTACGATTATCTTTGTATTTCTCGAAGAGCCAAAGAATACAAAGCTGCTGGGTTGATCTATAACGGTCCTCACTCTTCCTGCACCACTTTTAAATATGGCAACTTTAATCCAAACCTTGCCACTTCGTCTTCACCTCTAGCTTCTAACCCAGAAAGTAGCTCAACGACCTCTTCTCTCCAAAATCCAGCCAAACCTTCACTACTAAGACCTCATCGGAAACCTAAAGTAGTTACTTTAGACAAACCACCCACTTATAACAAATCACAACTCAAATCACCTGTCCTTCAATTCGAAGAGACAAAAAACCCTCAAACCAAAACACTTCCTCCTCAATTCGAGGCTATTAGAGCTAAACGTTCCAAAAAATCATCTTTCTTAGTAATGGGTGAAGAAACAAAAACCTCTTCCACTCCTCAACACTCTCCTCCTCCCCCACAAGAAGTGGATGATACTACACCAGAGTGTAGTCAGCCAATTCCTGTGACTCAACAAGAAACACAAACTCGAAGTCACTCCGAGGAAGGTCACAAAAAGGATGATTCAGAAGCTACTGAATCTGATGCCGAGGAGGAATCCGAGGCTGAAGGCGTAGCTCCTCCAAAGAAACCTCGAGGGAAAAAAGCTCTTATTACTCTTCCTGATAAGGTTGCCTCCTTAGTTCAAGAAAATCTCAAGCCTCTTTCTGCCTGGTACATTCTTGCTTTGAAGAATGTATCTTACAGCTACTACCTCGAATCAGAGAAGGAGCAACTCAGAAAACTATGGGGGTTAACTGACAACATGACTCTTCGATTACCAGTTGAAGGAGAGACACCCTTAAGCTGTCAAAAAGATGAGCTAGTAGTGTACCCTGAGCTCTTAAACTGGGGACTTCGGTTTCCCCTTGATCCGATGATAGTAAAGTTCTTCGAAATCCACCAACTGTGCCCAACCCAGGTTACTCCGAACTTGCTCTTCACTTTATTTTCAGCAATCATGGTATCAAGACTTGGAGGCATCCCCCTCGAAATTGAGGACTTCATTTCAGTAACCAAAATTTCAAATGGCCCAGTTCTGCCATTTTATTACCTAACCCTTGAAGACAATTTAAAAATCATTGACGACCTCCTCGAAGCTGATAAGATCTGGAAACAAAGGTTCGTCTTCCTGTCAGGTGCCTGGGAAAATGGCAAAGATATTTCCGATGCCAACCCTTCTAAACTTACCCTCACCTGGAGAGACAATAGTAAGTGATGTTTTTCTTTATTTATGTGGTTGCTTTTGAATCAATTTATCTGGCTAACTATTTGTCTCTCTTCAGAAATTCCGAGGCGATTTAAAAGTCGTCGAAAAGAGGCCAAACTTATCTTCCAGAAAATGGCTGAGTGGGCTGAAAAGGCTTGGGGAAATGGCTTCCATTCAGCATTTGATCCTATTAACTTTGTTAATAGCCATCTTTGGCGAATATCATTGGGGGCTGACTTCCCTGAAGATCCGATGACGCCACCAGATCCTCTTCTAGCAGTTCAAAGGATACTTGCACCAGATGGGAAGTGCTATCTCCCACTTCGGAATCGAAGTGACAGCCATCTTCCTTTAAAGAAAAAAGGAAAGAAGAAACCCAGCACCAGCAAAACTAAACCTCCTACTACTTCGAAGAGAGTAGGGAAGAGAAAAACGTCTGCACCTTCGCTTCCCACCATATCCGAAGAAGACCAGCCTATCCTGAAAAGGACAAAGAAAAAAGACACTTCTCCAAAAAAGAAGGATAGTAAGTCTAACAAGCCCAATGAGAAGAATGAGGCTGATATATTAGAGGCTGTGCTAGCTTCCGAGGCACGAGGTAAAACTTTTGTCGAGGAAAATCCTGAAGGAGGTATAACCCTTGGAGATAAACAAATAGATGACTATCTAAACTTTGATGACTTCAACTCAAGTGGAGATTTCGTACTTTCTGGCTCTCAACCTGCCAGCGTTGTTCCACCAATTTCTACCGAGGCTGCTACAGCTTCTACATCTAACCCTTTTGCTCCTGTTCATCAGCCATTAGTCTTTCCTCACTCAGAGAAATCCGATGAGGTAATTTCGATTCTTCAACCTTTCCCAAATCTAATTACTGCAGTAACAAAATTATACGAAGAGGTGAGCAAATCTCAAAGCCAATTGGAGTGTCTTGCCCAAGAGTTAGTTAGAAGCAGAAAAGAAACAGAGTTTGAAAAGACTTCGAAAAATGAAGCACTCCAAAAATTCGAAGCTGAAAAAGAACAGCTTCTTAAAAAACACAAGGAGGAAGTCGAAGCGCTTAAAACTACTCATCTGGAAGCTCTTGAAAGTCTGAAAGCTGAACATTCTACTGCCATCTCCGATGCTACTGCACTTATTAAGGAAACAAAAGATAAACTGGAAAAAAGCCAAAGTGAGATTACTACACTTCGAACAGGATTCGAAGAAGAAAAGAAGGCTGCAGTCAAACAGGCTGAAACTAAGGTTAGTTCTGTGATGCTCGAAGGCATGAAGAAAACTCAAATTGATACATCTATTCAGCTTCTTCGAGAAGTTCATGCTGCTTGTCCAAGACTAGATTTATCAGACCTTTGGAAACGAGTTCCAGAAGATCAACGTCCCAAGGAGGCTTTCGAAGCGCCACCAAGCTCCTCCTCAGAAGATGCAAATAGTTCCGAAGAGGAATCATCAGAAGGAGAAGAAGATGATGCCTAATAGGCTAAGCAACTTGTTTTTGTTTTTTGTGTATGTGATTAAGTACTCCCTCCTTTTCTTTTTGTAAACTTCGTATTTTATTCCACGAGGAAATCACTTATCTTTTTTTTTTTATATCTTAAATTTCTGGTGTACTTGTTTAAACTGGTTATTCTTAAACATAAATGCTTAAGTCATGACACTTCGAAAAATAGATGCACTCATAAGGCGTGGCACCTCGAAAAATAGATGCACTCATAAGACGTGGCACCTCGAAAAATAGATGCACTCATAAGGCGTGGCACCTCGAAAAATAGATGCACTCATAAGACGTGGCACCTCGAAAAAATTTGGTTGTTTCTTCAAAGCTGTCGCTTCGGAACATTATTCTTGGTCAACTTTCAAAGATGATCAATCCTTGCCAAATTACCAAAATAATAAATCACACATCATAACAAACAACCAATGGCCAAAAGAAATTTTATTAAAAAATTCAATATTAATCAGACACCTCGTTAAAACCTTTCTGGGCCAACAGATAAGGAAAGAGTATGTCTGTTTTACAAAAATTCGAAGTTCAGTTTTACTCACAGTACAATTTCAAGTGCTCTATGTTCCAAGGATGCTTGAGCATTCTCCCTTCTCGATCTGATAACCTGTAAGAACCTGGTTTGACCCTCATTTTAACTTCGTAAGGACCTTCCCAATTCGGAGCCAATTTTCCGAGGTGTTTATCCTTAGTGTGAAGAAACACTTTTCGCAACACTAGATCACCAAGTTTGAATTCCCTTCTCTTAACTTTAGCATCGTACCTGCTTCTCATTAACGTTTGATAATGAATCACATTTAAATGTGCCTTGACCCTTTTTTCTTCCAATAAATCAAGTTCCACCCTTCTAGCCTCATCGTTATCTGCATCGGAATATTGTAATAGTCTATAAGAGGGCAACGTAGATTCAGCAGGGCACACAGCGTCCATCCCATATACTAAAGAAAAAGGGGTCTCTTTTGTAGCCTCTCTAGGAGTTGTTCTATATGCCCATAATACTTCTTGAAGGAAATTTGGCCATTTCCCTGTTGCTCCTGCCAAATTTTTCTTCAAGCCATCCAAAATAGATCTATTTGTAACCTCTACCTGTCCATTTGCCTGAGGATGAAAAGGAGTGGAAAAACATTGCTGTATCCCTTTCGAAGAGCAAAAAGAGTCCATTTCCTTGTTATTAAATTGAGGACCATTATCAGTTGTTATTTTCCGAGGTACTCCAAAACGGTAGCAAATGTTGCTTTGAATAAACTTGATTACATCCTTAGCTTTTGTCCCAGCTAAGGGTTCTGCTTCTGCCCACTTCGAAAAATAATCAACCGCAACAATAATCATTTGTCTTCCTCCAGAAGCCATAGGTAATGGTCCCACCAAATCAATTCCCCACCTATCAAAAGGAACCGCCTCTGAAATTGTCATTAGGGGTACTGCTGGTTTGTGTATTAAATTTGCATACCTTTGGCAAGTGTCACAACTTCGAACTAATGACTTGGCATCTTGCAAAATGGTAGGCCAATAATATCCTGCCAACAATACTCTACGCGTTAAAGCTCTAAACCCACAATGAGCTGACCCATCTCCATCATGCAGTTCGGACAAAACATTCTGAGACTCATCCTTGCCTAAACATCGTAGTAAAGGTTTCGAAGCAGACCTTTTGTACAGCACCCCATCCAGTACCACATAGCCAAGGGATTTGTACTTTATTTTCTTGAGCAAGTGTTTATCCATAGGTAATATTCCATTTGAAATAAAGTTTAACAAGTTAAACCTCCAATCTCCTCGAGCGCACGTCGGATTATTTACCACCTCATCAACCACTTCACATTGCTCAGGATTTGATATGATCGAAGGCGATGGTTGTGTTACAATCCATGGGTATTCTTCTGAGTAAGCCATCGTTGCCAAAGAATCAGCCATAGTGTTGTTTCCTCTTCGAATATGCTCCACTTCGACATTTTCAAACTGCGCCATCATCCCCCGAAGTTCTTGTAGGTACAAAACCAAACGCTCCTTTTTAGCTTCTGATACCCCTTTAACGTGGTTAACTACCAACTGTGAATCTGTTTCCAAGCGCACAAACATTGCTCCACAAATCTTCGCCAACCTTAACCCTGCTAGCACAGCCTCATATTCAGCTTCGTTATTTGAAGCATGAAAGCCAAATTTTATAGCTTGAAACATAAATTCTCCCGTTGGTGCCACCAATTCCACTCCTGCACTTGACCCTTTACTACTGGATCCCCCATCAGTTCGAATTGTCCACGTCGGATTCTCATTCACCTTTTCTGCATCTTTCTCTTCGGATCTGCTCGAGTGAAACTCCACCAAAAAATCTGCTAAAGCTTGAGCTTTGATAGCTGTCCGAGGAGAAAATAGCACATCGAAATCTCCCAATTCCACAGACCACTTTGTCATCCTTCCTGAAATGTCTGGTTTTTGTAAAACATTCTTTAATGGATATGAAGTTCGAACTACAATCGTATGTGCCTGAAAGTAAGGGCGCATCTTTCTTGCTGCCACTACTATACACAGTGCCAATTTTTCGAGCTTCAAATAACGTTTCTCAGCATCAACCAAACTTTTGCTGACATAGTAAACAGGCTTCGAAATTTTTGTGTCTTCACTGACCAAAACTGCGCTCACTGCATAATCTGACACTGCTATATACAAAAATAACTGCTCACCTTTCCGAGGCTTTGATAATATTTCAGGAGAGGACAAAAGATTTTTTATCTTCAAAAAGGCTTCTTCACAATCCGAAGTCCACTCGAAATTATTGGGTTTACGCAACACCTGGAAAAAAGGCAAGCACTTATCTGAAAAACGAGAAATGAATCTGTTCAGAGCTGCTAACCTGCCTGTTAACATTTGCACTTCTTTGATATTCCGAGGTGAAGACATCGATATCAGGGCCTTCAACTGTTCTGGATCCACCTCGATTCCTCTCTCACTAATCATATACCCCAAAAATTTGCCAGATCGGACTCCAAATGTGCATTTTTCTGGATTCAACTTCAATTGAATGGCTCTAAGATTCAAAAACGTTTCTTCTAAATCATCAATATGTTCATCATCACCCTTGCTTTTAACAAGCATGTCATCGATGTACACTTCAATATTTCTCCCAATCTGTGAAGCAAACGCCTTATTCATCAGCCTTTGATATGTTGATCCAGCATTTTTCAATCCAAATGGCATTACTTTATAGCAATGCAAACCTCTATCAGTAATAAAAGTCGTGCTTTCTTCATCATCTGGATTCATTCGAATTTGATTATACCCCGAAAATGCATCCATGAAAGTCAGAATTTTATTTCCCGAAGTGGAATCCACTAACTGATCTATTCGAGGCACCGGAAAAGGGTCTTTTGGACAGGCTCTATTCAAATCTGTGAAGTCCACACACATTCGCCATTTTCCATTCTTCTTTTTTACTACCACCGGATTAGCCGTCCACCTCGGATAATTGGCCTCCCTAATGTGCCCCATCCTGTATAACCGATCCACTTCGGCAACTATAGCCTCAGATTTCTCCAATGAAAAAGCCCTTCTTTTTTGGATAATTGGTTTGACCTTTGGATCAACCGCTAAGCTATGACATATGATGTTGCTTGGGACCCCTACTACATCTTCGGATTTCCAGGCAAACACATCCAAGTTCTCAGACAAAAAATTCAACAACTTTTCTCGCATTGACAAAGATAGCAGAGTGCCAATTCGAAGTATCCTGCCATTATTAAAAATATATTCCTCTATTTCTTCATTGACCACTACAGAACTCGGGGTTGACCTCGGATCATCAATTCCCTCGTCTGTTTCACCACAAGACAACCCCCCAAACTGCTAACTCTCCATGAAATCATCAGAACTTTTACCACGTAGCCTAAAGGCAGCAGCATAACATTCTCTTGCCACCTTTTGGTCACTTCGGACTACGCCGACTCTGTCCTCGACCACATACTTCAGACACTGATGAACTGTAGAAACTACAGCGTACATTTTGGCCAACCATGATCTCCCAAGAATAGCATTGTAACTTGACGGACAATCCACCACCACAAAAAGCACCTGTACTTTCTTCTTGAAAGGCCCTTTTCCCAAGGAAATTTCACCTTCGAATTCACCTATCACAATTGCCGATGCGCCGATAAATCCAATGATGGTCCTCTCTGATTTTTCTATTCGAGGTGGTGCAGTCAACCTATCATACGTTGACTTAAAAAGCACATTAGCAGAGCTTCCTGTGTCGATCAGCACTCGTCGAATCTCCACCCCGCATACTTCTGCTCCAATGACCACCGCATCCTCATGCGGCCCAGTAATGCCCCTCAAATCATCTCCGTCGAAAATTATAAAGGGCACATCCTTCCTGCTGCTTAGATGTGCCGATGCGCCTCCCTCAATTTGCCGCGTTAAGTTTACTATATGCCTCTTCCTCGAATTATTGGTGTTGTTGGTCATCGAATCTCCTCCAAATATGGTTAGTGATTCAAAAAAGGCACAAAGATCTCGAACACGTCCCTGACGCATTGGCTCATCGATCGACATTAACAAAAGTCGACTGGGGTCCGGTTCGACATATTCCGAGGCTACATCGAAACCATCTGCCTCACCTGCAACATCTAAAATCATTAACGCAGTTTCCTGCTTAGAATTGGGATTACCTCCTTTAGGAGCTGTTGCCTTGGCATTTTTCCTGACATACTCTAACAGCTTTCCATTTTCGATCAGGATTTGCATCTCCTTCTTCAGGGCAATGCAATCATTTGTATCATGGCCGATGTCTTCATGATACCTACAGAATTTATTATTGCGCTCCTCTCTTGGCCTGTTGATAGCTGGTGGCTTTCTAAAATTGATTGTTCCCTTTGTTTTTTCATATATTGAAGCCACACTCTCAGTTAAATCTGCATAGTAATCCGGCCTTACCCACACATTCGACCTGGACCTAAATTGCTGCTGATTGTTCGAATTATGTTGATTATATCCCCCTTGATACGAGTTCGAGGTTCCTCGGTTAGAAACATTTTGATTGTTCTTCGGACGCGAGGAATTGTTATTTGAGACGTTAGATTGTCCACTCCCCTTCTGAACAGTACTAGCACCTCCTCGAACCCTCGTCGATTCTTCGACCTTAATCTGGTCCTCAACCTGGGCCATAAGAGCTCCAAACGTTAACGCCCTGCGCCTCGTAGTCTCATCGGCTAAATCCCCAGGCAACAGCCCTTGCCTGAACGCTGCCATAGCCACACTTTCTTCACAGTCATCCAACTCAGCCTTTGTTGACACAAACCTCTTAGTATAATCTTTCAACTTCTCTCCCACAGCCTGCTTGCACTGTATTATCGTATCTCCATTGGCTCTCATCTCCTTGCTTCCCACAAACTGTCTGCGAAAAGCAGTGTAGAAACTTCTAAAATTTGCAATCGATTCCTTAGGAATCTTATTAAACCATTTTAGAGCAGTTCCCTTAAATGTTTGAGAAAAAGCTCTACACACCAATCTATCATCATCTTCGAAGTTAGTCATGTAGTTTTTAAATTGTTCTATGTGGTCATCGGGATCTTGAGTCCCATCAAACTTTTCAACTTTAGAAATATCAAACCGCCTCGGTAATGGCACAGATCTGATCTCCCTCACCAATGGTGAGTCCCTCCAGTCAACTCCCTGGACATACTGGTCCTCATTTCTCATCCCCACAGTTGCATATAAGCTGGACTCACCTTCATACTTCCGAGGCGAACACCTTCGAGGCGAGTATTTCCGAGGTGAGTATACTCGCCTTTCTTTCTTTTTTCTTCCTTCCCTGTACATCTTAGCTGGTCGAAGCTCACGCTCTGCTCTTCCTGAATGGCCTCGAGAGCGTTCGTACCTCGGCGTCTCATCGGACTCGGAATCTTCGAAGTCCTCTTCATCACTAGAGTTTACATACAGTCGCCTTTGTAACTTTTCTTTCCTCTTTATCCCGCTATATTCTTTTTTTTGTTCATATCGTGCTTTACGCCGATCACAGTGATCATCGCCATCGTGCATCGACTGATCCGATTGATCATTCTGATCACCCCCCGCAATCTTAGATCTAAGCCTAGCACCATCATTATTATCTCCCTTCTTTTTTACCAATTCGTCAAGCTCAGCCACCTTCCTAATCATTTCATTCATTTTTCCCTCAAAGTCAAATTGAAAAGGTTGAATTGGAACAAATTTACCTGCCTCTTGCAGATCAGATTTCAGCGTTTCCATCGCCTTGCGAACGGATGGATTGTCACCTTCCTCCGGATTCATCTTCAAACAGCGAAAAATCAAACGAAATATGAAAATTCGAACGAAAAACCTTTAAAAACGAGAACTCGAACGTCGATTTTTGATCTGTTGATCAAGGTATCCTCGTCCCCTCTTTCTAGCGCCAATTTGGTGTGAATTAAAGTTGTAGGGAGTGAATTCAAAACAAAGAGTTTACAGTGGAAGTTTTTAGTAGTGAAAAGTACCTCTGAATATTTCATAGGTCAAAATAACTCCTTCAGCCTCTTTAAATAGGCAAGGTGAGTTAGTTAGAGAAACGGTTACATATTGTCATATTTACAATTTAACCCCTAGGTTTCTCCTAAAGCTTAATTTAATCCTATAATTACAGAATTTGTCATTTTAGTCCCTAAAGAATACCTTTCCTTATCATATACTATAATATATATTTATATATATAATAAACTTCAATGATATAATATAATTCTCGTAATAATTCACTTATAACTTTATATAATATATAAGCAAACTTAATTACACATTTATCGGTGGTCACGTAATAATTTCAGATTTTAAATTAATTGTATTAATTATAGTAGCCGCATACGGCATCTTTTAACTGCATATATAATTATACCACCGTAATTGTTTAATTGTTTGTGTAATTTCCGATAACCGACATCATATCTAATATATAGATCTAATATATATGATCTAATTTTACAATCTGAAAAACTAATAATTTAATTTCATGGTGGCTCTGATACCACTTGATAGTAATACTAATACGGATTTCTAATCTAACTGAACCATGAAGTTAAATCATCCTATAATAATGCGGAATAAATACTTACAGGATGTAGACATTCTTTGATCTTCAGATTCCTGACTTAGAGCAGATGATCAGCGATCCTTTGCTAGGTTATTGATTCTTCTAAGAGATGGCAACCAAAACACACTTTTGTAATTGATTCGAAGGAAGAATCAATTTGTTTTTCTTAAAGGATTTTCTCTCTGTATTTTCTTTCGTTGCTTTCAAGAATGAGAAACTCATTCTTATATAGAACTGAAGTGAGAAAACGGTTCTTCATTAAGTAATTGTCTGTAACTTCCAGACATTTACTTAACGAAGACCAGTAACGGTTCTTCTCTCTTAATTGTCTGTAACTTCCATACAGTTACTTAATGAAGACCAATATCGGTTCTTCTCTCTTAATTGTCTGTAACTTCCAGACAATTACCTAATGAAGACCAGTCCTTATTAAATTGCCACTCTTAGGGACCATAACCCGGTATTATTTTGTTTTACAAAATAACCCCAAAACTTTACGTTTTGCTTAAGTTGTTTATTTCCGAATCCAATCCTTCACAGTATTCAGAATTAAACCTGGTATCTATACAATTACCTCCAAGATACATATTTTATGTACTAGTCCGTTCTTTTCTTTATGATTACTTTTATTGGACTAATATTAACGATAGTTCGATACATCGATACGACATGTGTCGGTCCAACTTAATGGAGAAATTCCAACACTATTCACTTCCAATTATTCCAGGAACGATCAGACATAACTATGAACGTGGTCGATCGAGAAATTGATTTAATTTTGTTAGTTAGTGAGAAAAGTAGTTATGGTATTAGTTTTGTTTGGTCATAAAGAAAATAATTTGTTATTGTTTATTGGGTTGATGGAATTACATGTGTTAGATAAATGTTTTATGAACGGGCTGCATCTTTAAGATTAGTTCTATCTTGTTATATATGGTAGTTTCTTATTTAAATATATGCATAATAAAATATTAGTAATAACATATTATTACGAGAATAAAGTCTCAAAAGGATGTCTAATGAATGATTCTTCTTCAAATATTATGCGTATCATTATAAATGGATGCATGTAATTTTTATAAAAATTATCCTGTATGTCGATTTAATATAGGTTTAAAAAAGAGTAAAAAATATAAATCACTAATATAGCAACGTATCCTACAACCTTTTCATGTTTCCTATCACCAACAATGGTTATTAAATTCATAAGCTTCTTTCTAATTGCTCCAGCCCAACCATAGTTGTTGATTTTTTCTATGTCTTTGACGTAATAAAACATCATTCAAGTCAATACATCACTTGATGTTGAGAAGAAAAACTTTGAACATGCTAACAAAACAATAGTATAACCATATCATTTACTCATCGATCTTCTCAAGTTCTAATATTTTTGGTTAGTTTATCATGAGACAAATAAACAAAACCAAATACAAAATGCAAAATATTACTAACATGAAATAAAAAATACAAAACACTAAGTAAATGATATGCAAAATGTGAAACAAACAAAATAACAACATGTGAAATTTGAAACACCAAATCCGTACCATGATCTTCTTATTCTTAATTTGTGATGGTCATTTGTTTCATTCTCTTCCTTGAAGTGTGTCAAAGAATTATATTCCTATTATTCTTGATGTTACTTCATCTTTTGAATTTATAGGTTGGGAGGTTTTAGAGGTATGATATTATCTCTTCATCGTGCTTCAACCCAATGAGAGTCTTTACATATTTAATTGTAAATTTCTACGAATTTTGTGTCCAATTTGAAAGATCTTTGTCTAATGTTCTAGCCTTGTAGGTATTGATTATTTCTACTACTAATTCTCATTGTTTCTCATTAGTAATTTTATTATTATGCAAATCATATGTACTATTGAAAAGACTATGGAATAATATTTTTAGTGTTTTCCGATGTGAACCTCTTCTATTTTTCCTTTATGTTTATAATAATTGTATATAAACCTCACCAAAGTAGGATGCTCTGACCATGCTTCGTGCACAAATGTAAAATGTAAAGGTTAATATTAAATACAAAATATGAAACAATAAAAAACAAAACATAAAATACAAAACAAGTTAAAATTGAATCGAGAAATGCAAAATACGTGCTATAAATTAAAAATGAAGAAAGAAGTGTAAAACAAGTACATAACCAAACGTGAAATGTGAAACAAGTTAAAAGTAGAGTGAGAAATGCGAAATACATGCTATAAGTTGAAAGTGAACTGAGAAACGCGAAACGCAAATGAATGCAAAATGTGAAGCAATGTTTAACCTTGAAATGCGAAATGCAAAATAAAAGTATTTGCCAAATTTCAACCACTCAACAAACCCTGAGCCAAAATCCAACTCACAAAACAATAGACCATAAGTATATTTTCCTATTTTCAAACCCATGCACTAAAAGTGGTTCCATAATTTTACAAAAGTAGAGTGAGAAATGCGAAATACATGCTATAAGTTGAAAGTGAACTGAGAAACGCGAAACGCAAATGAATGCAAAATGTGAAGCAATGTTTAACCTTGAAATGCAAAATGCAAAATAAAAGTCTTTGCCAAATTTCAACCATTCAACAAACCCTGAGCCAAACTCCAACTCACAAAACAATAGACCATAAGTATATTTTCCTATTTTCAAACCCATGCACTAAAAATGGTTCCATAATTTTACAAAATTCTATTTTTTTCATATTTTCTAATTGTGGTTCAACCATAATTCAAAATCAAACTCCTGAATCTAACAAAACAAATCGAATTCCCTAAACCCAACCTAATTATATCATTTAAAACTAAAACATAAATATTTTATCAGACCGAAAAAAACGAGACAAGAAAAAACAAAATACGAGCCATTGAAAATAAAATATGGTTAGGATTTTGACGAACCGAAAAATATAATTTTTGTAATAAAATTATATTAGAGGTAAAAATCGTCGTTTTGTCGCCAATATAGATTTAAATGATTGGGATTTTAGAGACATAAGTTAAAAACTGAAAGGACTAACGTATATCTAGATCCCGCTTTGTTAATTCCAGACGCCACTGTTTCCAGACCCAAATTTTGTTAGATTTAGACCATATTTTTTATTTTTATACCCTTTCAAATTATCCATATTAAAAATTTGGAATTCTCAAAATCTAACTTCACTATATTTTTTAAGCTACGTATTAATTTGTTAATGATGTTTTTCCAAATTCGATCTATATATTTAGAGATATTAGAGTTTAAAACTTATGTTTTTAGAAATTTGATTTGTATATATTTGTAGTTCTTTGTTTGAATTCTAGTTAGTTTTATTATTGGTGTTAAGTGTAAATGTCCATTTTAGATGTCTATTTGTAGGAAATAGTCGAGTATAAGAGAGTTTTTAGCGTTGGAGAAGTTGTGGTTGTTTGTGCGGACTTCGCGCATTGGTCGCACGACGAACAATCAGTTTTGTGCATTCCATATCTGCAAAAGTGCACGGTTTTGCGCATCAGAGTGCTATAATCTGTATTCTCGCTTGAATCATGCGCGAATTTGGTTGTTATCCGCACGAATCGTGTGCGAATGTGTCCGATTTGATTATGAAATAGTTTTATTATTATAATTTTTTTAAATCTATTTTATGTATTTTTTTGGCAATCACTCAAACCCCAAATCTTATTATTTCCGTTATTTACAGTTAATTATGTTTAATGAACTCAGAAAATAGAGAAGTTCAGAAGCGTAAATGTTCGTTGGAGAGGACCTGACTAAGAAAGGTTTGTATGAAGTGCCAGTAATAATTAAATCAGTATTTTGTACAGAGAGAAGAGGACAAAAGGAATAAATGTAGCAATAATTGACTAATCATTGGTCTTTTTCCCAAAAAGGAGATGTCCTTTATATAGTACATGAGGTGGATAGTAAAACTACATAATTACCACCATTAAAGTGGATTTCTCACCCCACTATTTTACTATCTACAGATAAGTTCTTGGGGTATATAATTTAAACCCTATACTTCTTATGTTTGCTTTACTTTGGTCTTTAACCATTAAATATACAAACCTAGGCCTTTTACTTGGCATATTATCCTAGTGATTACCTATATTTTTCCCCATTATCAGTAGCCCCCCAGTCCTTATGAAGATATCTGAGTTAGGACTGCATTTATTCTTCAAACTTGTTCGGATCTCATGACTTCCTCGGATCGGATGGTTTTGCGGGTTATGCCTCACCTATAAATTGTTTAGATGTTGTTTCTCGTATTAGTTGGATCAAAACTCTTTTAAAAGTGATGACCTCACCCTTGGTCATGATGATCTTACTTAAGTCATTATTTGATTTGAACTCGTGTGCTCTGTCTAATTGTTATAGAGTCAGATAATTTTTAGATAGTGAGGTCACTTCTGGCCACATGTCGCATCCTTACCCTAGCATGCCAACACGCCTTTTGAAGCGGTTTATGACAAGAGAAGTGTGTCAAAACTCATTTAACCCTTTGCTTTCTGCTCCATTTCACTATAAATACTTTCTTCCTTTTCTGAATATCGGTTTATATTTTTTTTTATCTCTGTTCAACTTTGAGTCGATAGCGTCTGTTCTAGAGAGAGAAAATCTCAACCCCAAATTCTCTCTTTGCACTTTCATGCCTGAAGAGTTTATCAATCTCGAACGGTATAAGCTCTGGAGGTGGTTTAATATTTCAAATCAGATTGCAGCTCTTAGACCTTCCAGTGGAAGAAGGCATCCCACACCTGTAGAAATTTGGGAATCAAACTTTAGCGATAACTGGCCCCCTATCCGAGAACTCTCCTTTAATCTTATTACTAAGCCCCTCGGTCGAGCTTGTTTTATTGATAACAAGGTGGACCCTTCGATGTCTGATCTTCCTTCCAAGACTTCTTCCTTCATAATAATGGGTGATGAAAAGGGAAAACCGACTAATACAAGTGTAGGGGAAAACATTAAAAGGAAAAGGTCCCCCGACCCATCAGTACAATCTATTCGAGTGAAAATCTCCTCTTCAGCTGCAACTCCTCAAGTGACTCCACATGGGGTCACTGCAAAAGACTCCATAAGCAAGTACCAAGAAACTTTCGACGAATGGTGTCCGGTTAGAGAAAGTATTGAAATCCATCCATGAACTTCAAGAGAGAGATTTAGTTGAGGGGCCTGACAGCGACCAAAAGCAACTTGATATGGTGGTGGTTGATGCACAACCTTTACAAGCGGTTCCCGCTACGATACCTCCCCCTGGATCATCCGGACCGAGTGAAGGTGCTTCTTCTCCTTCCCCGAAGATTGCCACTGATTTACCCCCTCGGAGCGGGAAAGATTCTTTAGTGAAGAAAGATAAAAAGAAAATAAAATGCTCGACATTTCCCTCGAACATAGAGGATGTTTTAGGTGACAATCTTGGTGACATAGACTCTAAACATCTTCTTACCTTGTATAGAGTGAAGTAAAAATACTTCCATCTAACTGAGGAAGTAAAGCTGAGAGACCGATGGGGAATTCCCGAGAGCATCACAATTCGGTTTCCCACTGTCGGAGAGACTCTGTTGTCCGTTAAAAACAATGAGTTGATCCTTTATACCGAGCTCATGAACTGGGGGCTTCGTATGCCCCTTGATCCTGCTCTGGTCGAATACTTTAATCTTATCGGACTTTGTCTTTCATAAGTTGGCGCCAACATGTGGTACACGCTCATGGCCTGTATCATGGCCTCCAGAATCTCAGACATAGCTTTTTCCATGAAGCATCTTATCTCCATCTCAGGTGTGGCTAAGAATTCCCATTACTATTTTTACTCTACTGGTTTTGCAAGGCAGTTCAAATTCATCAAAGATTTTTTAAAGGTTGATAAGAAATGAAAACAACAATTTGTCCTCACATCCGGATTATGGGAGACTGGCTTTAAGAATTCTGATGACCTTCCCCATTGGTTGATTTTGAAATGGTCTGGGCAAGGTACGTATCCTTATATATTCTTCTATTTTATTGGTTATGGTCAGATAGTTCTAAGAATTTCTTCCTAACAGCTATCAAGGGAATTTTTAAACCCTTTAAGCGTCATGCCAAAATCGCCAAGGATATCTTTGTGAAGCTGAGCGTCTGGGCGAGCGAGCATTGGGACCATAAGTTCCATCAAAGTTTTCTACCAATGAACTTTGTCAAGAGCAACCTTTGAAGGTACGACCTTGGCGAGTAAAGGTCTATATACGATCTTATGGTGCCTCCTCCAAATGATGCCATCCTCAAACACTTGAGTGCTTGGATAACGCCGTTTATCTTCCCACCCAAACTCGGGCTCCAAGTCACCAAGACGATGAAAATCTCGAGGAGGGTGAAAAAGAGACCAAGGAGAATGGCGAGTCGGAGAGTGACGCTCCCAAGGAGCAGAGATTTGGAACCCAAGGAGGTCACCAGGATGAAACTCATGAGAAAATGCCACCAGAAGTTTAACAAGAGAACCCAGTGGGCCCTAAGATCAACCCTCCGACCAACACTCAGGAAGAAGAATTGAAAGAGGCTGATAACTCTTTTGAGGTGAGACACCATGGTAGAGTTGGGGCTGTGAGGCCAAAGAGACTTCTTGTTGAAGAGAAGCAAAAGAAAGTGGTTGCTAGTGAAGGAAAGAGCGACAAAACAACATGTCTGGGCTTGCCTCCCATAAATAAGGTTATCGTACTCGACTCGGACTCCAGGGGAGGGGGGAATTTATTCTTTAGAAAAGACAAACGCAAGAAGAGAACTTCGAGGAAGGAGAATATCCCTCCCCAGCCTTAACTTACTTTGATGTTTACGAGAACGATTACGTTGCGAACGAGCTAAACAAACTGCTCTGTGCTGCTGCCCTCCTCAAACGGACAGCCAACCGCAATGATCGCTACAAGAGTGAAGTCCTTCAAAGAAGGGCTGAGGTAAAAACACTGACCTTCGAAGCGGATGAGTTGAAACACAAGGTAAAAAACTTGAAAGATGAGCTTACAAGAAATTAGAGATATCATCCCAAGTAGAAATATTAACCTCCGAGGCAACTGAACTGAAGCAGAAAGTAAAATACTTGATCGATGAGCTGGCCAAGAAAACAGAGGTATCCTCCCAACTGAAAGAGGTTGAAGGTGAACTTTCCAAGGATAAGAATACTTCTGTCGACCATTTGGCCACGATTACTTCCCTTGAGGCTGAACTTTCTGAGGAAAAGAAAAAGTTCGACGATGAACGAGAGCGGTTCATTACCAGAGCTACCAAACGAGAGCGATTCATTACCAGAGATACCGAACGAGACACTCTGGTCGATGGCCTCACCAAGTCTTGTGCGAAGACTACGGTATACTTTAAGAATGATGTCGAAGATATTGAGAAGCTATCGGTGGAGAACGAATCTCTGAAGAATTTTTTTAAGACTAAGCAGAAGAAACGCCTCGACGAATACGCAACCAGTATTGTCACTTTCCTCGAAGAAAGAGATGCTAATATGAGGTCCGCTATGGTGCTAGAGATGCATGAGAAGTTTCTGGATCTGAATCTAGGCAGTCTATGGCTACGAGTCATTGAAAAGGGATCGTCCTGCGGGCATTTCCGTGGAAGACTTGGAATCTAGCGATGACACAGAAAGTTCGTCCTTAGAGTCTAGTTCCCCGGAAAGCAATAAGGAAAACTCTGCATCCGACTAGCAAGCATTGAATCTTTCCATCGTTATTTTGCTAACTGTTTGTATCCATAAATTGCTAAAACTTTTTGTTAGGTACAATTAACCTCCTGTTGTGAGGATTTATGATGCAACTTTTTGTGTTCACCCTAAATCAATTCTTGTCGGACAAAACGTTCCTTATTTAAAAGATTACTCAAATAATTTTGAGTAGTGCTTAACTTAAAAACATTCCTTTCCTGACTCAGTTTGTCTAATGTTTGTTATCTTATGATTCAAAAAGATGAATTCTAGTCCAAACTTCTTTGGAGTGTGTTTTGAATTCAAAAAGATGAACTTTCTTGTCCAAACTTTTTAGGAGTATGTTTTAAGTTAAAAAAGATGAACTTTCTTGTCCAATTGGAGTATGTTTTGAGTTAAGAAAGATGAATTTTCTGCGAATCATTTTAAGAAGGCAATGAAATTTTATACACGCTAGGGTAGGAAATAGTATGCCATCGATACTTACATAAGTTCATAGATGTTTTTTACATATTTACACGTTTAATCTAAGTAAACTTTGAGGTGATTAATGTTCCAAGGGTGGAGAAGATCTCTTCATTCTTGATATTTTAATTTCTACATCCCCGACTTTATCTTCTTGGTTACCATGTACGGACCCTCCCAATTAGGAGCTAACTTTCCCAGCCTCTTTTCTTTTGTATGAAGGAAGACTTCCCTTACAACTTTATCCCCAATTTTGAACTCTCTTCTTCTGACTTTTGATGCATATCGGCTTCTCATTAAAGTCTGATAGTGTACAGAGTTTAACTGCACCCTTCTTCTATTAGATCCAACTTTGTATGCATTCCTTTATCATTTGCTTCCTCAGAATACTCATTTAACCTGTATGATGGGAACATAGTTTATGATGGTAAAACCTCATACATTCCATAAACAAGTGCGAAGCGCGACTTGTACGTTGCAGTCCGAAGAGTGGTCATGTAAGCCCATAAAACTTATTGCAGGTAATCCGACCATTTTCCAGCCTTAACCTCTAGATTTTTCCTCAGCCCATCTAAGATTGTCTGATTAGTTACTTCGACTTGGTCATTTGCTTGAGGGTGGAAGGGTGTTGAGAAGCATTGTTGTATTTATTTAGATGCACAAAAAGCTTTCATCTCATTGTTATCGAACTGCGGACCATTATCCATTGTAATTTTCCCTGTACCCCAAAACGATAAATAATGTTGGAGATGATAAACCTGATCACATCATTCGCTCTTGTTCATGTTAACGGCTTGACCTCTACCCACTTGCAGAAGCAATCCACCGCAATAATGATCGTTTGGCGACCTCCTGAAGCCCTCGGGAGTGGTCCGACTAGATCGATACCCCATCGGTCAAATGACAGAGACTCTGATATCGATTCGAGGGGAACACCATATGTATGGATCGAGTTAGCATATCGTTGGCAAGTGTCATATGTCTGTACTAACTCATTCGCGTCCGACGAGATGGTCGACCAATAATAACCAGCCAGGAGTACTCTTAGTATCAATGTCTTATAACCGCAGTGTGCTGATCCTTCCCCATCATGTAGCTTTGAAAGTATCAATTGTGATTCGTCCTTCCCAAAAAAAGAAGTAAAGACCGGCTAAAATATTTCTTATATAGTACATCTCTGAGTACCACGTACCCATATACCTTGAACCGTATTCTTTTAGCAAGTACTTTATCCATTAATAGTGTATCGTTGACTAAGAACTCTTGTATCTCAATTCTCCAATCTTTCACTATATCTGTAGAGATTTAGAAGGCCTCGATACCTCCTTCAACCGATTTGGATCCCTTAACAATTGATGGATTTTTTTGGACAATAATCCACGGATACTTCTCTGAATAAGATGCTTTGGCCAAAGAATCAGCCACTGAATTCTCAACCCTATGAACATGTTCAAATATGACATCCTCGAAATCCAAGGTTAAAACCTTCAAACCCCCAAGTATTTTACTACATGATCTTTTCTTGCCTCTGATCACCCAGAGACATGGTTCACTAGTAGTTGTGAATCACTTATTAATTTAACTTTCTTGGCTCAACAAAGCTTTGCAAGTCTTAGGCCAGCCAAAGATGCTTCGTACTCCTGCTTCATTGTTTGACGCTTTGAACCTGAGTCGGATAGCTTGATACATCATAATCCCTTCCGGGGATGTCAACTGTACTCCTGCACCACAACCAGATGAACTTGATCCCCCGTTGGTTTGAACTATCCACACTGGGCCATATTTTTCTTTATCAATATTCATTTCATTCAGATTAGAATGAAATTCAACTAAGAAGTCGGCTAGTGCTTGTGCTTTGATAGCGGTTCGCGGTTCAAATTCAATATCGAAGTCTCCGATTTCTACCGACAACTTTGTCATTCTTCCCGATACATCCGGCCTTTGTAGCATGTTCTTCAGCGGAAAAAATGTTCATACTACAATTGAATGTGCCTCGAAGCAAGGCCTCATTTTTCGCGTATATGTTACCAATGAGAGTGCTAACTTTTTTAACTTGAGGTACCGCTTCTCTGCATCCAAAAGACTCTTACTCACATAGTAGACCGGTTTCGGAACACTTGATTCTTCTCGGACTAAGTCTGCACTTACCGTGAAATTTGACACTGCCAGATAAATGAACAACTTTTCCCCCGGATGTGGCTTTGTCAAGATTTCCGGGAAGGAAAGGTGTTTTTTAATGTGATTAAAGGCATACGAACATTCTTGTGTCTAGTCGAAGAAATTTTCTTTTCTCAGTACTTGGAAGAAAGGGGCGCATTTATCTGAGGACCTCGATATGAATCTGTTTAGTGCTGCCAACCTTCTAGTCAGGATTTGCACCTCTTTAATTGTTCTTGGCGGGTCTATAGTACACAGATCATTTAGCTGTACTGGATCAGCTTCAATGCCCTGTTCGCTGACTGTGTAACCTAATAATTTTCCGAATTGTACCCCGAACGTGCACTTCTCTGGGTTCAACTTTAAATTTATCATGGCCAAATTAGCAAAAGTTTCTTCCAAGTCAGCTAAATGATACTCATCTCTGAGGCTCTTAACTAATATGTCATCGATGTAAACCTCCACATTTCTACCAATATGACTCTCAAAATCTTTGTTCATTAAGCGCTGATATATCGCCCAACGTTCTTTAATCCGAACGACATCACCTTGTAGCAGTGCAGACCCCTTCCAGTGATAAAAGTTGTACTCTTTTGGTCTCTTGGGTCCATATGGATTTGATTGTACCCATCATAAGCATCCATAAAGGATAGTAAACGATTTCCGGACGTCGAGTCGACCAACTGATCAATTCTAAGGACCGGGAAATGATCTTTGGGGCAGGCCCTGTTTAGATCAGTAAAGTCCACACACATTCGCCACTTGCCATTTTTCTTCTTTACTAAGACTGGGTTGGTTGTCCATAAAGGGTATTGTGATTCACGAATGTGGCCTACTTTTTTTAAATGGTCCACCTCTGCCATTATCGCTTTAGTTTATTCTTGAGAAAATGATCTTCTCTTCTGGATAATCGGATGAACATTGTTCTGTATTGCTAACATGTGACAGATGATATCTGTTGGGACCCTGTTACATCTTCTGTGCACCAAGCAAACAAATGTAATTTCGTAAAAAGAAATTTAAGTAAACTTTCTTTTACCTCCTGGGATAACCTTGTACCAATCTTGAGACTTTTACCGGGGCAAAAGACATGATCCTAAAAACCCTCATCAGGGACCATGAACCCGAGACAATCCCTCGGATCGTCAACATGAAGAATCCGCGGGAGACTCCTCTGATTGCTATTCTTTTTTCGATTCAACCCCTTCACCTGCTTGAAGACTAACGCTGCTTTGTAACATTTCCTTGCAATATTTTGACTACTTCTTACCGTTCCCACATTGCTACCTACCACATACTTCAAACCCTGATGAACAGTAGAAGACACGACATGCATCTTAGACAACCAAGACATTCCGAATATAACATTGTATGATGTGGGAGCATCCACCACTACAAACAGTACTGTGACTATCTTCTTGAATGGCCCTCGGCCCAACTCTACCATTCTTTCAAACTCTCTGACCACATCGACAGTTGCTCCGGTAAATCCCACTATCGTTCGGTCAGATCGCAAGATTGTTGGTGGGTTCTTTACCTGGCTATAGGTTAACATAAATATTATGTTAACTGAGCTCCCTGTATCAATAAAAAAAAACTTATCTCGTATCCCACTATCTCCGCTCTGATCACTACTGCATCCTCATGCGGACCAACTACGTCTCTCATGTCATCATCTTCGAAGCAAAAAATCGGGGATGGATTTCTTTATAGGTGTGATGAGGCTCCTGTTTCCAACTATGTCGCCAGACAAACAATGTGTCTCTTCCGAGAATAGTTTGATATTCCTGCCATTGTGTCCCCACAAAAAATGGTTAGTGATTCAAAGAACGCACATAATTCAGTAACCTTTCCTCTATCAATCGGTTCTTCAACCATGTTCACACTATTTCTGCCCGGCTTTGGATCTAGATACTCTGCAGTGATATCAAATGCATCAACAAATTCTACATCAACTTCTTTGGATATCATCATTAGTACCCTCCTGTTTAGGAGCAGTTTCTTGTTTTGGTATGACCGCAATTTTTTTCTTCACAAAATCAATTAATTTATCATTCTCTATCAAATACTAGACTTCTGTATTCAATGCCACACAATCTTTCGTATCGTGCGTCGTATCTTCATGAAATTAACAATATTTATTTTTCATATGTTCTCTTGGTGTTTGCAGCGGCAAAGGCATTTTTACACATGCTTTTCCGAAAATGGTTAGTACACTCAGTCAACTCGACATAATGAACAAGTCGGACCCATATATTAGACATGAGTCTATTGTTATGATGCTTGTCCTGCAGGTGCATATTCCCACAAACGACGTGACCGATAAACTCAGAAAATCTTTAAAAAGTTCAGAAATGTTCGTTTGTGTGATTTTACAACATTTTAGGATAATAAGTTTAATTAAATTAAAGTTTTAGATTAAAATAATATATATATATATATATATATATATATATATATATATATATATTTTTGGAGGTTTGGATCGAACGAAACGAATCCAAATATAGCGCAAAACTTTTGTTTTGTCTTTTACATTCTTTTATAACTTTTTGAAGTAGAATGATAACTGTAACTAACACTAAAATTTATTTATAGTTAAAAAAACGAAAAAATTATCACATTGAAAAACCAAATAAAACAAAATTCAGCGCAAGTCGCAATATTATCGGAAATGCATTGAAGAGCATTATCAACATTGAGAAGCGTGCCAATTGTCTTTGTCTTTCCCAAGAAACAAACCAGAAAAATGCGCTACAGGATCACTAAAGAGAAAAATTATTAGATTCCAAAAAAGGAAACAACTTCCATATTCTGATCTTCGTCATGGATTCAACCACCGCTCAACGCCGTTTAAACGCCATTAACGGCCACCTCGTTTCCTCCACTGATCGTTCATCTACTCTCTCTCCAAACACCACCGCCGGCGAGTTCTTCATCGGTAATTTCTCTTTAAATGTGTGTATGCATATCAAACATTTAAGTACGCTGGTTTGATTTTGTGCTGTTAGCTTTACGTGCATAGTTTAACCAGATTCATTTTCTTGACAAGATAATTGGATCAGTCGATAGATGTTAACGTTGTTATGATTCGGTTTGCTTTGGTTTTGAAAAGAAGAATCTTAATTTGAATGACGTAAAAGGTAACTTAGCTGATTCTCTGAGCAATTTGAATGGCTTTTTCGGTTTGGATTTTTCCTGCAATGAGATTCAAGTGTCGAGTCCCTCCATTGGGAGATTGGTATTTCGGTTTGCTTTGTTCTTTACTAGTGCCATTTTATAACTATTTCAAAGGGACTTTTATCAAGTTGTTGTGCTGAACTGACTTTTTCTAATAAATTGGCGGTCACAGTCACAATCTGGTGAACTAATCCAAAAGTGTGATAAGTTTGCTATATTTGCTTAAGAAATTGCATTCAACGTCGAATTTCCTTCAGCTGTTGCAGTATAATGTCTACTGAGGACTAATCGGTAAAAAACAAAACAAATACAGTTTTAATTTAAGTTGAAAAGAGTCATAGTACGAAGCATGATGTTTAGGATATTTGATCACTTTCTAGAAACTTGAGCTGAGTTTCAATCGATAAAATAATCGTGAGGCAAAGGATGCTGCCTCTCGGGGCACAGGTGCATGCTCCTCAGTCTGAGCACTATTATGTCAATTTTTTAGAGGAAGTGGATGAGGATATTAGATAATTTAAACTTTTCCAAACGTGTCATTTGGTCGGAGTAGCAATAGATAGAGTAAAAGCAGTTTCAGTCTTCTGTTTAACCTGTATGTATTTCTGCTTTCTATTTGATAACAAAAGCAAAGTGTCATGATCAGACCAGGGATACAGTGTGGTGCTCCCTGAAAAGTTGCACACCGGAAAGTGGAATGTATACAGGTATATTATTAATCACCATTTTGCTTTTAGATTTCTCTATGTTTATCATGTAACTGCTAGGAAGATTGATTTCATTCTCGATATGCCAGATCTGCAAGATCACCATTGAAGCTTGTTAGTAGATTTGAAGGTCATCCTGAAATTGCTACATTGCATGACAACTTGGAGTGAGCATTCCTATATACCTTTTTATATTGTAATATAAGTTATAACTGTCTATTTTTAAGTAGGCTACTACTGTTTTGCCTTTCAAAATACTATAATGGTTTATTAAATGGTTTGAGTGCAGACATGCAGTTGAAAAGTTTCGAGATTACAAATATTTAGGAACACGAGTTCGGGTTGATGGAACTGTTGGAGAGTAAGTTAATATTTGTCTCTGTGGAGTTTTCTGACTACTGGAGTTCCCTAATATATTTTCTTTTTCTATAAAGTTATAAATGGATGACATACGGAGAAGCAGGTACAGCTCGAGCAGCTATTGGTTCTAGCCTAATTTATAACGGGATACCAAAGGTGACATATCTAAACAAGATTTCTTTTTGTTTTAAAATTTAAGGGTCCATTAGCGAACTGTATAGCCCCTTAATGATTAGGCTTGCTTTTTACTAGGGATCGAGTGTTGGAATATATTTCATAAACCGACCAGAGTGGATGATTGTTGATCATGCCTGTTCTGCATACTCTTTCGTATCTGTCCCTTTATACGACACTCTTGGTCAGTTTCTTGTCAATCATTGAACTATAATTGTATGTTTCCCCATTGACTGTCTAGGTGCATCTCTGTTCTTGCTGCAGGTCCTGATGCTGTCAGATACATCATAAATCATGCTGACATACAAGCCATATTTTGTGTGCCAGAAACACTGAATTCTGTAAGTTCAGACTTTTTGTTCTTTGTTAATATCTCTTGAACCTGATAAGCTAGGAATTCTGTCACATATTCGAATCTGCTTTCTGCAAAATACCGCGTGATTTAGGTCAGGACACATTCTCAGTCACACCTGCTGCTCTTCTCGTTGCGTTAACTACAATTTCTATCTTTTAGATAGATGTGTAACTAACATAAATGAGAATGATAAGCCTGCAGCAAAACATTTCCTGACAGACTTTATCCTATTATTTAGAAATATCTATTTACGTGAATAAATTATACTGCTTTTATTTTTGCATTCTGAAATAACTGTTTTAGCACCAACTGTTTTATCTCTTGGAATTCACAGCTTCTTCACTTCTTGTCTGAGATTCCGCCGGTACGCCTTATTGTGGTATGGAAATCTCCTCTGCGGTTATAGGCTTCACAAGGAAATAACATGCATTTGATTAACTTTCCAATTTGTTCTTATTATTACGTGTTTCTCACAGGTTGTTGGAGGATTTGATGATCGTCTTCCTTCACTTCCGTCATCGACTGGAGTCAAGATCGTAACATACTCGACATTGCTTAGTCAGGTAGTCATGACTCATGGAATTAATATTCGATCTCTTGACTTATCCACATATTTTAATCTTTTGACACCTCTAGTTTCTGCGGATTCAAAACGGAAAAAAGAAAGAAATATATTTAGCTTTAATTGGTATAGAGGGTGTGCATATTATTTTATTGTGATTTTGCATGCCATGTTTTGTGTAGTCGACAATATCTTCACTTGAACTAATATAGTAATTACATAAATCTAATTTCTAGTATGCTATGTGATTGAGAAATATCATTTCTCACCATATGACTTGTTTTCTTAGGGCCGCAGTAACCTTCAACCATTTTGCCCTCCCAAACCCAATGATGTTGCTACCATTTGCTATACAAGCGGTACAACTGGCACCCCAAAGGTATTCCAATATTACACTGCATTTATATGTCCCCATTGTAAAAGTTTCAGTTTTTCACTTAATGATTCTTTGAATATTGAATATACTCTATCGTAAATAAGTAATCAGTTATTATTATCATTTTATGGATACTATTTTGCCTCAATAGTTAATTCTGGAATCGGATTGAAGATTTTCCCATTCATGTAACTAATTTAGTGTCTATAGCAACTGAAGTTTACCTTCCTGTTTTGATGAATTCGTGGTAGGGGGCTGTATTGACACATGAAAATTTAATCTCCAGTGTCGCTGGAGGTACCATGGGTTTGAAATTCTCCCCCGCTGATGTGTGAGTGCCATTCGCTTTTGTCTTTTTACAAAACTCCAAGGCTTCATATCTGTTGTTTTATTTGGTATATCTCCCATGTAAAATGTTGTAAAATTGTGTCGTACTTTTGTTAGGTGTATATCATATCTTCCTCTAGCACACATTTATGAACGTACAACCCAGATTAATGCAGTTTATTATGGAGGTGCTGTTGGATTCTATCAAGGGGTATGATACTGAACTTGATATCTTGTATCTTCGAATTCTATATTTGTCCTGGATCAGGAAAAGAGTATCTTAGGTTTCCACAATATTGGTTTTCGATAAAAATGACAGCTCCTTGTAAAATGTAGCCGCTCTACATTAGCAACCCTTTCAGTTTTTGGTTTTAAAGGTCTGCGAATATATTTTATGCTACTGATTGGAAAGTTATATATGATTAACTTTACTGCAGGATAATACCAAACTAATGGATGATTTGGCAACTTTGAGACCCACTGTGTTCCCCAGTGTTCCTCGAATGTATAATAGAATATACTCTGGGTGAGGACACTTTTTTTTTGCTGAAATATTGACTATTGTTTGTTAGACAGCCAACTTTCAATAACGTAAATTGTCAAACTTATGCAGTATCGTAAATGCTGTAAAGACTTCTGGTGGGCTGAAGGAGAGACTGTTTAATGCTGCCTACAACGCGAAGAAACAAGCTCTACTGAATGGTAATGAGATAACTTAATAAAAAATTAGTTGGCAGGAAGAATTTATATGCAAAAGTAGTTATGATTTGTTACAGAATCAAATGTTATTGATGGTCGTTGATATCCCATGAACTACTGTACTATGGTGGTGCTCTTTCAGCAGAACAAGCCTAACTCGCATTCACCCATCTGCAGCCTAGAACTAAAAGTATCTAAAGGAAAGTTGTCGGATCCTTTACAATGTTCACCTAGCTGTAGCCGAGCAGAATCCGTTACTGGTCTGCTCAGGGTGTACATTATAGGGTTTGTTAACGTATCTCACATCACCTGTACTTAGTAGCATGATCCACTATATATAGTCCAGTCAATCATTCTGTTGAGAAGTCTTTTGGGAATGAGTTAGAGCCAATAGCTTTCAACACGGGATACGAACTCCAGGTCATGTTTGATGTTGGGATCCTGGTATTAGGGGACATTAGTGGATATCAACTCATTTGGCAATGGGCATCCTACACGTGTGAGGGGGCATTTTAATTTATATTACATCATGTGTAGTTAGTGGCACGATCGACTATGCATGGTCCAGGCACTCCTTCAGAGAGATGTCTTTTAGGAGTGAGTGAGGCCCAATATCCTCTAACAAACTTTGACTATGCTCTTTGGATGTACGCATTCCTTGAAGAAAAGTGTACCATCTTGTTGTTGACTCCTTGGGGTCTGTCCACAATGTTTCAGGCAAGCAAGCTTCTTCAATATGGGACAGGTTGGTCTTCAATAAACTAAAGGACAAACTAGGAGGACGTGTTCGGTTAATGACTTCAGGTGCTTCACCCTTGTCTCCTGATGTCATGGAGTTCTTGATGATGTAAGTTTATTTCTCTTTAACCAATATAGGCTCTCTTCGTGTGTCACACGCCTAGGGATAAAGTTGATAGATTTCCTAACAAGGGAAATATATATGAATTTTCTAAAACCTTATTTTCTGTAAAACTGGATGCAAAGATAATCAACAACTATGCATTCCTTTTGTGGTAAAGTAACTATAAATCGTTAAATTTTGGTCATCAACTGGGGGAAATGTTAGTATATGATCTCTTTTTTGCTGAATGACTGTAATGTTATGTGACTCGTGACCGTTAGATAACTGACTGGATGACCAATTAATTTATATGGTATGAGAGCAAGCTTTTGAGTTCACATCTTAGACCCTATTCTGGTTTAATTGCATTCCCTTAATCTCTTGTTTGACTTTATACTTTTGAGCAAACTGTCGTTTCAACTGACACCTGAACTTTACACCAGCAAAGATACAAACCTGATAACTGACTGGATGACCTATTAATTTATATGGTATGAGAGCAAGCTCTTGAGTTCACATCTTAGACCCTATTCTAGTTTAATTGCATTCCCTTAATCTCTTGTTTGACTTTATTTTATTTTGAGTAAACTGTTGTTTCAACTGACACCAGAACTTTACACCAACAAAGATACAAACCTGCATGTCAAATAGTGCCAGTGCTTTCATATAATGATTCAGTCATTCCCGTAAAGCTTAAGCTTTTTTGCTATAATTCTATCGTACTAACTCGATCGTTATTACATACTGAGCTAACTCTTCTCCAGTGTATTTGGAGGAGTACTGGAAGGTTATGGGATGACTGAGACTTCATGTATTATATCCGCTATGGATATGGGCGACACCCTCATTGGTCATGTTGGATCCCCTAGTCCATCTTGTGGTAAACTACTAAGACGAAAAGAATTAGTTATTGTCGCCATTTTAGTAGATTTGGTACTGCTGTTTCTAGACTTCACATATGGGTAACTTAACAGTGCACTCTTCCCAGTGCAGAAATAAAGCTTGTGGATGTACCAGAGATGAACTACACATCTGAGGATAAACCATATCCACGTGGTGAAATCTGTGTTAGAGGTCCCACTGTTTTCAAAGGCTACTATAAAGATGAAGTTCAAACGTATGCGTATTTTACCTTCATTATCTCTTTTCAAGAAATTTTAGTGTAGTGCTGAGTGAGGCTTATGATAAACTTGACAGGAAAGAAGTAATTGATGAAGAAGGATGGCTTCATACGGGAGACATAGGGCTATGGTTTAGTGGGGGTCGTCTGAAGATTATTGATAGGTGAGCTTGTGCCGTCTGTTAGTCATGGACATTGTCCCTCAGCTTTTATATATTGAGATTTTTTGACGTCTGATGAATTTGCCCGGCACAAAAGTATTGTTTTTGTTTTGACATCGGATGAATTAGGCATATATTTCTTGAAACTGTTTTGCTGTATAACGGGTCATATAATCTCTACTACGTAGGTGAATTTTTTGGAGCTGACATACAAAATGAAAACTGTTAAGTATTTTCCAGTCAGATCTGTTTTTCAATCATATAAAGTTATTATATATTAGTTAACATATTATAAATTAGAATATATATTAGTTAACTTAATAGTAGAGGTTGGTAAAATCTTTTTTTTTTGTTATAAGTGAACTAAATTTATAAACCATGAAATTTCAAACTGAGTGTATTTCACAATATCTGTGCGGGTTCCGTAGGATTGGATACTCATTCTCTTTTCATTATTTGATGAATCATGCTTGGATTGATTACTCGATATAATAGTACATAATAACTAGAAAATCTCATGTTTCGCACAGAAAGAAGAATATTTTCAAATTAGCACAAGGGGAGTACATTGCACCTGAGAAAATTGAGAATGTTTATGCTAAATGCAAGTTTATAGGCCAGTGTTTTATATATGGTAAGAAACAATGCTCAGAAATCTCTTATTCTCTTTCTTTCTCTGGATTGTGAACTTTTTGTTGTTTTGCTCAGGTGACAGCTTCAATTCTGCATTAGTGGCAATTGTCTCAGTTGACCCTGATGTTTTAAGAGCATGGGCTACGTCTGAAGGCATTAAGGTGGTATCCCTTTACTATGTTATTCTATATAGGTCGTTTCATATAGTGCAGTTGTTGAACTCACAAAAGAAGCAGAATTTTTTTAATTACGGCTAGTAGAGGATCCAGAAAAAATATATAGAAGGGGGACAACAAATGCTATTAAAGTTTTTTCAAGTGAAATATTCAAATATTTTTATTAGTAAAAAACAAAAATGCTTCGGCTGTGATTTGTTTGTGAAAATTTCCATTGTTTTCTGTTCTTGAGTGCAGTATCAAGATCTGCAACAACTATGCAATGAACCAATAGTAAAAGCTGCAGTTCTTGCGGACATGGATGCTATTGGAAAAGAAGCTCAGGTTTCCAAACTATATCTCTTTTACGTTCTTACATGATTTCTATTCTGCTTTGCTATTGTTTTTTATCGATGAATATATAATTGCAGTTGCGGGGTTTCGAATTCGCAAAGGCGATAACTTTGGTGCCTGAACAATTTACTTTGGAAAATGGTTTGCTTACTCCAACATTTAAGGCAAGTATCTATAACTTCTAAGATATCTTTTGGTGTCTATAGGCTTTTAGTCCTATAAACAAAAGATTCATTTCTTTGATCTATCTTTTAAGCTTAATACTTTATAGCGCACTTTGGATCTAAATAAGATATAAAGAACATAGAAAGGTAAAAGCTACATTTTGTTGTCACTTTAAATTCTTTCTTTCTGGTGTGCTTTTTCTCTCTATTTATCATTCTTTCTCAATCACACGTTTTTAGAACTTTTTTGGTTTAATGTTGTTTTCCGAGATTTGCCCGATGTATTGATTTTGAACTTAAAAAGTTAACTTCTCTCAGTCAGAAATAATCTAATTTCTTTATTTAGGTTTTTCTGACTACTTGGTTTCTATAAATAAAAGATGATTTGGTGAGTCTCACTTATTAGGCTTAAAGAAGCTAGCTTTCGAAATTCGTCTAAGCTTTCTAAGCTTATCAAATCAAAAAGCCTACAAGGCTTCAAATGAAATTAGCTTTTTAAATGAATTCACTATAGATTTATGTCAATATTTCACCTATTTCTTCTTTATACAGTTTCTATTAAAAACACCGCTTTTGAATTTTTTTGTAGTTGTTATTACTTTCGACGGTTGTTCCCAATTTTAAAAATTAGATTTTTCTATTTTACATTGAACAACTTATAAATTTTTCTATTACTTATTTGAAAATTAGCAATTAGCTTATATTTTATAAGTCATCTGCCAAACAATCTCGAAGGTTGATTAAAAACTAACCCTGATCCCTGTCTTACTTTTCTCTGCTCCCCTTTAGATCAAGAGGCCTCAAGCGAAAGAACACTATGCAGCTGCAATCTTGAATATGTACAAGGAGCTTGCTACATCGGATCCTTCTCCACGCTAATATACAATAAAGAGGTCGACGAAAATATTCCTAATATTTTAGAGGCGGCCAATAAAATAGGTGGTTTCGATTTTAGGTGCTGCCTATATAGTAGGTGGTTTTGAGATGTTTCCACTATATCATAAACATCTTTCGACTCTTTACTCCTTCAATTTTTACCTTTTGTTCTAGAAATAAATTATTTAAATTCTTAGATATATTAAATCGTTCCTTTAATAATAACAAAAAGAAGAGAGGAAATAGATTAGCTATTAACTATTTTTGTTATCAATTTTTAGTTTTGATTTACAAGCTTTGTCAGTCAGATGTCACAAAAGAATAAAGAATAGGTAGGAAGCATCGCAGATTAAGTTTTTATTTTCTTAAAGCATTAAATAAATTGATTAATTATACATGTTAACATACTCGTAGGGCATTTTCCTGGGATTCGAACAAGAATCATAGGATTATTTCCAAAATCTTTGAAAATAAATTCCGGCCCAGTGCTTCGAGGACTACAACTAATAAAGATTGATCAATATTCGGTAATCGGCACATCTTGAAAGTTCTATAGAACGGTTTAGGAATCAAAATTGAGTGTTGGTTCTGCATGTGATGTATCACATTTAGAACCAGCCTGATTTAGATTCACAACCTTTTCTAGCTTCAGTTTAATCCGAACAAAAGCCACGTTCACATCTCTGCGACCTCGCATAGCACTAGAGTCACCGTCCTCAATTTTTTTGGTTTCAAAGAGGCCTACTTATTTGTCTAACATCTGGGGGTTCCTTTCATAACTTCAAAGTTCACTTACAATGACTGCAGACCTCTATTTTTCAAAGTTATCAATCGTATTAATTCGCGGACTTCCAAGCACCTCTGGTACGCTGGTAGACTTTAATTAAATTCGTTCTCTTCGCCAGGTAGGTTTACGGGTCATCGATTTTCATCATTCATGACTGCGTCATGAATGAACTTTCTCAACTTCTCTGTTGTTTCCTCTAGTCGGGTTAGAGATGAAGCTCTTTGGGGAAAAGATCGCTTGGGACATGATCACTTTGCCTACAGAGGAGGACGGCCTTGGGATCTCAAACTTAAAAATTTGGAATCAGGCGGCTGTCCTAAAGCTATTCTGGTCCATTTTAACCAACAATAAGAATTCCATATGGACACAGTGGACTATCGCGAAAAATAATAATAAACAAAAGCATTTGGACCCTCCCTACCCCCAGCAACGCCAGTTAGAGCTGAAGAAAGATTCTTAAGCTTCGTAGTGAGGCCGCAAATCTCTATAAAGTCCTTGTTGGAAATGGTAAAGATACCTCTGTCTGGTACAACCCATAACTCTTCCCAACTTCTATTGTCAACCGCTTTGGCCAAACAATATAAACTTAGCTCGCTTGCGGAATATCACGAGAGTTGCAGACCTTTATAGAACGGTAGTTGGGCATGTCCCTGGCAAGCTAGGGCCTCCGGTAGACAGATGCAACCCTATCTTACAGAGATTATAAATTCCTTAAGTTCCCTCTCTCATGCCTCAGATTCTAATGGCGTCTTCCTCAGGATCCCAAACAAGTCTAAACCACAATTTACCATCAGTAGCACATATGCTGCCCTTAGACCATCTAGGGACAAAGTTTCCTGCGCCACTTAATCTGGAACAGGTACTCTATACTCATGCATTTCTTTATCGTCTGGATTGTCATCCACAACAACCTCACTACTAGGGACAAGCTCATTACTTGGGGTCTCGACACCCCACATGTTTGCGTTTTTTGCTCCAATTGTCCTGAAACTCTTGAGCATCTCCTCATCCTCTGATCCTACTTTGCCTCTATCTGGGAGGCTTTAGCACAAAATCTCCTCCTCACCTCTACCTCCACCTCTCGGGACTGAAAGAAATGCTCGAATATTAAAAAACAAGCATTCCTTAAACTGAAGTATCATAACATAAAAGAATAAATTATATACATAAAAGAATAAATTATATACGTCAGTCAGATGTCACAAAAGAATAGGTAGGAAGCATCGCAGATTAAGTTTTTATTTTCTTAAAGCATTAAATAAATTGATTAATTATATACATAACATAATCGTAGGGCATTTTCTTGGGATTCGAACAAGAATCATAGGATTACTTCCAAAATCTATGAAAATAAATTCAGAACCAGTGCTTCGAGGACTACAACTAAGAAAGATTGATCCATTGAGTTCGGTATTGAGTTCGGTAATCCGCACATTTTGAAAATTCCATCAAACGGTTTAGGAATCAAAATTGAGTGTTGGTTTTGCAGAAGAGTACATAATTGTTTTACGATATATCACATTTAGAACCTGTCTAATTCATGGGGATTAAAGGATTCGCAGTATTTTCTAGCTCTAGTTAAATCCGAACAAAAGCCATCTCCACTTCTCTGGGACTTCGCATAGCACTAGAATCGTCCTCCTCAACATTCTCGGCTTCAAAGAGCCTTACTTTTCCGATATCTGGGGGTTCCTCTCATAACTTATAGGCTCATTTACAGTGCAGACTTCTGTTTTTCAAAATTACCAATTGTATTAATTCGTGGACTTCCAACCAGCTCTCGTACGCTGGTAGACTTCAATTAATTAAATATGTTCTCTTCGCTAGCTAGGTTTACTGGTGATTTTCATCGTTCATGTCTGCGTCCTGAATGAACTTTCTCAACTTCTCCGTTGTTCTCGGGTTCAGAGATGAAGATCTTTGGACGGCTGTCCTAAAGTTATTCTGGTCCATTTTAACCAACAATAAGAATTCCATATGGACACAGTAGGCACCTGCGAAAAAAAACAAAAAACAAAAGCATTTGGACCCTCCCTACCCCCAACAATGCTAGTTAGAGTTAGAGAAAGATTCTTAAGCTCCGTAGTGAGGCCACAAATCTCTATAAAATCCTTGTTGGAAATGGTAAAGATACCTTCGTTTGGTACAACCCATGGCTCTTCTATTATCAACCGCTTTGGCCCCAACATTATAAATTTAGTTCCCTTGCAGAATATCACAAAAGTTGCAGACCTTTATTGCAACGGTAGTTGGGAATGTCCTTGGCGAGCTAGGGCCTCTAGTAGACAGATGCAACCCCATCTTACAGAGATTATAAATTCCCTAAATGCCCTCCCTCATGCCTCAGAGTCTAATGACGTCTTCCTCAGGATCCCAAACAAGTCCAAACCGCATTAGTAGCACCTATTTTGCCCTTAGATCATCTAGGGACAAAGTTTCGTGTGCCACTTAATCTGGAACAAGTACTCTATACTCATGCATTCCTTTATCTCCTGGATTTCCATCAACAACAAACTCACTACTAGGGACAAGCTCATTTCCTGGGGTCTCAACACCCCACCTATTTGCGTTTTTTGCTCCAATTGTCTTGAAACTCTTGAGTATCTCCTCATCCTCTGCTCCTACTTTGCCTATATTTGGGAGGCTTTAGCTCAAAATCTCCTCATCACCTCTCCCTCCACCTCTCGGGACTCGTGCCTTGAGGAGGAGAGCGCCTATAATACTTTCGGCAATGGAATAGACTACGTCCGTAGAACTGCCTTCTACTATACTATTTACTATATCTAGACTGAAGGAAAATGCTCGAATATTAAAAAACAATCAATCCTGAAATTCAAGTATCGCTCATCATATAATATCAGATCTGTGATACTGCTACCATGACACAAACGTGAAATTTTCCTTGTAAAATCTTTTAAGTGTATGCTTAAGCTCCCGTTACCTGTTTAAGATTCTCCCAAATTTGTAATCAGGCTCATCAAGCCTCTCTGAACGTGTGTAATTATTATATATATTACTGCTTTTTATACCAAAAAACAAAGTTGATATTACAACGCAACATAAGTATTGAAATTTGTAAATAATAAAAGGTATAACAATTGATTTGAACAATAAATTATTTGATTGTTTTACGATATATCACATTTAGAAACTATAATTGGTCACTATTGTTGGTGATTTGTTTACCAATGTTTATTTTTGTATTAAGACGGTCATTTTTGTTGGTCATTTTTTGCATCAGTGGTCTTTCGCACATATATTTAACGAGATCGTAACACATGATAGCTAAACGATAAAAAAATTGGTGTAATTTTAGTTACTTATGATAATGTCAAAGATTTTTGGAGGGTAGTTTCCTAATAAAAGAGGAAACAATTAAATGTTAGATGAGTTGTGGTGAGATATTGAGCTGTCTAGTAGAGTTTTCGAAAGAGATGTTCTGACAATGTAGTTTGGTAGTAAATTTTTCTTAGACTTATTTTTTTTAATTGATAAGGTAATATGCCTTATCCAATTTTATTAGTCATTGAAAAGTTCAGGCCCATGTTTTTGGGTTGAAAATACAGAGTAAGTCTATTTTAGATGGGGGCAAAAAATAAATATTATATCACCCGCCAAACCTAAAATCGATAGGTTGCTAGCTCAAAGTGATGGAGCTGAAGAGTTTGAAATTAACAAATTGGAGACTTATGGCTGGTGAAGCTTCAGAGGTAATAACCTTGATACTCATGATTTATGATATTGAATTTGATAATGTTCCACCGAGATTTGTCTTCAAGGAATGGTTGAAGATGAAAGACTTTTCTTTTTAGAGTTTGATGTAATTGTTTTATTAAAGAAACTTGATTCCTCTTTTTTAAATGATGTAATGGTAGTGAAGAGTTTTTGTGATGTCCAAAGATGTTGGATCGTGTTATGAGTCTGCATGGGAGATTTTAATCAAGTAATATTACCCGCTAAAACCTTTTTAATGACATTTTAATATTAAGTTAGCTACTTTATAGTGAAAAAGAAATGATATATGAGATGTTTTGTTCAAAATTCTCTCATATGTCATATTTCCAAATTGTCTAACAATGCAGTTGCTCTGAGATTTTTTTGAATTTGAGCTGGGTTTTGATCCTGTTTGAATTTACATTTGTTGGTCCACTTTTACAACCAGTCTGGCGCAGTATTTTGTTCCCTAAAAATGTAAGAAATTGACATAGAAGAGTGTAGTAATTTCTTGTAACATTCTGGCAGATGGGTTAAGTACCAAATATATTTTTTAGATAGAAACATAACTATTTGCACATTTGAGTTAGTTTTAACGTCATATTGATAGATTTTCATATCAAGGCAAAGAATTAAATCATCGAAGAGGGGTTTGCTTTCAGTAGTGATGGTATTTTGTTTACTATATAACTACAATGATATCACCTTTTGAATCTCTGACTATGGCATTACATGTAGCTTCACCATTTTGAGTACAAGATGCATATGTGTCCAATTTGTATCTTGATGCGTCAAGAGGAAACCAATTGAGAACTTTGAGATTTCTTGTATGTTTTAAATGATTAAAGCATCAAAACTCATAGGCTATATCAGAGTCTTTAAGCCAATAGTATTTTTTGAGTAAATTGGCTTGGTCTAGGTTGAGTATAGCATTTTTAACATGTTGAATTAGAATATTGTCAATGACTTTCTGCTGATTGAACTTCATTTTGTTTTTATGATGCCAAATTATCCAAAATATTATTGAAGGTAGAGTTGTTTTGATATGAACATCTGTAGGGGCAGACCAATACGAACATCTTATAATGTGAGATGTATACATATGTCTACCAATTTGAACACTGAATATGTTGCTAAAGTACTATCAAACTTCCCAAGAGGTATTGCATAGAAGAAAGACATGTTACATAGTTTCAATACTATCACAATGTTGACATTTTGAGGCAAAGGTTATGTTTCCTTTTTATAGATTTGTCTCAACAGAATTCCAGTTTTTAAGAACCTTCTAAAGGAGAAATGAAAAATTCTTAGGAGTAATGTTGTTTCAAGTTTTCTTGTGCGCCAAAAAATATTGTTCTTTGGATTCTTAAATGATTCCACGTGTGTCTTGTACTATATTCCCGTGTATTAGATAGATCCTATTGGATTTGGTCATCCACAATGTTTTGTTTTTGATATATAGTTTAGAGATTTTGTTAATATCATTAGGAGTGATTGATGAGAGATGCTTAGCAGTATTCCATCCACTATCTGACCATAATTCATTAACCTTATCTTGATAGTTCCATAAATTTATTAAAGTCTCCATTTAAGATGATAAATGGTGATTTTTTACACCACTTATCCAACCAAAATTCATAGTTACCTTTGCCTAAAATCCATTGAATGTAGAGCTCTGCTGTATTTCTAACCTCTAAGTGCCTTTTCTATACTTGAGATTTTTTGCTAACTAAGGATACTTGTAAGGGGTGTTGAGTAGAACAATAGCATCTATGAGTGAAGTTTGACTATAACTTTTATTTTACCTGGACTTGTACCATAGCTTTCATGAATATGTTAGCTGGAGGTCTTCTAAGCTTCTGAGATTTAGACCACATTTAGAGTAAGCTTTGCACAAGTTAATCCATTTTGACCATGCAATAACTCTGTGTATATCTGTACTACCCCATAAGTATCTATCATAGATTGTTTCTATTATTCTTCTGACTGACTTGGGAAAAAAGAGTTTTGCATTTGGTATTGGGGAATGGCAAAAAGAACAGTTAGGAACAGTGTGAGCCTGCCACCAAAATACAACAACTTTATGTCCTAATTCTGGATATTTTTTCTGATTTTAAAAACAAGGTATTCTTTGTTGTTTTGATGGATATTAGATCCTAGATATTTTATAGGTAAGCTACTAGATTTGAATCTAGTGATTTTATGAATAAAAGATATTCTGTTATGGGCTATATTGTGAGAGATGATGAATATATACTTGTCTTTACTAATTTTCTAGCCAGAGTATTCTTGGTATCTCAGTAAGAACTTGTTGATGCTTGATGATAATCCATTCGTGAAGATGATAATATCATCATCAAAAGCAAAAAATGATATCAATACATTATTTGCTATTTTATATGTATTTTGAAATAGTTTCTTTAGGCCTTTGATCATCCTTAGCTAGAATGAAGAGGCTTGGAGAAATGGGTTCACCTTGTCTGATTACATTGGATGATTTAAAGTATCGTCTAGCTTTTTCATTTATTATAACTAAAAACATGACTTCTCTAGTTGCCTTATTGATGATGTTATTAAACTTGTCATCAAAACCAAAATTAGTTAGAATTTGAGAGATAAAAGATAGAGATATCATGTCAAAATCCTTAGCTATATCCATCTTGATGATTAGTTTTCCACCCCTGGATTTCATGTTAAGATTATAAGCCAGTTCTTTAGTTAGAAGAATATTTTGATGAATATTTCTTCCTTTTACAAAACCACTTTGCCCTTGGAGTAGTGGTGGATCCAGGACTAAAATTTATGGTATGCCCAAAAATATTATGGATAACAAATTCAATAAAAAACGCATAATACAAATATGTAAATATTCCAGTTACAACTCAAAATGAAAATATAGTATAATTCAAAAGTAAAATGCATTCTCCTCTTATTCATGCCTTGAAAGCGTTGGATAATACGAGAAAACACTCGCTCAATCATCTAGATATAATTCAACTATTAAACAATATACACCCCTAAGAAGTACTTGATGCTACGAAAAATTAAAAGGAAAATTTTACAATATAACAGGTGAACAAAATATTACAACAAACATCTGCAAATCTTCATGTTCATTAACCTGCAATAAAATATGCAATCATTCATGAATGGAGGATTAACAACGAGACATAACATATTTTTTATAGAAAGGAAAACTAGGTTTAAACATCCCCAATTTCTCACTGTTTGAAAACTAGGGTTTGAAAATCTCTAATTGTTTCAGTGATTTGTTGAATCAAAATTGAAGTGAAACTCAATAAATTTTTTTATTACTTTGTTGAATAAAAATCTAAGTAAACTTTAACTAAGAATAAATCTTATAATTTAGCAGGTGAACAAGATATTACAACAACCATATGCAAATATTTGTGTTCATTAATCATTAACCTGCAAGAAAATATACAATCAATCTAGAATGAAGGATTAACAACCAGACATATCATATAATTTTTTTATACAAAGGAAAATTAGGATTTGAAAATACCCAATTTTTTTAATGATTTTGAATCAAAGTTGAAGTAAAACCCATTGGAAAATTTTATTACTATGTTGAATAAAAATCGAAGTAAACTCTAATAGAAAATTCATTAACTGAATCGACTTATTGTTTTCTTTCGCTAGTTCTATGTTGTTTTTCTTTGAGAGAAATTGGGAAAGATATGAGGTACAATTAGAGGAAAATAAAGTAAAAAAATAAAGTAAAAAAATAAAGTAAAAGAATGTAAAGAAAGTGAAATAAATAACAACATTTGGGTAGAGTAAAATAGAGTAAAAATACAAAGTAAAAGAATGAAAAAAGTAAAAGAATGTAAAGAAAGTGAAATAAATAAGAACATTTGGGTAGAGGAAAATAGAGTAAAAATAGATGAGGTACAATTAGAGGAAAATAAAGTAAAAAATAAAAGAACATGTGGGTAGAGGAAAATAGAGTAAAAATACAAAGTAAAAGAATGTAAAGAAAGTGAAATAAATAAGAACATCTGGGTAGAGGAAAATAGAGTAAAAATACAAAGTAAAAGAATGAAAAAAAGAAGTGAAATAAATAAGAACATTTCAGTGTCTAATAAGTCATGAGACTAAGACCTCAAGTACATTATTAAAGAACTTAACCACTATACTAGATTCATTTTTAAGATTGAGGGTTGTCCTGGGCATACCTATCTCCCCCCTAAATCCGCCCCTGCCTTGGAGGTTAGTTTAGGGAGAAGACAGAGAGTCTGTCATTAAGAAACCTGGAGAGGATCCTGTTAAATGCAGTACATAGACCTATAATTCTATAGTCATTTCATGTTTTAGGGTCATGTTTTTTTGTTATCAGGCAAATTGCTAGTAGAGTAGATGTCACTAGGGACATAATCTCCATTGGAAAAAAAAAATCTAACTGCCCGACATAGATCTTTAAATATGATATCCCAGCATTTCTGAAAGAATTTGGTATGGAAACCATCTACTATAACAATACTGGTACATTTTAAAGCTTTGACAAATTGATGAATTTTTTGATTTGTTGGAGAAACCAACAAGTTGGTGTTATCTTTATTTGTAACTAACCTTGGGATAATTTGATGTATGTCCTCTATTTCTGCAGATAAAGAAGTTTCTGTAGCAAGGATTTGAAATGGTTAATATCGGACTCTCTCATCTCTTTAGGATCATGAAGCCATGTATTTTTATTCATGATCTTTGTAATTTTATTTTTTATTTTTTTTTATTTTTGGTATATCTATGGAATGCTGTCGTATTCTTATCTCCATGTTTAATTCATTCAACACTACATTTTTTTTCCAAAAATGTATCCTTTCTGGCCAACAGCTGCACATGAATTGCTTGGGCTTTTTCTAGTCTTATATTGTCTTCTTGAGTCTTGGTATCAGTGAATCTTTACTTCCTCCTCTGATTAAGCTAGTGTATTGAAGATGTTCCTAAATGTTTCTCTATTCTAGGTTGACAAGTAAGCTTTGATTCTTTTGAGCTTATGCCAGAAGATTTGAATATGTGATCTATTCATAACTATATTCTAGTTGTTCATCATAATGGTAGTAAACTCAAGATGAAGAAGCCACATGTTTTGAAATTTGAAGTTTGAATTAACTTGGGGAGAGCTGTCAAATTTAGTGATGCAAAGTGGTGAGTGATCAGACACTGTTCTAGCCATATGCTTAAAAGAAGTGTTAGTAAAGTAGTTAGACCAAGAAAGGTTATATGAAACACTATCAACTCTCTTCCACTTGTGAGTATTAGTCCATATAAATTTAGAGCCTGAGTAGCCAACGTCCATTAGATTACAATCACTGATTGTATTATTGAAATCATCCATGCTCCTTATGCATAAAGTTGAGCATGTGAGCGTTTTAGAGGGATCCGTAATGGATTTAAAGTCTCCCAAGACTAACCATTCAGATGTTGAATCAGTTAAGTTTCTAAAGTTGTTCCAGAGATTCATTTAAAGATCGCTTGAGCACTTAGCATAGACTATGGAAACCATAAAGTCGTTTTCTAGATTGTAATGAGACACTTTGTAGTGGAGAAGTTGTTCTTGATCTAAGATAAGGTGAACTTCATCATTATTTTTCCATAAAAGTCATATCTTATTTGATATATTGGTTGTTGCATTTTGAAATCCAAGTAGCTTAGCAGTCATGTTCGGGTATGTATTAGAGATCATAGGTTCATGAATCGCCAATAAGTCTAACTTTTTAGCTCTTGTAATATATCTGAGTATTCTCCTTGTAGCCTTGTTTCTTATTCCATGTACATTCCAACACATGATTGATATGGTTATTTAAAGAAGCCAGATTATGATATGCAGACCTTTTGGTTTGAATTGTTTTATGAGTTTTTGTTCCTCATATTGTTTTGGGTTTTATTTATCTTTCTTTCTAAAGTAAATACTTCTTGAATTTATTGTTGTTCTGTGGTATAACTTTTGGTGAGGAAGGGAGACTACCCAGATGTTGAGGCTGAGGAGATTTTTCAGAGTTATCTGAATCCCGGTCACTAGTTAATATCATAGTCAATCTTGTCTCAAGGGCATGAATTATACTTTGTGTTACTGATGAACAGGTTATAGTTCTCATTAAAGGCTCAGTGGAATATCTAGGTTGAGTGATGATTGTTGGTTGTTGAGTTGCACTATATTTTTAGTGTTGCTGGTGGCTTTTATGCTTTGTTGCTGATTTTATTTTGCATGAATTTCCTTGAGAAGAGAGATATGATCTTGCACTATAATAGATTTAATTTTAGGTTTCCCAATTCCATCTAGGCTTTGTAAGAATTGTATATTGCTTGGTTCTTGAAGGGGATCCAGACTTTAAGAGGGGTACATATTGTTGTTGCTATGGTTTTGATAGTATATTCTTTGTATAGGTAGTTGTGAAGGTTGTTGAATGTTATCTAGACTGGTGTGACAAGGGACTATATTCTTGGATGGAAATGTGTTGTCCACTTCAGAATGCACATTGTGTTTTTACACACATTCCACAGATTCTTCCTCCAGATTCGACTGATGTCCTCTTTTACTTCTAGTTCAATCATTAGATGCCTTGGGTCCCAAAGAGCCAAGATAAAATTTCATTTGAAACCAATAGCCCCAATTTGTTTTTGAATCTCAGGCATTGGAGGTCTTCATGCAGAGTACTTTCCAATTAATCTTTGATTTGTCATGGATTCTAGTGTATCTTTGTCTTCTTTTTGAAATTCCACAGTTGCAAAGTCTTCTTTCTCCTGGATGTTGACGTGTTTGTGGACGAATTACTTAGCAGAAACTCTTACTGTATCTGCAAATGATTTTCTTTGGTGAATATTTTGTAGGTTATGCATTGAAGAGGAGATGTGCTGATATTTCTCAAAGACTGGATTAAATCTTAAATATGAGTATTGATCCTGATTTGACGAGAGACGTCTTTTAGGATTATCTTGGTATACTTGTAAGAGGTATGAGAATTCATTAACAACATTGTTTTGGGTATTCTTGCGTCTAGCTTGAGGATGGTCTGAATTCATTTCTTAATGATAATCTATAGTTGATCTGGGGCTCTTCATTACTTGTTGTGAGGGTGGTTGTGGATCACCATCAGGCTGATGGTATGTGAGTTTGTTAGGAGTTTGGTCAGCCATAGACATTGATCAGTAGATGATACCATTCATGTAATCAAGATTAGCTTTCTTGGAAAGAAAGCAATATTATGTCTTGGAGCTCCTGCACATGATTACGAACACAACACCCATTGTTCTTATTTTATTAAATTCATTCTTACAAGAGCCGCCGCCGCCTATTGTTTTTGTTTGTTAAATCTTCTTAACCTTCATTTAATGCAAACAAAGCTATATATATTGAAATGGGTCTAGTGGGCTTACTTTGTCCAATACAACACACTAGAACACCTCTAATTATTATATCTTATCAATTTTGAGTAATTTATCTGTCCGACCTGTCCTTCAGATAATCTTGTCCTTATCAACTTCGATTTTCATATCTAAAATACTCGTCCCTCTATTATCCTTTTATCATTATCTTTACTTTTAACATTTTTACTAATTAATCTTTATTTTTTACTATTTATTTATAAAAAACTTATCATTTACCATTCTTTTGACCTTTTTTTATCCCAATCACTTTAAAAACGGATCAAACCCAATTAATTAAATTAACTTATATGATCCAATTCATAATTTAGTCCATCTCTTTATAACTTGACTCAGTATTCTATAATCTAATCTATTATTAAAAACCCAAAAATCATATCAAAGTAAATTTAAATAAGTTATTTTGGATTCAGATTTGAATTTGGAAAAACATTTTCAAACTCTTAGATATAATAGGTCCAAGCTCTTAAATATAATAGATTATAGGCTATATTTGTTTGTCTACTCAGATTAACCGGACATTTATCCTTTTTCTCGAACAAAAAAAATGTTCATATAGATTCAACCTCAAAGAATATGTATGATATAGTTTTTCACAAAATTTATAGGTAAATCCGTATTAAATGTGAAAACTATTGAATTTATAGTTCTCCAAAGAGTAAAGATATTTTTCTCATAATTTTTATTTTTTCTTCTATCTCAATTTTTTATAAAATATTTAACACTTGCTTTTACTTTTTTACTCTTTATTTACTTTCGAATTTATATTTTGATGCCACTATCCAAAGCTTATTCTAACAAAAACATCATTAAATTAATTTACACCCAATATATACTTTAAGGTCTACAAGTAAACCCTAAAAATCCAAAAAACTTATTTAAAAAAATTACCCATAACCTAATTGAAGAAGAAAACACTCAAACCAAAGATTCAACATCAAAGAACATCACCCCAAATAACCAACAATGTAATATAATCTTGTATATTAGTTGTACATTCATCTAACGTCAAAATCTGTTTTAAAAAACTAAAATAAAAAATCCTGATTTTGCTGATTCAATTCAGAGATACTCACTTAGATTTAGCTGTTTTTACAAAAAAAATAACTAACTCCGAGACAACCACTCAGAATTAGTTATTTTTTTATTAAAAAAATAACACACGATTCTGAGATTCCAACTCGGAATCATGTGTTATTTTTAAGAAAAAAATAACTAATTCTGAGTGGTTGCCTCAGAATTACATGCGTTTTAAAAAAACACATAATTATGAGATGCCCACTTGAAATCATGTGTTATTTTTTCCAGAAAAAAGGTTGATGGAAATTGATTTCATGAACCTTCGCAAGATGTTTGGAATCGATTTTTAGAAGAAAAAAAAAACTTTTCGAAAGTTTCATGAAATTGATTTCTAGAAAAAAAAAACAAGAATCAAAGAGAGTTTACCTTGATATGAATCTTGTATATGAGTTGCTCGATTATACTGGCTATAGTTTGCTTTGTTGGGTTGGAAGGTAGAAGAAATGAGTGTTTTGGTGAAAAATAAAAAGAATGGTAAAATATGATTTTGCTTTATGAAAGAACCAACAAGGTGGTTTTTTTGTTTTAAATATGGAAGAAATAACAAAAGTTATGGAGTTTTACCCTTCTCCAAATTCAACCGACAAAACTATAAATGACATGAACAACCTAATATGGTAAAAGTTTCATATAACAACGATATCCCACCACATTGAGAAGTAAACCCTTTGTACGAAAGGAAAACTATGGGCACAAAATAAAATTATATTTTTTAAGACTAACTCTTAACATTGAACTTTTGGCTCAAGCTAAATCGTCGATAAAAAATAAATTATTCAACATTTAACTTTTTTCATAAATTATATTAACTTTTTTTTATTCAATTTCAAAAACACCCCTCATACAAAAAATTAAATTCTCTCATAAAATATACTCATATATTCCATTTACAAAACAATATTTCTTCCTCTTACAACTTCATCTTCTCTCTTAAAAGCTCTAAAGAAGATAAAACCAATAACTCCTAAATATCTTTCATTTCTTCTTTAAAAAGCAAGTCGATCTCTTCTCCAATCAAGAACATCAACGGGTAAGGGGAAAGATTAAGATTTCTTCTCTTTTATTGATTTAAGGACAAGGAAAAATAGTAATTTTTCATTTTTTATTGATTTAATTCGTTTTTTGTTGCATTTTTTGTAAATTATAGATTGAAATCATTTAGGATGTAAAATTAGTTAAATCTAAGATCAGAATAGAGTTTGGAATTAAGTATTGGTTTGGTTGTGTTTGATTTATGTTAGAATCATATTTTTGTTAGTTTTAATGCGTTTTCGCCGCAGTCAGACAATTGGGTTTCGCGACTGTTCTTCGTTGTTGTCGGCGCGTAGCTCGCACAACTCTAGCATAAAGCTTTGACACTGGCGACAAATAATTTTTGTTGTTTGATAATGTTTTTTGCCGTTAGTGTGAAACCATTGGCGTTGGTGGTGACGCAGTTATGTTTTGTCACCGCCAGCGTGTTTTCTCATGCTTCTTCTTATTTTTATATATACCTAATTCATTCTAAGGTCGGAAGGAGGATTCTCGAAAAGAGACGAAAATCAAACTTCAAAATGAGGCGTAACTCATAAATCGTTACCGGTTCCTATGCAGCTGAAGCAAGCCATGCTGAGAATTATGATCATACAACGGTGAACCTACTTATGGTGATGAATCACGAGCCTCACATTCAACAATCTCAATCGTCTTAAAAATTTATTCTTGTCATAAAACAGTTTCATTTTATTTTCGGACTACCAATTTCACGAAGCTTACAACCTACGTCACGAATGTAAGTAAGATCTCTTATTTCTAATTATTTTCTTTTTGTTTATATCGATAATAATGTTTATAATAATCTGTTTGGTTTGATGTTATTTTCATTAAAAAAGTCTTGTCCAAGTATTAACGTTAAGGCCAAGTACAAAACCTTATACCAATAAGACCTTACATGACAGGATGTTGTGAAGATTACCGTGGAAGTCACTTCATTCTGGACTATTATTAGTCTCTTGAGTAAGTTCAATACAAACCCACAATTGAATAAAATTTTTCTCAAACGCTGACATCAAGAGACTAACACTTTCTAGTTCTCATTTGGCAAGATAGTTATCATGTTAGACAATGTGTTCATCATTATTGGCCTCCTGATGGTTGTGAGAATAGTCAAATCCGAGGGGAGCGCCATTTACAGTGAAATGTATGCCCATTAAGCTAGATTGTTGGGGGTTACGGTTCATGAGGTTCAATCGGAGTTGAAGAAGCAAGAGGGGGGGGGGGGGGGCGCTTTCAGAGCTTAGGGACTACTTTACATCAATGAAATATTTAGATTCAACTCTGGCTCATACAGGTGATATGGTCATACATGTTGCACATGCGTACCCCATGTATATGTTTGCTTGTACCATTTTCACCAACATCAACCATAAGTCTGAACATATAGATTTTATCAACTCTTTGGAACACATGGATCAGCTCGGTGGGACAATATAGGGTACGCGCATCTTGGAAGGGATATATAGGGCTATAGGAGGAGTGTCAAAATCGTCGTTCAAGAGTCTCACTGGCTTCGTCGCATTGTTCGATTGGTGGATCTACGATCATTTCTCTTGTTTTTGCCCCAGTTTAATAGCAGGTATAATATATCAAATCTCAAACTTGTTAGCTAGTTGCCGGAAGACAAACTTACCACCAAGACTTCCTTGTTAGTCTCTAGGATAATGATGTAAGTATTTTTATGTGCGTATTGTTACTTTAATCAAACTCTAATTGTGTCTTTTATATATATATATATATAACCACATATTGATTTAATAAAAATTAGTTTGAATTTTATTTGTGGATTTTAGTTCAAAGGTTTTGGTTTGACTTAAAGTTTAGATTCCATCAATGAATGAATAGATTTTTTTAAAAGATATGATTGAAATTTTGATATTTTAAAAAATATACGAATTATCTAGCGGATTAATAGAATTATTTAGTTTAACCATTACTTAAATGAAAAATATATCTTTTTGAACTATCTTTAAGTAATTATATTAAAATTATTTTAACCTAATTAATCTTCATATTTTATTTTTATATATATATATAGAAATAAAAGAATCAATCTATCATAACTACCGCTTTGAACAAAATGATTTTTTAAAGAATGAAATTAATATTATAAAAAATAAAAAATAATTTTTTTTTTATAAAAACAAACAAAAAATTATTTAATTTTTTTTATTTTATTTGAAAAGAACATACGCGTTGTTTTCTTCTTTTACCACAAAAGTTTATTACAAAAATGAAAATAGGAGGTTATGCTTGTATTTTGGCAAAAACATTTTAGTATTTTAATTGATTTTTTATTAATTAATTAATCAATAATATTAAAATTATATAATATATATATATATATATATATATATATATATATATATATTGGTGTTATATTTTGTTTAATAACAAGAAAACAAAATTAATATTATGGTTAATAAATGTATCATGTGTTTATATATTCGTCATCATTTTAAATTTTACTGACCAAAATGGTTGGTTCAAAGTCAAAACTTAATGGAGAAATAGCCATTTGAAGTAGATGAGCGGAGAATAGTGAACCGTTAGTGTCCAAACTAATGGAAATATGAAAACAAAATAAATATAAATTAATCTTTACAAACTTAGTTCTTCATTCAATATGGAAGAAATTGGTTGTGTCAACACATGTTGGCCTTAAGTTTTTGTAGGCATTTAGCTGTCGTTACATATGTCAGACTGCGATTTACTTATGTTTATAAATCTATGCGCACTCTAACATTAAATAGGCTCAACCCTTGTAGTTTGTATTCCTTTTTAACTTTTACGAGAGAATCGGGGTACGACTATAATTTGGAGTGTTTTGTTTTTAAATGACAAGCAAATCATTGCTAAATTTGAGTCGTAAAAGTTTGTGCTTAAGCTATTTGTCGAATTATGTATGAACCTATTATGTGTCATGAGAGATCCTAATCGAATAACCATTATATATCGAACCGAATAAATATAGATGAACTTCTAACAATTTGGAGGTATACTATCTTCACCATTGTCTCGTTAAAACTTTCACGGACCAAAACCTCATTTTGCTAAAACATAGTTATATTTTACAAAATAATAAGCATACAAGTATGAGTAAAATAATTCCTCTGTTTTGGATTTATTGATAGTTGGTTGATAAAAAAGATTTAAGACCGAGTTTGAATTTGAAAGAGTTGGAAAACTCTACATGAAAAGTTGTTATGTATTTATCCATTATAGCTCATTGGATTGAAAATGAGTAAAACATACTCAAAGCTGATTAGATGCCACTGACAACTTGAAGCACCGATCATTGTAATAATCGAGCTAAGACACAGGGTGTCCAAACCATTTGACGTCCAAAGTGACACATAAGAGTTTTCATCTTTTAGAGCGAGCAAACTTCTCATATTCTAAAATGTCATAGATCACTCATGGAAACTTTTAGAATGCCAAAATAGTTTGAGCCTGAAGCACCACATGTTAGTCATACCAGTCGTTAAAGTGACCTAACTGTTGGAAATTCAAAGCGCCACAAGAAGGTCGAGCATTTTCTATGCAAAATTAATTATTAGAATTTGTATATATGCTTGCACACGTTTTTTAGGTGAAGATTCACCTGACATATGCCGCTTGATTAAGATATATCATTACTCTAGTAGCATATACTACAGTCGTTTAGGTTTTCATATGCATGGCCATTGGTGATGGATAATATGCAACCGTTCAGTTGTTGTGTGGATGGACGTATTCGTACTATGCAACAAAAATATAGATCGTTTATTAGTAAATTAAATCAATGAAGGGTAATGTAATACATGATATATAAATAGGTTGGTACCACATGGTTTGAAACTTTAGCCTTCTTCTATGTATTTTTCTTTTCTCTATGTCCAAAATTCTCATATATTACACTTCATTTCATCTTTCTTATTCGTTAAAATTTTAGCACTCTTCTTATCATAAAAAAATTTCTCATAAAGTTATGCGCATTTCATCATTCCTCCTAGAGAAAAGAAAGGTATGATGGTAACACATAATAAATGGAAGTGTATATCTTGTATGTTAAGCCATCTTGGTCTTTCCTTTGGGGTCTCTATTTTGGCCATTCAGTACCACAAGATTTGGACTTATGAACTTTGAATTGTTCGGTCTAGTTGGCGATGTTTTACAGATGTCATTAAGTGATCCACCATTAGTTGTCGATACTACTTCTTTTACACCTACCACTATAAAGGTTTTAAGGGATTTGTACCTTGCTTTAGAATATAGAGATCAGATCCATATGGACCTCATTCTATCTATCATAAATGAAATATCAACAAAATATATCCCTAGGGGTTCAAGACTCTGTTGAAACTTAATGAAGAATACAACATCATTTTTTATATAGTGGTTTAGTTGCCAAAGGTGAGGGAGACTACGACCGATGTGTGGGTCCATGAAGTAGTCCTATTTACTAGTTTATTTGACATCAAGGTTCGACTACCCTTTCACCTTTAAATACTCGAGTTTTTCCGTCTTACCGAGATATGTTAGTCAACTGGCACATAATAGATCGAGTTTGTTAATTGCCTTTCTGACATGGCGCCTTATCCTTTCAGCATGGATGAGTTCCTCTCATTGACTAATATAAGATTTACTAGCAAGATCTATTACTTTTACTTATCATTGATAAACTACCAGCACGTCACCTACATTCTCGGTTTTAAAAATTTGTAGAAATGATCTTTTATGTTGATAAGTGGAAACTAAAAGACTGGTCAACTACTTGATCAACAAGCGGTACCTCGATGTTGATCCTTACGAATTGAGAATTTCCTTACATGCTCGTACTTTCCAATGAATAATTATTGGGAGACGTGGGTTTGATATATGTTATATGTGATAAAGGAAAAATCGTTTGACTGAAAATGATAAAGACAAAATAAAAGAGTAATTTGTTGTAAATAAACTTTATAGGAGAAGTATGACAATAGTGTAGCAATAAGGACTACAATTAGTCATTTGTTAGTCATGTGAAACCCATTAAATGTACTAAAAGCACCTCTTCTCATTGAGAAAGGTGATTCATTTTTTTGCTGATAAATACAGTTTACCAATTTCTCTCTCTCTCTCTCTCTCTAATTAATGTTTGTTTCTCTCTTTAAGAATTTATTCTTCTAAAATTTAATTCATGACTAAAATTATTCTCTAAATAATTTTTCGAACTATCATTGGTGTTATTTGTGGGAAAACAATTGGTACCCAAAATTGTTTTTCCAAAATCATAGTCTTATTCTCAAAACGTTGTGAGAGTAATGGATACAAAAATACAAGGAGAGCTAGAATTTGGTATGAAGAACTACGTGATCAGAGATTCATCTGGAGATCTCCCGGTCGATGAACAAATAGTGAATGAAAGAAATGACAATGACCGACGTGCCGAGGAGCTACTAGAAAAATATGCTTTAATATCTTGACGAAAAGAAATTCTGGAAGATATTGAAAGATTGAATGTTGAGAAGGAAGCGATACTGAGTTCACGGAGGCTTAAATCAGAGGTTGAACGAGAATAGATAACTAAAGAAGATCATATGGAAGATTTTCATCGGATCGATGAAAAACATTAGAGACAAAGTCACCATTATCCCAAGAAAAAAGTGAAATCCAGACGTCGTTATGAGTTAACTGAATCTAGTAAATATTCTTCATATAGTTCGAATGAGTCTTTTTCTCAAGAAAAGGATAACCGACGTTCAAAAAATTACAAGAGAAAAGATTCGAGGTGGCGAAAAGATTGTCCTGGGACATTTCGTAAAGTTACAGGTTTGAAGAAAGAAAAGAGTGAACAAGAGAAAAAAAGACTTGGATCCGAGGAACAATATAGGGTTGTGAATATAGCTAGGCGAGAGAAACAATTCCACATGTGCAGATCCCTTTTGAAAGTCGTAATTTTGAATATCGTGTGAGTAATCAGTTCACGTACCCATCCTATGAAGGTTTATACACTACACTCGATGAAGCCCTTAGGGGTAGTGCATATAGAGTAGGTCATAAGTTGAGGTCATCCCATTTTTGATCGGAAATTCTGTCAGGGTATCTGCCTAAGTGGTTAATATCTCAAAGCTGGAAAGGTTTGATGGAATACAAGATCCGGATAACCATATTTGACGATTTAAGAATTCTATGATCAACTATGATGATGATAAATCACAATGTAGAGTCTTCTCCCAAACATTTAAGAATGCATATTCAAAGTAGTACAATCTTCTCCCAGAGGGTTGCATAATTTTTTTGATATGTTTTGGAACTTATTTCATCATCGTGAGAAGCAAAAATTTCCGTGCAAATGGTAATACAATTATTTACTGTAGGAAAAAAGCGGGAGAGAGCCTCCAGGATTACACGAATCATTTTATTAAAGCTAAGACTGGCATGGAAAGTTGTGAAGATAAAGTCGTATACGTTGCTTTCTGAATGGGACTCCTCCTTGGTATAATAAAATATAACATTGCAGAAAAGCAGGCCATGCCATTTAGGGATTTGTTGGATCAAGTAGAAAAAATAATTTTGGTGGAGGAAACGCAAGCGTTGGAAATGGACTATTTGATGCAGTTTGAAAAAAATTAGTTTCACCAGAATCAGATGGCAGCACATAATAGTTCATATCCAACAAGTATTGTCCGAGCTCGTGCACCAACTCACACACCAACCCAATTACCTCCAAAGCCAAAAGCTAATACACAAGTTGTGAACATAAAATAATATGTTTGACTTGTATCTAACAAATGGATCCAACCCGCACATTTCACCGAGTTGACAGAGTGTGTAGCAACAAATTTTGACATAGCACGTCCACACATACAATTTCGCAAGCCGCTTCCAATATAGAGTCTTAGGGAGAGCAAGAGAAACAAAAATTGTAAGTAGAATGAAGATAGTGGGCGTGATACAAAGGATTGTGTAGCATTCAAAAAATAAATACAGGCCTTGATAAAAAAAATGGAAAGCTAACAACATTTTTCAAGAAAAACTCTCTTATAGCTCAAAAATAAGAAAATACTATGATGATCTCAGAACCTATTGATGCATTTGACATTTGCATGGAGTATTTAGATCTGAAGCTAGATAGAAACAACATTTTGACGGTGGAAGAATTAGTCGTAAGAGGAAAGGTTAGTGAACTATGTGGTTTTTTTAATCACTAATTTTTTTGGGAGAGGATATTGTTGCAGGGACGTTGAATTATTCTCGAAAAAGGCACATCACCAACCTGCGACTCAATCATAAGCAGGTGTTTCATCATACTTGTACAAATATCCATCTTCAATACTTTATTTTGAAGATAATCATATGACAGATGTAGCTGGTTCACATGAAGATGCGGTAGTTATTGTAGCTGAAATTGTCGAAGATGAGATACGAAGAATCATTTTTGATATTGGCAGCTCGGCTAACATTTCATTCATGACTACTTATAACAAGATAGTGAATCCTCCAACAGTTCTTCGGTCAGATCGGACGATTGTAGGATTTACTGGGGTAACGGCTGAAGTGGTATGATAATTTCAGGAAAAGTGAAACTAGGTCGGGGGCCGTTTAAAAATGTAGTGATTGTTTTGTTTATTGTGTTAAATCCTCCAAAGTCTTACAATAAAATTTTTGGAAGATCTTGGCTATCCAGAATGCATGTTGTGGCATCAATCATTCACCAATGTTTGAAGTATGTTGTGGAAAACAATGTTGGAAAAATTAGAAGCAGTTAAAAGATGGCAAGAGAATATTATCGCTTTGGCCCCAAAACAAATCAATGAGGCAAGTCAAAGAAAGTGTAAACATTAGCGGAGTCTCCCACGGGGTCCGAACCTGTGGATGATCTGAGGAAGCCTTCCGGGTTTAAGATCCCAGATAAAAGTTTTGAGGATCAGGTTTTTTCAAAATAAAAGTGTTTAAAATTGGCAAAAGGTTATCTCCGAAGGTGAATGAGAAGTTAATTATTTTCTTATCAACAAAGTTACATATGTTTGCGTGGTGTACAGAAGACGTGACAGGGTTTCCTACGGATATCATTTGTCGAGATTAGCAGTTGAAAGTAGTGTGCGCCCGATCATTCAAAAGATAAGATTTTTTTCTCAAGAAAAATCTGTGAATATCATAGCTAAAGTAAATAGATTATCCAATGTTGGGCACATATGGTAATCATAATACTCTTTGTGGACTGCTAATCCGGTTATGATAAAAAAAAATGGTAAGTGGCCAAGGTGTGTAGACTTCACTGACCTAAATAGAGCATGTCCAAAAGATCCTTCACGGTCCCTCGAATAAATCAATTAGTGGATTTTACCTTCGGAAACTGATTACTCTCATTTATGGATGTGTATGTTGGCTACCATTAAATTGAAATGGACCCAAAATATCAAGAAATCACATCGTTTATCATTGGAAGAGGTTTACATATTTTTATAAGGTTATGCCTTTTGGGTTGAAAAATGTTGGAGCAACTTACCAACGCTTAGTAAACAAATACTTTGGGACTCAGATCGAACTAAATATAGAACTGTATATTGATAAACATGTTAGTGAAAAGCACGAGGGATGAGGACCATTTTCCAGATTTATTGGAGACTTTTGCCAACTTGGCAAAGATAAATTTGAAATTAAATCCTAGAACAATGTACATTTGGAGTACAATCTGGAAAATTTCTTGGGTATGTAGTTAGTTCGCATGGAATAGAAGTTGACGCCGTAAAGTTAAATGCGTTGAACACTATAACACCACCTCGAACGATTAAAGAAGTACAAATTTTGATAGGGAGATTGCCAACATTGAATATATTTATATCTCGGTCATCAGACAAATGTGCTCCTTTTTCCAAGTGTTAAGACAGGAAAATTGTTTTATCTGGACTCAAGAGTATTCTGAAGCGTTTCATCAAATTAAAAAATACTTATCTTCATCCGGAATCTTGACAATGTCGAATCTGGGGGAATAGTTTTATGGTTATGTACCAGTGTCAGATTATGCTGTGAGCGTTTTATTGATTCGAGAAGAAGATAAATCATGCTTCTGGCCAGTCCAAGGCTAGAAAATGTCATTTAGTGAAGTATTTAAGAGAGCGAAATACTTTAACATTAGTTTTTGAAAGAGTCACCTACGAATATGTTCATAAGGTAAGAATTTATGTGGCTGACTCTCTGGCTACTGCATTATATTTCGAGGACTTCCCTTGGATTATCATGTAAGAAAATCCTTCGATAACAAAGTGGTCTAAACTAGTGGAAGGGTCAATAGAGGCTTTTCAAATTTCTACAAGTATATAAAAGATTAGAGGAGTGAAATTAAAAAGTTTCTAGTGAATGATTTTTTGCCTATTGAGAAAGTAATGGAAAAGAAAATACGGTTTAAGGCATATGGATACTTAGTCCGCACTGATATCTTATACAAAAAATCTTTTGGTAGGCATTTGCTTTGATGCTTTGGAAAAAATGAATCTCAAATGATATATTCAGAATTACATGATGGGGAAGGATCCGCATATTGTAGGTATAAAACGTTGATACGAAGAATTATTTTGACATGATATTATTGGCCTACAATCGCTTCAGACGCCAAGGAACAGGTTCAGATATATGATACATGTATAATATTTACTAATACAATTAATGAACTAGAAGTACCTCTTGAGTCTATATGAGAATAATTACCTTTTGACCGTTGGGGTATTGATTTGGTTGGGCCTTTACAGATGGCATCCGGGAGACAATAGACGATAATTGTTGCATATATTATTTCTCTAAGTGCGTGGATGATGAATCATTGGTTGGAACAAAATCTAAAGACATGATCAGGTTCATTGTTTCTAATATTTGTTGTTGTTTCGGTATTTTGAGGAGGATGATGATGGATAACAGGCCACAATTCAAAAATAATAGACGAAGTAGTTTTGTTTGGCTAAAGGGATACAAAAATTCTTCTCGGAACCTTTCCATCCTCAAGAAAATGGTCAATTCAAAGTGACTAATCTGATAATTCTTGATAGGTTGAGAAAACATTTGGAAGGCAAGGTTAGAAAATGACGAGATTATTTACAAGAAGTTTTGTGGGCGTATAGAACTACTCCTCAGACAACAACTCAAGAGTCCATTTGCGTTGGTCTATGGAATGCATGGTTTGTGTCATCCAAAATAATCTTCCCTTTATATCGAGTCAGTGAGTATTCCAAAGAGGCCAATAATAAGGGGTAACATGCAAAGTTAGATTTAGTTGATGAAAAAAGAAAAAGAGAACAATTCAATTATTTGCTCTACCAAACTTTGATGAGAAGCGAGTATGCTTCCAGAGTTAGACGAACGGAGTTTAAAATAGGGGACAAGGTTCTGAGGAAAGTATTTCTACATACAAAATAAAAGCGGTTTGGCAAGCTAGGACCTTATTGGGATGGCTCGTACATGGTAATTGAGAAAGTGAAGCTGAGAACATATCAACTTAAAGACAAAGAAGGAAGAGACCTTCATCGTCCGTAGAATATTAAACATATTATTGTACTTAAAGTGAATGTAAAGTTTGTATATATTTTTGAAAACTTGTGTAAGGATCGGTGACATACTCTTTCCTACCTTGGTGGCGCATGAAGGTTTTAACGAGGTGTCGTTAGAGCCGACTTATATATATATATATTCTTTGTCATCTTAAAATAATTTACACAATTTTTATTACTTAGACCGAAAGCGTCTTCCAACAAATGTTGGTCAATAATTTTTATCTCTTTGACCTAAAGGGTCTTCCAACAAACGTTGGTCAACAATTTTTATCTCTTGGACCGGAAAGGTCTTCCAACAAACTTTGGTCAACAATTTTTATCTCTTGAACCGAAAGGGTCTTCCAACAAATGTTTGTTAACAATTTTTATATCTTGGACCAAAGGTCTTCCAAAAAATGTTGGTCAACAATTTCCATATTTGGACTTAAAAAGGGTCTTCCAACAAATGTCGGTCAATAATTTTTATCTTTTGAAACAAAAATAAGAAAAATCTGATTATCAATCACAAAATTCCTCGAACAAAAGTGAGGACTTCACAAATATACCTCGAACAAAAGCGAGGACTTCACAAAATACGGAGTTTGAACATAAAACACTTAAAACTTTTTACTTTGAATAAGATCTAAAGAGATCACCATTAGAGGATTATGAAAAACTTTCATTATTATCTTCTAACAAAACTCATATAAGACGAAATTCAACGGGAACGAGATTCCAAAAACCGCATAATTTTAAGTCAGGATAACGTTTGTGCATCTCCATAACTAAACCAAACTTGACTTTTGTGTCCCTTATATCCACTTTAGAAACACATTTCTTAGCATAGGCTTCAAGAGCTGTTTTTTTTATCAATTTCAACTTGGACTCGAAGAGCATTCTTTTCTTTTAAGGATTTCTCTAAATCATTAGCAGCTTGTTTGAAGTATGATAAGGCCTTATCATTCCCCTCGTTGTAAGACATGATGAGCGAATCCTTCATGTCGTTTTGTTCAAAGTAAAGATATATTTCTTTTTTACCACACTTGTCAGAAATCATGATATAATCTTCTGCACAAGTGAGCTTCTCATTATTTGTGTCAGCCTGTTTCTGAAGTGTAAAGACTTTTTGTTCAAGTCCATTGACCTTTAATTTTGGTTCAAAACAAAGAGACCAGCTTTGTGCCAGCATCAATTTTCGCTACATTAATTTGAAGAACACAAAATATTCCTAATCGAGATTTTTCCCAAACTTCTCCATCATCAATGTCATCTCCAGCTTCACTAAATTTTGATCTGATCTGACTCTTTCCCTTGTTCTTCATTTACAAGACAAGCCCGGGTTTAGGAAAGAAATTAAACGCAACAACTTTTTGGATTCTTCTCCCGATTTCAGCAACAAGAAGAAGAGCTACACTTTTTTATGCTAGAATTATCTGGAACTAGGAAGACAAGAGAAGACAAGCTAGCAAAGTGATGAAATAACAGTAGGTGATTACTCTGTATTTCTATTTATATATCCAAGCCACAAGATTTCTAAAAGAACAATGGCTAATAGTTGTGTAATTGAGAAAAACTAAGTTTTTTCTTGCATCTCAAAGACCATTTAGCAAGCCAATCGGGTGCTTGATTATGTACTCTGGAGATATGTTTGATATTCATATTCGAAAGTATTAGTTTTCTGCAAATTGTGAGTAAATGATTAAGATGCCATGGAGATTTTCCTTCAGCAAGAAGCTTAATCAGCATTAAACAATCTGATTCAAAGTCGACCTTAATCCATATGTTTTTCTTGTAGATTAATTGACCCTCTAGTAAGACTGTTGATTTTGCCATAAGATGAGTTAATTTGCCAAAAGTATTACTAGCGCCATGAACTATTTCTCCAACATTGTTTCTAAAGATAATCCCTCCACTAGACACTCCATTTTTTAGGCAAGCTGCATTAATGTTCATTTTTATTCGACCTTCCAAAGAAGCGATCTTTTTAAGCTTTTTTTCGTACCTTTGTGTGAGTGAATACATGACGATCAACCTCGACTACATTCGCTTCAACTTGGCGACTACCCGCCGGCACCAACTCGAGCAGTTTTTAGAAGTCTTAGACAATGATGTTGTTCATAATGACATTTTACAACATGGCAAAGTTGTTAAACATACTTTACACAAAGAAACAAAGTTAGCTCATATAAACTAACAACTAAAGTAAAGTGATGAGAGGAACTTACATATATATATATATAAGAGAGAGAGAGAGAGATAGAAAGAAACAGTTTCATATGTCGACCGAAAAGCTCTATCAATAGATGGTCAACGGACATGGCTCGGGCATGGGCTAAAACAGCAATAATGATAATAACCATTTTGTTTTCTTAGTAACAAATGTATCATATAAACAATCAGTATCTCCTAGGTTTTATCCTCGTTTACCATCCCAGACTACTACTCGGGTTACAGGTTTGGCTCGCCCATCTTAAATTTGAAGAACCAACTAAAAGATGATGTTTCCAAGCTCAGTTTGGGCGACCTAGTCTTAAAATTTATTGGATCCACAGGTTCTAACCTTTCTCAACCTCAACTGCAGTCGGTCTTATGCTGGGTTCTCAGAAACACTTCTTGCAACTCCAAACCTCTTACTCTATTTTGACAACCTCATCTTCCATTTGTTAGGTTACTCGTGTGATATACGCCTGCTTGCGAACCAATTTTTATTTTATCTTTTCTAGGCAAGGTAACCTTCATCAACTTTTTTCTTGTCATTCCTTACGAATAAAGATGATTGTTTGGTATCTTTTGATTTTTTTCTTAAATGACGATATGGTTTTATAAAACTATACGATTCTAATAATCCTGTTTTGGATACCAGTGGAGGAGAGCAATGTAGTCGGATTAGTCCTTCTATTTTGGGGAATGCACAATATAATTGGATTTTCCAACGACTTTTATGCATATTTGAAAGGATTTTTCAAGGTTGCAATTGGCTTGGTTTGCTTTGGATGTGGTCAGATTCCAAAATGCAAAAACAAAAATGGAGTTATTAGAAGCATGTGTTGCTTTCCATAGCTTACATTGGATTATTCCTCTAGGGTGGTAAAATTATTCTTCTCCATATTTAAGTGCTCTAAAAATGGATTAAATAAATCTACAAATTAGTGCACATATTGATAGTTCCAAAAATTGTCTAGAGAACAGTTGTAGTGATGAAGTAAAGTTTGGTGGAATAAATTCTTAGAGAGAGAAACACAAGTTAATTAGAGAGAGATTGACAAAACGTATTTATCAATAAAACATTAATCATCTTTCTCAATGAGAGGAGGTATTTTTTATAGTACATTTTATGGGTTTGGAGTTGCATCACTAACAAATGACTAATTGTGGTCCTTTTCTATTAAATTATAACTAATTATAAAGAGATCTCTTATTGCTACATTATTGTCATACTTCTCCTATGAAGTTTTCTTTACACCAAATTACTCTTTTATTTTTCCTAGAGGTTTTTCCTTCTATAAGTAAAAAAGCTCGAGGAGAGACAGGTTGTTGGGTTATACGTTGAACCAGAACCTCAACTAATTATTACTACATATTACGGTAGGTGGCCTCCAACCAATAATCCATCTGACGCGATAGTCCTCTCGGATATTCCTCCTCAGCCCCCTAGTCACACTTGCTCGGTAATCGTCAAGGGTGACTACAATAATCCAATATGTGACAAGAAAACAGACGTTGGATCCTCGAAATGCGATGCTTCAAAACGGAAATGAATCCCTAAACCTATCAAAGAAACTCATACCAAAACCTCATTAGATGTCCCGACTACTACATTTGCTACACCACAAACAAATTCACGTCCTACTCCTGAAGTCCTTCATCCAAAATTAAAGAATATTATGTGTGTGGATCCTACAGTGAAAAAATCCCTCGAACTTATTCAAGAAATAAAATCAAGTGCTTCAACTAGTGAGCCTATAAATGTAGACTCAAATATTTCCAACACCGTTCAATCTGAAGAAATTATTGATGGTGGGAAATCCATAGTGCCTCGTTTTGGTGAAGAAAAGATAGTAGTCTCGAGCTCTCGGTTTGTTGAGGAAAGCTCTCCTTCGAAAAAGAAATCCAAATCAAAGGAAGATCATATTGAACTTCCTTCACATATCGACACTCTCATTGGTAAAAATCTCTGAGTTGTTGAAGTTAAACATATTTTAACCTTATATAAGGTGAAATATAAATACTATGATGCCTTCGAGGAGACTAGGTTGAGGGCCCAATGAGGAAATCCTACTTCATTCACCATCTAATTTCCAACTGTCGGGGAGACCCTTTTATCAGTTCCAGATCATGAACTGATTGTCTATTCAAAAAATTTGAATTGAAGGGCTCTGATTTCCTCTGGATCATTTCTTCGTCCAATATTTTGAGATGGTCGACTTGTGTCCGACCTAAGTTGGGCCCAATATGTGGTTTACTTTGATGGCTTGTATAATGGACTCAAGGATTTCCGTGATAGGATTTTCACTCGAACAATTCATCGGTCTTACTGGGGTTGTGAAGAATCCCCATTTTTTGTTCTACTCCTTAACACTTGGGAATAGATTCAAAATCATGGATGACCTGTTTGAAGCTGATAAGAAATGAAAGCGATGTTTTTTTTCTTTATCTCTGGTCCTTGGGAGAGTGGATCTGATGCAACAACCGGTAAACCACACAAGCTGTCCCTAAAATGGACGAACTAAGGTACATTATTTCTCAATTTTTATTTTTATTCTATCTTTCTTCTTCTCATCTGGTGTTTTTATTGTTAAAAAAGAAATGACAGGGGTTTCGAAACCATTTGTAGATCATGTACCTAAAAACAACATGAATTTTTCACAAATATTCTAACTGGGCTAGGACTTCTTGGTCCAACGACTTTCATCATTGATTTACTTCTAAGAGTCATTTTGGAGGGATGATCCATCCAAACTCTCGTCCTTACAAGAACTCGTGGTTCTACCTACTCAAGATGAGGTGTTAAATAGATTAGAAGTTCGGGATGTATTTGTCTTTTTACCTTCGAGGGCTAGATCTCAGAGTTATTGCAAAAAAAACAGTAGTGATGTTTCAAAGGAGGATGAAGCCCCAAAGACTTATGGGCTTATGGCACAAGACACTGATACTGAAGTTGATAAAAAAAAGTCCTATGGGGAAGAAAGATCCCAAAAGACCGTCTTAAGGTAATCTTCCAAAAAAGAAATGTTAACAAAAAATGAAGGAAGATTTGTTAGGAATACCCGTGGCTCAACAAACAATGTGATTTGATTGGAGTGTATCAAAGCGGTGGTACTTGATTGAAGTGACGCTAAGGAACAAGACAAATGGTGGTCTAATAGGAGGTGAGCCGCAACATCTGTAGTGCCTCTATAATTCAGGTAGTCTTTTACCTAATTAGAGTGAGCCGATGAAAGTTAATTGAGAGAAGGCTAAGGTGGTATTTTGTTCGAGAAGATGATTTGTTAGGGTGATGTCTAAAGTTTCACATCCCACATTGGTAAAACAAGGGAAGGATAAGTGGTATATAAGTAAGATATCTCAACTCGTTTGAGGCCTTTTGGAAGTGGTTCAAAAGCAAAATCGTCGGACAATATTATACTAATATGGAGTATCAATATTCCCTATATATATATATATATATTATTTCTCATGTTGTGTTGTTTTAATTTTTTTTTTCAATTTTAAAATCAATTTTATATAAAGTTTATCATTATTGGTTTATATGTTACCATTTTCTTTTTATAAAAATTATCTTATTTTTTAAATTTATTGATTAATTTTTATTTTTTTATTATCCCTCCAAAAAAAAGTTTTAAAATAAAATTATATATATATATATATAAGCATAATCATTTTCAATATTTTTTGAAATAAATCTGTTAAATTAAATGTTTTTCTATGTATGTTATAAAAAGTAGAATCAAACTCAGCTTAGAATCCACTCACACAAAGAAAAGAAACATGTTATCTTACCGATATAAAAGTACTTTATATCGGGAATCCTTTTGAATAAGATAAACTTTCAAAACAAAAATACATATAATGTTATATTGAAATCAGATAAAATACGTGGATGAAAATACACATAAAAAGTTCAAAATACTTGAGCATCATATTGTTTAAAATTTGTGGCCTGTCAAGGTACATTATGTGTAAAGAGTAGTTTGAGTAGAAAAACATTTCTATCCTCCAAGTTATTAGCTCATAGGAAATATATAGTTGAGATGATGAATTTATGAAATTAAAAACAAATAAAATTTGTTTTGATATTGTTTTATAAATTACAATATCAAATATAAAAGTAGTTCAGTGATTTAATATTTATTTTTTATCGATAAATTGTTGGGTCCATTTTTTGTTGTTTTTTTGTTTAATTTTATTTTTGAACAATAAAGTAAAAAACTAATTGTGTTAGGATTCTAGTTGATGTTACGAAAGCGTAATTTTTTATTATTAAACATAATGTTAAATGAATTAAGTCGAATTAAAATGATGTGTTTGGGTATAAAATAATTTTTCAGGTTCGTTTCAGTAGTGAATTGAGATGGTAAAACTTAAAAACTTATATTTTTTATATTATTTTTATCTTAAATAGTTATACTATGATGGTGATGTATAATAAGTATGCTATAATTGTAACATAAAAAAGTTTATGCTATAATGGTGATGGAAGATAGACGTCTTCCCTTCTAAATAAGTTGTAATTTTTTTAAATATAAAAATCTCTCCTAATACAAAAATAAACATAAAAAATTATTTTAAGACATTTCTCAAATATAGTGACCATTAACATTTTTTATCTAAAAAAAATTAAATCCAATTTAGTAATATGTTCATATCGCGGATTAAAGTAATTAATATTAGAGGATAAAAATATATCATATTATTATTAATTTTTATCAAATGTGAAGTTAAATTGTACTAATATGAACGACGCCAAATCTAAACATATCTAAAATATTGAAATAAAATTTGTGTTTTATATGAAATACGCCGGTAGGATGGTAGATTTTTTTTGTGTGTAAAAATTTTTAATAAATGAAAAATAGTTCATACAAGAAACCTAGGCATACTCCGAGGAGATACAAACATAATCATAAAGAAAAGAAAGAATATATAGAGAATCTCAAGAAACAAATCTGAATGATAAACTAGGAGCTAAAAACTCTACGCAATCGAAACTCTACCCTTCTACTGGAAGGAAGCTCCCGGGAAGTCCACCGCAAGTTTGCATCAAGAAGAGAACCAACGAGGTAGAATCTGCAAAAAAAAAGTAGCTAGAATAAGTAAACATGTAAGCTGTTACGGTGACCAACTAATCTTGGTGCTATGAAATCTATACCGAAGATTCAAGAAAATTCGGTAAGAAACAATGAGGCATTTGTCGGAGGGGAACCAAAATTTTTTGAATTCCTCTTCTTCCAGACGTGATTTTTTTATGTTGTGATTTTCAAAATATATTATTATATTCAATCTAATTTATTTATTTAATATTGGACGGTTTTCATCTCGGGTAGGAACATTTCGGACAATATCCTTCTCTTGCAAGAACTGCTTAAAGGCTACCATTCCAACAAAAATGGTAAACGTCTAACCCCTAAGATAGATCTTATGAAAGTTTTCGACAATGTCTCCTCCGGTATAAAGTTCTATTCGTTAATTTTTGTTGAAAAAATGTATTTAGTACAATTATTGATCGAAATATTATTTGACAACATGAGTGACTCGAAACGATAAAAATATAAATATTTGATATTGTTCGATTAATCATTAAATTAATTAATATTTATATTATTTAATAAAAAAATATTTTTATTATTTATGTCACTCCAATAATATTGTTAGGGTTAAGTATTTAAATAATGCATCCAGTTTAAAGCTTTAGGTTAAGTATAAATTTTTGCGTCTCTTAAAATAATAAAAAATAAGTTACAACGGTTTGAAGACTTCTTTCATTACTCTTAGGTTTGTAACCTTTTCTAGTATTAACCGTATTTTAATTTTTGAAGTCGATGCTTGGAGAGGTGGTTATGATAAAGGCGGTTTGAGTGATGGGAGGGTGAAGGAGATATGTATTATTTGTAGAGGATGAGGGTTGGGTGTTAGAGTTAGATAAAATGGAAGGCACGTTTGTAGCAGCCATAAACACGGGTGCTGGTTGGTTTCAAAAAAATAAATCATTTTTTTGGTTCCACAAGATTTTAGAAAGAAGATTTTGGAATATATGGTTAACAATATTAAATAAGAAGATAGCTTAATGGAAAATTTTATTGGTTAGTTTTGAACGAGTCACCTAGAAACCAATAGTCACACTTGAGTAATTATTAGAGTGTTAGACGTGCAGTTGGCGCCAATTCAAATCTCGAGATACATGGAAACCCAAAAGGCGACGTCATTTGTAACATGAGTATTGCATGCTATGGAAAGACTAATGATATAGAAGCTTTCACAAAACTCAGACCTACAAATATTAAAACATGCAAAATAAAGCATTCTACACAACATAGTTGAGGGAAACAGCTTTGTATGCTTCCCTTTTAAATGGTAAAAAAATAGTAGCATTGGCTTAGATAATCGAAGCTTTTACTATATAATTAACTAGTAGAACAGAAATTAATAAATTTTAGAGAGAACTATACGATCTCGTAAATAAAAAAAAGGTGTACGCGATAGTGCAGCCCCATAACTGAAAGGAAGTTTCTCTTAAGGGAGAATTATCAAAGCTTTTGGGAAAGAGTGAGTTTGAGCAGCTATACTATGTATATAGAAATCTAGATCATAGAGAGGGATTATGTTAGTTATATATATAATATTTAAAAAGAAAACAAAAGAGTACAAATTGTCTAGACGATCGATGTTAATTGAAAGGAAATAGCGATCATGGATATAATTTAGATTAGTGATGCCACCATTATCACGATCATGGATATATGTTAAATAATTTTATAACCAATGTGAAAAAGACAAGAAAAATAACTCAAAAGGTTCCGATGATCGGTGTTATCAACTTTGATAGAGATATAAGAAAGAGGGAGGAGACCAGACAGACGCCCTAAGAATGTGGTTTTATTAAAGACGTGGGAGTCTGCTGCTATACTTGAATAATATCGTGAAATTATCCATTGATGTTTCAAAGGAGAAGGTTCAATGAGGTTTTTTATTAAAACATATGGATATTTATGAGAATGATTTTTCTCCCCATCATCAAACAAAAGAGCTGGTGAGGGGTGGCATACCTTATTATTATATGGTGTATGATTAGATTAAGAATTTTTGAAGACGTGTGGAAAGAGTAGAGCTTCTCTAATTCTTTTACTAGAACTAGCCGTTATGGAGGTGATTTTAGTGAGGAATATTTCCTTCAAAACCCTAACGACATGCACCATTTCTCCCCTATTTAGCAGCCCCCCCCCCCTCCAAAAAAAACCTCCACGATTGTTCACACCAGTTTTCCCATCAGTCAAACCTTAATTGGCCCCATCATTTCCCTTGGCAGTGTTGCTAGCCTCATCTCTCAACGCCTCCATAACACTCTCGTTGGTCGTACCTTGTGAAGGCAGAGTTTACTAAACTACACAAGTATTAGCCTAGTATCTCATAGCTCCCAATGCCACACCCCCCTCTCTATTACTGTCATAAGACCCAACATGATGTCTTCCCTCTTCAATATGCAAGCACCCCCAGTTTTGAATCTCCCAACTCAGATAGCACTAACTGCCTACCCCCCTCAGGCCACCCAAATTTGGGCCAATTTAGTAACCCTTTCCCCCGACATAAGATCTGATATATCTGTTACCAGAGTCTATGGGCTCCAAATCAACAATGGAAATATTGTCCTTTCCACCAGATGCTATCAGTGGCGAAAAGATGGAATGGGCCAAATGCTTGTTTGGATATCTCCTGAGCAAGTGGCTTGCCCCATATCAAGTCTAATCTACCGTAACACGTATGTGGGGTGTTCACGGACTCCGAGAATACAAGCCTACGTATCTAGGTAATTGTTTTCTCAAATTTACCACCACAATCAATACTACTCCCCGTGGTCTTTCAATAATTAGTATATATTTCTTAAATATTTGGAGCTAATGTTCAATGCCACAAGAGAATCTCTCAAATCCATCCCGATATGGGTGAAATTCCATGGAATCCCTCACAAACTCTGGTCTGTAAAAGGCTTGAGTATATTATGAAGCTTCTTTAGATCGCCCATATATGCCAACACGCACACTGTAAACAGAATCCGTCTAAGATTTGCTCGTATTTGCATGCCATGAATGCAATCAACGAATTCCCAGGCTCACTTACTATAATTTTCTTTAACCAAAATCATGTTTTCCAAGTCGAATACCGATGGCTTCCCCCTACGTGCACTAGATGCAAAACCTTTGGCCACATCATCGCAAAATGTCTTGAAAATGTTGAGCCTACCATAGCTTCTCCACCAGCCACTCATCGTCATGTCCAGGATTCTTCCTTGGAATATATGCTACCAGCTACTGTGTCATCGAGAAACAACAGCACTGCTCATAGGTATCAAGGGCGATGTAATCCAAGAACAGGGCATGTATGGAAACAACACTACTCTCACTCGGATTCTATATGATGTTTCAGATCTCGATAAAACACAAATGAAGTTAACTTATCGCATTCAAGAAACATGGATGTTATTCCCCCTCTTATTACCGATAATATTATGATTTTCGAATAGGTTATGTTGTTTTTCTTAATCGTTAATATTTTGTTGCTTATTAACTACGTCTCACTACTTTTATCATTCTTAATTAATGAATATTTCTGCTTGAAATGTGTGGCCTAAACGAATTTGTCTGACTAAAAGATGTAAGCGAATATGTGTTTTCAAACCACATCACCCTTATTTTCTTATTCTAAACCAAGGTTAAGATCAATAAAATTGATAGAATTATAAGATCCATGTTTCCATTTTGGCACTGCAAAACAAATTATGATAATCACCCTTTTTGGAAGATCTTGATCACATGGAAACCTATTGTGTTCAGAGTTAATATATCCCTTTCCACTCCCCAAATAATAAATTGCACGATATCCATCACTGCCTCTAATACCACCTTTAACCTTTCCGACATCTATGGATTTAATGAACCCGAGAACCATCAACATTTTTTGATTGATTTAGTGAGAATTTCCACCTCTCACCAAGATACGTCTTGGATTGATATGGGTCATTACACATATGAACTTGATGACTTTTGTTCCACCTTATTCCACTATTTGTGGTTCAACAAGCAATTCAACCATCCAATTTCTTCCAAGATTGATAGAGTACTTGTCAATGCTCAGTGAGACGATGCCTTCTCATATTCCTATAGACACTATGACTTTCGCCGCACATCTGACTCTCATCACCATCTATCTCAGTACCTCTCACTTTTATATCAAAATAATGTTAAGGTATTTTAACATGTGGAAATCTCACCATCAATGTTTCTACCATTATCAACAATAGCTGGATTGCAAGGATGGAGGAAAATTATCAACCTCAGACCCTTTGCATATACTCTCTACAAAGTATCCATAAAAAATGGTGCCTCCACCTCCCTTTGTCATGAGTTATGGATTTTTCAAAACTCTTTTGTTGACTGATATGGCCCTAGTTTAATTCGTTATGCTAGATTACACAACAATAGCATGGTTTCTAATATCATCAGGAACGGATCCTAGGGATGGTTGTCTCGTATTCGCTCTAGTAGAAGGTTCTACCAGGCCCACCAAATAAAAATCGACAATGTTATTTGATGAGTATTGATTATTTTTAAAGAAGAAAATAAAGTCTAAAAGAGTTATTGGGAGATTTTTAGAAAGAGAATATTACTCAAGTTTCTAAAGATAGAAAGTATCAAGAGTTAAAGTGTGCAAAGTGTCAATTAATCTTAGTCCCAAGGCAAGTACACCTATTTATAGCTGATATGGTTACATGTAGAAAAATTAGTTAGTGGATTGGATATTTCACCCTACTTTACTACTTAGTACAAATATATTTGCTACAAATTACATGTTTGGTCCCTTATATTTACAACTTATACTACATATCTCTTCCAACTACTAAATACTCTATTAATACATTTTTATTAATTATTTTTACTCTTTAATTATTTATATCCTTATTAGTAGCCCCCTTGTCCTTGCGAAAAATCTTGAAGAAGGACTATCAATTTATGTGTATAAGTCCATATTTATCTCCATATTACAAAAAATATCTAAAAACCTCCTCGGAATTAGTCTAACACGTTGTTTTAAGATTATGAATAACGCCTTATGTATTGTCTATCCTTGAAAAATCATGTGCCTTTTCAAGTCGTGTATCATTCCTCATCGTAGAACTATTCCCAATTAATAGACCCACGTTATCTTCAAAGAGTATCATAATAAACTTCCTCGAAAGAAATAGAAGGTAACAGAAGCTTATTAGCGCATGTATCGTTTCATTCAGACACATTACACGTGTCTACCTACTTTAAACTAGGCTCCTGTTATCTATCGACTCAAATCTTATCCAATGAACGTCTGTCAACCTTTCAACTTCCTCTCCAAAAAGCCCAGACTTGTTTTCATAACTTTCCATATAGATATACTATATTTACTCAATTTTCCTATTACTATTAAATTTTAGAGATAAAGAGAGAAAGTGCACTTAATTATTTTCTCATATACCATCGTCGTCGTATTTAACCCATGTAGATTGTATCTGATCTCCTTCCGATGCATTGTTGTTATATTTATGTTCAACTTAGCCAATTGTTGGGATTCGCTTACCATCAAGTAGAGAGCCACTGAAAGAGAAGTTGTCAACATTATCAACGATAAACCCAAGCAAATTACTCAAACCTTTACCTACAGTTCATGGCCTCCTACCGCAAATTCATCACCTTTTGTTGCCCTCGGAGGTTCGTCAGACAGCCCTTCTGATCTAAATCTTAAAGTTTGTTTGCATAAACCACCTCGAACCAACCAAAACCAATCGCCTCGAACAAACAAAGAAGTGTCTCCTCGAAAAATCCAATCACCTCGAACAAATAAAGAAGTGTCTTCTTGAAAAAGCCAATTCGTCATGGGAAATTGTGAAGATCTCAAAACTTCACCAAATCCCACCACAAAAACTACTACAAAGCCTTCTCCCTCAAAGGGAACGATTGTGACAAACAAAAGTTCACACGGGATCCCTTCGGAAAACACCCAACAAGCAGTTTCAAACACCCTCAGTAACGCACAAAATATGCCTACAATATTGAAGTCACCCTCTCATAATCAAGAGCAACACACCATCACGGTTACTCCTCGTATATTCTGAAATGAAATATCCGACTCTTAAGATGAAGAAAAAAAATACCAAGGAGACTGTTACATTTCCTAAGGACATCGCGGCCAACTTGAGTATCAATCTCAAATACGTCATCCCTCAATATATTATTATGCCATCCATATTAGTACCTCGCACTATACTTTGATAGACGTTAAAATTTAAATTATATCGCCACTCACATTTGGTGAGGATAATAATTGCCTGAGGGTAGGCTAGTAATTTCAAGTGGAGTTTCAAGGTGGTGTATGGGTGTTTAACGGTGGTGTATGAGTGTAGAGAGATGATTAAGCAGCTTGGTAGCAGTTAATTCTCATTACCCATAGTTAATGCTGGTGGTTGGGTATTTATAGTATGATGTTTGGGCCCTTATGGGCTTTCAGGTCATGTTTAATGGACTCGGGTCATGATTAAAGACCCATGAGCTCTAAGCAGGAGAGCAAGTAGCTTAGTCAGGAAGTGTTTAGGTTTTTTAGTACTTTAGTCATAGTTCGAACAGTCTTAAGTTTATAGTGTCCAAAGTAATCTGTCCGGAAGTGATCTGTTCGATTTATGTCCTTGTAGCCTGTCTGGTGTTCGGAGAGACTTAGACTGATTTACCCTTCCGGGGAGCATGCTGAATTCGGACTCATCAGGAGCCCCTTTTTTAGGTGTTTGAGCAAGTGTTCTTGTCAAAGAACTGAAAAACAGTCCGATGAATGAAGTGGTTCTCAATTCGGACAGGACTGTGGGTATACACGGACAGGTTAAGCTTTATGAATTCCAAACGGTTTTTGCCAGAGTTAGTGGGACACGTGTCGCTCTCTGATTGGCCACTCCAGCCGTTTTTTCACCTTGAATTTCGCACCATCTTCTTTAACAAGTAACCTCTTTAATTACCAATAGTGACATCAGCGCCGTCTTTTAATCATTGCCCAACTTTTCGGATTCTCCTAGGAATCAACTCCTTTTTTCAAATCTACCATAAATTCACATTCATTTTCCACTGTTTTACCATCTCTTTCAAATTTTACTCTGCAAATTTACTCAGAGCTTTCTCTCTCTAGAACAAAAATTCTCTTGGAAGTTTATGTTTACAGCAAGAACAGCATTGATCAAAGGTGGTTGGCTCAACCTTTCGGAGTTGGAGAAAGCGCAGAAGGTTGAGAAAGAAAGGCGAATAGCAGCAGGGCTACCATCATTACCAATTGAGAGACCAGTTGCTTCTGTTACAGAATCAGATCGAGGCTCATCCTCCTCCAAAGGTACCAAGCCCAAAAAACTCTTTCAATCCACCCTCTCACCCATAGTATCTGGTTCCTCAGTTCAGGAGTCAATACCTGCTGTTGAACCAGGAGTTACCGCTACAAGTGTTAGGAAACCCTCACCTTTTATAGCCATGGGGTCTGATTCTGACCACTCCCCGGAGAAGTTAGTCATTAAGAGGCCAAGCCGGTTAGTCAAGGGACTAACCTCTAAAAATACTCCCTCAAAATCGGGGACAAAAAACAGTGATTCTGGGTCTGGAGTGCCCATTAGAGCTTCCCGGGAGAGGCCAACCGGTCCGGAGGCCAGCAGCCCGGTCCCTCCAAGAGAGACTTCTGCCTCCGAGCCCCAATCTGAGGTGAGAAGTCAGAAGAATACAGGCAGTCAACAGTCCAGAGGGCAGGCTATGCCAAGCTTCAATCCTCCCCAGACCACTTCCACAGAAGTTCCCCCAACAATTATGGAAGAGAGAATGGAGGACTCTACTGAAGAGGTCCCCTTTGAGTCCGAGTCCTCCGGACAGGCTGATACCACTGCTGTTGTTGCCAAAAAGGGCAAGGAAAATTTGTATTTAAGGTATCCGGACCTGCCGGAGTGCCTTGAGGGGAGAGTGGGGCCGTGCTTTAACAAAGTCGAGCTTAAGTACCTCTTGGCCTTGCAGAAGACCAAGTATGCATTCATCCATACCTCTGATCTGGGCCGAATGCGCACAAAATGGGGGATCCCCGAAAACGTGAAGATAAGGATCCCCATTGATCCGGAAACCCCAATGGACTGCAAACGGAATGAAATAGTCTTCTTTACGGAGCTATTTAATTGGGGACTCAGGTTCCCACTGGACCCGGAGATCGTACGATATTTTCATCTGGTCAAGCTTTGCCCAACTCAGCTAAGCCCCAATGGCTGGTTTACTTTGATGTCATGTATCATGGCGTCTAGGTTGTCTGGGATCCCTCTTCCTATGGAAGAGTTCGCAGCAGTGGCCAACCTTTGCAAGCATCATCAGTTCCCCTTCTACCATTTCAACATGGGGAACGATCTCAAGGCTGTTGATGATCTCCTGGAATCAGAGAGCAAGTGGAGGAGCCAATTCTTGCTCGTTAGTGGCGCCTGGGAAAACGGCAAGAAAATCAAGGCCGGAGAGAACCCAAGCCTCCTCAGGAGTAGGTGGAGGAGTGACCGTAAGTTTCTTACCTTAAGTCTCTGTCCGTTTCTCTCTTTTCTTTTCTTTTAAAGTTAAGTTTATACTAACCAGTTTCTCTTTTGTTCTAACAGAGCTGCCAAAGGAGTTCGGGGACTACCTGAAGGCCGGACAGACTACCTATGGCAAAATCAATGCTTGGGCCGCAGAGAATTGGTAGAATCGATTCCACAAGGCCTTCACCCCTGGAAATCTAGCAAGGTCTCACCTGTGGAACACCACAGGTCGGAGAGACCTGAGTTGGGAGGAGCTCACCACCCAGCCCGATGAAGACACTGTGCTGAGAAGGTCCCACGAACTGGATGGGACACTCTACCTGCCTGCCCGGGCTAAAGCCCCAAGCAAAATGAAGGGCAGAAGAAGAGGCAAAAAGGTGGCGGGCGATGCTGAGAAGAATTCCCCAACAGATCCAGAGGGGCCAGCCCAAGTTCAAATTGATGCAGCCCTTTTGCAGGTGGTGGAGCAGGAGACCGAAAGGCATGAAGTTGACCTCTCAAAACCTCCAAGGGCTCCCAAGAGAACTCGCAAGCAAGTAGATGAAAGCGCTGACCGGGAAGCCAAGAAGAAAAATACTTCCCAAGGAGATGAGCTCGCTCTCTGGGATCCGGAGCCTTCCTTCCCCACTGACCCCTCCGACCCAACTCTGGCCGAAGAGATTCCAAGAGAGTTTCACACCGATGAGGTAGAAGGGGGAGATCTCAACCTCGATGGGATGGACAGCACAGGTCTAGCTGGGCTTGGTGAGTATTTCTTTGGCCTCCCCAGAGATGAATTCGTAGAGCCCTATGTTCCTCCAAGTAGCTCCAATACAGTCAACTTCAATGGTAAGACTTTCATGGTTTCTAGTGAAAAGGACATTATAGCCCATTCTTTGCTTAGTAATGTGCAGCCAGTTCTTACATTGGAGAGGCAAGTCCGGAGTCAGGCAGACACCATCAAAGACCTCAAGTCTGAGAAGGAAAAGCTGTCCGGAGACCTCCGCACTGCTACTACCAATGCTGATTTGCTTAAGGAAGCAAATGAGGAGCTGAAGAGGAATCAAGATGAAAGCAACACAAAAGTTGCCACCTTAGAAGAAACCATCAAAGATCTTCAGGGGAAGCTGTCCAGTATGGAGAAGGATCTTACGGCCTCAAGGGGAGAAACCATCGCAAAGGAGAAGATCATCACCAACTTGACCACTGACAAGATTTCTCTAGAAAATGCAGTGACCCAGGCTGCTGAGGAGAAAAAAGCTTTGTTACAGGATCAAGAGGCCACAATCAAGGCCAAGATCAACGCCTATGCCAGGGAGATGATAAAAATCGAAGAGTTAATGGTTCAAAGGGTGAAGTCTGATATGGTTCTCCTTTTTCATGAAAAATTCCCGAAGAGGACCCTGGGGGACTTATGGCTCTATGTAGATGATGATGACCTTCCATTTTATACAATGGTTGATGAGGGATTTTCCGGTGAGTCCTCATCTGATAATGAAGAGAAGACCGGAGAGAGCCCATGCGAAGAGGAGAATGATCCCAAGGGCAAGAAAGTGGTCGAAGGGGGGAGCGACATCAAGGGCAAGAAGGTAGATGAGGGTGAGCCATCTTCAAAGGCTCAACCTTAATTTATGGTGTACTTTATTTATCTTTTACTCAAACTAAAGTCCTTGGAAGGCCAAGGCACTATTTTTGTTGTGGTGTCCGGTATTATTCGGACATATTTTTTGTGCTGTACCCTAACTTGTTCGAAAGTCCTTGGAAAGCCAAGGCAATTTTAAGTTGTTGAATGAATGTTTCTATCTTGCACAACCATCATTTTCTTTCATTATTTGTTTAAGTTTAGATAGCTAGAGTTTAAGTAGCTTTTAGTTATTGCATTGTGAGAGTGTTGAGATTCTCCGGCTAGAGTTTAAATAGCCCTTAGATCTTTCAGTCCGGGTAGTATGACAAGAGATAGAACTTTGAAAATACTTAGAAAATTTTTGAAGAAGGCATCGAATTTTATTGAACCATCCGGACACCTCATTAAAAACTCCCCGTGCCACCAGGGAGGAAAGAGTATGCCCCCAAATATTTACATAGAAGTTCAAACAAGTAAATATTTACACAAGTGTTATTCCAAGTACATTCAAAGGTGCTCAATATTCCAAGGGTGAGTTAAAACCCTGCCATCTTTGTCTTCCAACCAATAAGTCCCAGGCTTGATTCTTTCAACCACAGTGTACGGACCCTCCCAGGTTGGGGCCAGCTTTCCGAAGAGCTTTTCCTTAGTATGCAAGAAGACCTTCCTTAATACTTTGTCCCCTGGTTGGAAATCTCTTCTTTTAACTTTAGAAGCAAACCTGCTTCTCATCAAGCCCTGATAGTGTGCAATTCTAAGATGAGCTTTAACCCGTCTTTCTTCTATCAAATCAAGTGGATTTCTAATTGCCATTTCATTAGCGTGTCCGGAGAAGCTGTGAACACGAAAGGAAGGGAGTGTCTTCTCTATGGGGGCTACTGCATCCATTCCATAGACCAAGACAAAGGGAGATTCTTGTGCTGCAGCCCCAGGTGTTGTCCGGTAGGCCCACAAGACTTCTTGTAGATAACTAGGCCACTTCCCAGCAGCCCCTTCCAAATTTTTCTTTAAACCGGACAGTATGGTTCTATTAGCCACTTCAACTTTCCCATTGGCTTGTGGGTGGAAAGGTGAAGAGAAACAATGCTGTATACCCCTTGAGGCACAGAAGCTTTCCATTTTTCTGTTGTCAAACTGTGGCCCATTGTCTGTTGTTATCTTCTGTGGGACACCAAATCTGCAACATATGTTGGACAGAATGAATTTTATGATAGCTTTTGATGTTGTCCCTGCCAGGGGAGCTTCTTCTATCCACTTCGAGAAGTAGTCAATGGCCACAATTATAGTTTTACGCCCTCTGGACGCCACAGGGAGAGGCCCAACCAAGTCCAACCCCCATCGAGAAAAAGGGATGGGCTCAGAAATTGATTCCAAAGGAATGACTGGTACATGAATTTCATTGCTGTACCTCTGGCATGGGTCACACCTTCTCACCAGCTCCTTAGCATCTTTCATGATTGATGGCCAATAGTATCCGGAGGGTAACACTCTTCTTGTTAAAGCTCTGAATCCACAATGGGCTGATCCCTCACCATCATGCAATTTGGAGAGGACCACTTGTGACTCATTATCCCTTAAACAACGTAGGAGAGGTTTACTATAGGATTTTTTGTACAACACTTCTCTCAACATAATGAAACCACGAGCCTTGTGTTTCAATGTTCTGGCTTGTGATTTATCTGAAGGCACAATACCATCGGACATATATTGTATGAGAGGAGATCTCCAGACTTGAGGCCGATTCACTTGTATTTCAAAAAGTTCCTCTTTTTCACCCTTACTAAGTTGAATAGAAGGGCTTTCAAGCACATGGATCCATGGGTAGGACTCCGTATATGCTATTGTTGCCAATGAGTCTGCTAGCTCATTTTCTGCCCGGGGAATGTGCTCATAGACAACAGCTTTAAACTTTAGCGCTTCATTTTTGAGGAGGAGTAAATACTTGACCAACTGCTCCTTTCTAGCCTCAGATTGGCCTAAGGCATGGTGGACAAGCAACTGGGAGTCACTTAGTAGCTTGACCCTTTTAGCCCCACAGATGTGGGCCAACTTTAACCTAGTTATAGCTGTTTCGTATTCAGACTCGTTATTAGATGCCCTGAAAGTAAAAGAAATAGCCTGGTACATACTATCTCCATAAGGGGAAGTTAAACATATTCCTGCACCACATCTCATAGTGCTAGATCCACCATCTGTTCGGACGATCCAGACTTTCTTGTTTTTTGTATTAGTAGCTTGCTCCGAATCCCTATCAGAGTGGAATTCTACCAGGAAATCAGCCACTGCTTGGGCTTTTACCACTGTCCGGGGAGCAAAGTCTATGTCGAAGTCCCCCAACTCTACTGACCACTTAGTCATTCTGCTCGAAATGTCTGCTTTTTAAAGGACATTCTTTAAAGGGAAAGATGTCCGGACGATGATAGGATGAGCCTGAAAGTAAGGCCTCATCTTTCTTGCAGCTATCACCAGAGCTAACGCCAGTTTTTCGAGTTTCAAGTAACGCCTCTCAGCATCAATCAAGCTTTTGCTGATGTAGTACACTGGGTAGGGACACCCATCGACCTCTCTTACCAACACAGCACTGATGGAACAACTTGAAACGGCCAGATACACAATAAGATTCTCCCCATCAACCGGTTTGAACAAAGTTTTGGGAGAGGAAAGATGTTTCTTGATTTCTCTGAATGCCTCATCACACTGCGGGGTCCACTCGAATCCCTTCGCACCCTTCAAAGTTTGAAAGAAAGGAGCACACCTGTCCGAAGACCTTGAGATGAATCTATTTAAGGCAGCTAATCTCCCCGTTAACCGCTGTACTTCTTTGATGTTTCGAGGAGGTTCCATCTGGAAAAGAGAATTCAACTGATCCGGGTCGGGCTGTATTCCATGCTCACTTATGATATACCCTAAGAATTTCCCGGACTGCACTCCGAAAACACACTTTTCAGGGTTTAACTTTAAATTTACTTTTACCAAGTTGGCAAAAGTTTCTCGGAGGTCGGATAAGTGTAGCTGCTCATCCACATTCTTCACCATCATATCGTCAATGTAAACCTCCATATTTCTTCCAATTTGATCAGCAAATGCCTTGTTGACTAGCCTTTGATAAGTAGCCCCAGCATTTTTCAAACCAAAAGGCATCACCTTGTAGCAATGTAGACCCCTATCAGTGACAAACGTGGTATGCTCTTGATCTTTTGGATCTACTTGAATCTGATTGTACCCGGAGAAGGCATCCATAAAGGAGAGCAGCTTGTTCCCAGAAGTAGAGTCTACTAACTGATCTATCCGGGGGACCGGATACAAATCTTTTGGGCAAGCTCTGTTAAGATCTGTGAAGTCAATGCACATGCGCCATTTGCCATTTTTCTTTTTTACCAAGACAGGATTCGTAGTCCACAAAGGATATTGAGATTCTTTAATATGCCCCATCTTTGTGAGTCTGTCAACCTCTTGTACTATGACATCAGCCTTTTCTTTCGAGAAAGCTCTTCTCTTTTGAACCACTGGTGCCACATCTCTCCGGACAGATAGGTGATCGGATATCACCTCTGATGGAACTCCAGTAACATCAGCATTGCACCAAGCAAAAACGTGCTGATGGTCTTTGAAAAATTTCAACATCTCTTCTTTCAACATTGGTGGCATCTTGGACCCACACTCTTGCCTTCTTCCAAATAATGTGTTTCAACCTCTTCAATTGGAATTAACACTCCAGGGGTCTCTCTGGGGTCATCAATTTCACCCTCACCCCCAGAAAGGCCCTCAAACTGCTATTGATCATTTATACGGACTGCCCCCAGCGTTCGAGGAGCCAAGGCAGTGGCATAGCATTCTCTTGCAATCTTTTGGCTGCTCCGGACAACTCCAACCTGTCCCTGAACAGCATATTTTAAGCACTGGTGGGCTGTTGAAGCCACTGCATGCATCTTAGAGATCCAAGATCTCCCCAGAATAGCATTATAGCAAGTGGGACAATCCACCACGATAAAGAGTATTCTAAGCATTTTCTTGAAAGGGCCCCTGCCCAATAACACATCTTCTTCAAACTCTCCGATCACATCGGCTGAGCTGCCAGTGAAGCCCACGATTGACCTGTCCGACTTTTGAATCACTGCTGGATTTTTCATTTTCTTGTAAGTGGTTAGGAAAAGGATATTGGCTGAGCTTCCAGTATCCACCAGAATTTGCCTTCTTTCATTGCCCCCTATAGATGTTCCTATGACAACATCATCCTCATGAGGGCCAGCAATGTCTCTCAAATCATCCTCATCAAAGACTATGAATGGGAATGAGTTTGCTGACTGATAAGATGTCATGCCTCCTTCTAGCTGGGAGGCTAAATTATGAACATGCCTCTTTCTCGAAGAAGCAGTAGGAGCTGTCATAGAGTCCCCTCCGAAAATTGTAAGCGACTCAAAGAATTTAATGAGCCCGAACACCGACCTAGAACATTCCTCTATAGCACCCACCCGGTTTCGAGTTGGATCATGATCCAAGTACTCAGAATCCACATCAAACCTTTCAACTATGACCATGGCCCCCTCTGGGGCAGCATTACTTGGACCAACCCGGTGAGTGTTGTCAGGCCTGTTGCCTCCTCTTCTCTTAACGTATGCTCCCAACTTTCCCCTTTCAATCAAGTTCTGAACCTCTTGCTTCAACGCTATGCAATCATCAGTGGTATGGCCAATATCATTGTGATATTGGCAAAAGGAGTTGTTACGATGCTCTCTGGGAGACTGCAAGGTTGCCGGTCTCCGGTAATGCACCTCATCTTTTGTTTTATCGAAAATGGTGGCCACACTTTCTTTGAGTTCTGTGAACCACTCCGGTTGGACCCATGGCCCTCTTTTGTTTCTGGATTGTTGACTTTGAGCAGGAGTAGCTGGCTGAGACTGAGCTTTTGCCCTACCATGCCCCTGTCCGGTTTCTCTTACTTTGTTCCCGGACTGGTTTTGATTTGGAGTTGGTGCCACCGGGGTGGATCTCACCTGTCTGTGCACCCTGGTTTTCTTTGTTTCATCAACGTTTATTTGCTTGCCAACTTGATTTAGCAATCCTCTGCAGGTCATAGCCTTCTTTCTGGTCACCGAATCAGCCAGATTGCTTGGGTTCAAACCTTGCCTTAGGGATGCTATTGCCACCTGTTCGAAGCAATCAGCCAACCCATTTTTTGTGTTCACAAAACGACTTATGTACTCTTTCAAGGACTCATTTGGCTCCTGGGAACAATGGATTATTGTGTCTCCATTGCCCTTTAGCTCCTTACTCCATACAAACTGCCTTTGAAAGGCCACCCAAAACGTATCAAAATCTTTAATACAACCCTGAGGCAGGCTGTTGTACCATTTCAGAGCACTCCCCGTAAAAGATTGGGAGAATGCCCTACAAAGTAAGTTTATCATCGTCATCAAAGTTCATCATGAAGTTCTTAAATTGCTCCAGATGATTGTCCGGATCAGTAGTGTCATCGTACTTCTCCATTTTCGTGCTATCAAACCTCTTGGGGAGGTTTCCGGACAAAATTTTAGAAGATAGTGGAGACTGGCTCCAATTCCTTCCACGACTGAACACAATATCCTCGTTTGGAGTGGCAAAGATACCTGGTTCATCGTGGAAAGCAAAAGGATTCATCAGCATCTTGTCCGTATACCTCCGGTGGTGAGATGACCCCTTTCCAATGTGCATTTTCATTCTTCCATGGTGGTCTCTTTTTCTTGAATATTTCTTCACTTGCTTTTGCTTTTTCCTGGTTCGACCCTCATCGCTGCTAGAGGACAAGGATTTTTCATTTTCCTCACTGTCCGAAGAGCTACCTGAAGATTCTGAGCTTGAGTCAGAGCTCTCCACAGGCTTGGACCGGTGAGACTTTTTAGAACTGGCATGTGTCTTTTTGGTGCTCACATGAGTTTTCGAAGCCTCAGGCAGTATGATGAGCAGCTGATGTTTTGGATTTTTCTTTCACGCCTATCTTGGCCTTTTCAGCCCTCAGCCTGTCACGCTCTTCGATGGTGTACTCATCATTCTCTCCCACCACTTCGAGCAAAGCTGGTGGCACTTCTGGATTGTCCGGATTCATTCGGAAAGAGTTTTTCAGCTGGTTTTGAATGCTTGATTCAGGCACCGTCGCCTCCCACTGTGGTCGCCAATTTGGTGAGGATAATAATTGCCTGAGGGTAGGCTAGTAATTTCAAGTGGAGTTTCAAGGTGGTGTATGATGTAGAGAGATGATTAAGCAGCTTGGTAGCAGTTAATTCTCATTACCCATAGTTAATGCTGGTGGTTGGGTATTTATAGTATGATGTTTGGGCCCTTATGGGCTTTCGGGTCATGTTTAATGGACCCGGTTCATTATTAAAGACCCATGAGCTCTAAGCAGGAGAGCAAGTAGCTTAGTCAGGAAGTGTTTAGGTTTTTTAGTACTTTAGTCATAGTTCGAACAGTCTTAAGTTTATAGTGTCCAAAGTAATCTGTCCGGAAGTGATATGTTCGATTTATGTCCTTATAGCCTGTCCGGTGTTCGGAGAGACTTAGACTGATTTACCCTTCTGGGGAGCATGCGGAATTCGGACTCATCAACATTGGCACATAAAAAAAATTCTTTGATAGACTTTAGCATTTTGAATTATACTGCCACTCACATTGCCACTTCAAAATATGTTTTAATTGATGTTAAAACTTTAATTATATCGCAATTCACATTGGCTCTTCAAAAAATGCTTTGATAGTCGTTTAACTATTCAAATTATATTGCCATTTACATTGGCACTTCGAAAAATACTTTGATAGTCGTTAGCACTTCAGATTATACTATCACTCATATTGGCACTTCGAAAAATGGTTTGATAGTCGTTAGCACATCGTATTATACTACCACTCACATTGGAAAATTACCTCAATGGTGATCAGTCATTCTGAAATTTACAAAATAATACTTTTATTATCTTTTATTATAAGTAAGAAAATAAAAATGTTACGAATGTGCAAAGAACTACTCACAATACAATTTTAAATTCTCAATATTCTAAGTGTGTTGCATAGATTTTCGCTCTTTATCCTGGAGGTGATATATTCATGACTTAACCTTCTCTACCGTTGAAATAAGGTCCTTTCCAATTTGGAGCCATTTTATCCAACCTTTTATATTTTGTATGTAAAAAAACCTTCCTCGAAACCTTTATCAAAACCTTATCTTCTATTTTGAAATCTTTTCGTTTCACCCTCGAATTATATCGGCTCAAAATCAAAGTTTGATAATGCATTAAATTCAAATGTTCTCTAACCCTATTTTCCTTAATCAAGTAAATCTTTATTCGTCTAGCCTCCTCGTTATCATCCTCATAATAGTTAAGTACCTTGTAAGATGGAAGTGTTGACTCCGTCGGGCTTACCGCATCCATCCCGTATACTAAAGCGAAATGAGTTTCTTGAGTTGCAGCTCGAGGTGTTTTTCTATAGGTCCATAGTACCTCTTGAAGATAATTCGGTCATTTCCCAACTGCCCCTGTCAATTTTTTCTTAAGACCTTCCAAAATAGTTATATTAGTAACTTCCACCTGACTATTCGTTTGTGGGTGAAATGGTGTTGAAAAATATTGTGTGATTCCTCTCGAATTACAGAAAGATATCATCTCTATGTTATTAAACTATGGTCCATTATATGTACTAATTCTCCAAGGGACCCCAAATCTGCAACAAATGTTAGACAAATGAATCTTATTACGCATTTAGCTCATGTTCCCGATAATGGTTCAACTTCATCCCATTTTGTTAAATAGACCACTGTAACTATAATGGTTTGTCGCCACCCGAAGCCATAGGCAGTGGTCCCATTAAATCCAATCCCCATATATCAAAATAAATTGCTTTAGAAATTGAGATTAAGGGCATAACCGCTTTATAAATAGAATTTGCAAATATCCGACAAGTTTCGCAACTTCGAACTAAATTTTTAGCATCACCCATTGTCGAAGGCCACTAGTATCATGCAACCAAAACTCTTCTCGTTAAAGCCTTATATCCTCAATGATCCGAACCCTCCCCATCATGTAGTTTGGAAACAATTACTTGAGATTCATGTTTGCCCAAATATCTTAACAATTGTCGACTCAAATATTTCTTATACAATATTCCGTCTAATATTGTGTACCCGTGCTATAAATCAGATCGCCAATCTCCTCGGTCATCCTCGGTAACCACAAATACTTTCTCAGAATGTTTACTTTGCTCAAGTTTTATCAGTATAGATGGACTATCTTGTAGTAAGATCCAGGGATACTCTTCGGAATAAGTAATAGTTGCCAAAAAATCTGCAACAATATTTTCCCCTCAATTAATGTGTTTGAGTGTGATTTCATCAAACAAAAGAGACAACTCTCGTAACTCAGGCAAATACTTGACAAGTTGTTCCTTCTTAGCCTCAAAATACTCCTAATATGTGATTTGTTATAAGTTACAAATCCGTTTGCAAATGAACCCGAATTACTCCAAAAAACTTGCAAGACTTAAACCACCTAAAACTACCTCATACTCTGCTTCGTTATTTGATGCACTGCATCTGAACCGTATGGCCTAGTACATGAATTCTCCGGAGGAAGCAATTAACTGTACTCCCGCACTTAATCTCAAAACACTAGAGCCTCCATCAGTTTAAACCACCCACTCTGCAGTTGTTGGTAATGTACACACGTAATTCTCCTCATCAAAACGACTAGTTAGAAATTCTACAAGAAAACGACTAGTTAGAAATTCTAAAAGAAAATTTTGTAGTTCGCCTATAAATGTCTGATATTCGAATTAATTGTTTTAATAGAAATGATGTTCGGACAACAATTGAATGAGCCTGAAATTAAGTGCGCATTTTCGTGGCAGTTACAACCAAGGCCAAAGGTAACTTTCCGAGCTTCAAATATCTTTTTTCCGATGCAAGCAAAATTTTACTTACGCAATATACATGCCGAGGAAATCTATCTATTTCCCTTACCATCACAGTACTAAGTGTATAATCTGATACAACAACATACAAAAATAGATGCTCCCATTTTTTAGGCTTAGAGAAAACTTATGGTGATGATAAATGTTCTTTAATTTTGGAAAGTACCTTCTCACACTCTGGTGTCCAAGAAAATTCATTTGATTGTCTTAACACTTGGAAGAGGGGCATATTTATTAGAAGATCTAGATATGAATCTATTTAGAGTTGCCAACCTTCTTGTTGAAACTTGCACTTTTTTAATCGGTCGAGAAGGGGTCATTGATATTAACGCATTCAATTGATCAATATAAGTATCTATTCATTTTTCACTTATTACATACCCCCCCCCCCCTCCGATCCAACACCAAAGGTACACTTCTCCAGATTTAACTTTAAGAGAATGAATTTCAAATTAGAAAAAAAGTTTCTTCCAACTCACGAAGGTGTTTGTCATATTCCAAGATTTTGACTAACATAAATTCAATGAAAAACTCCATATTCCTTCCAATTTTAGTAGCAAAAGCCTTGTTCATTGATCTTTGATAGATAGCACAAGTATTCTTTAGACTAGAAGATATAACCCGATAATAGTGCAATCTTCTTTCAGTTATAAGAGTGATGATTTCACGGTCCTTTGGATTTATTTGAATTTGATTATATCCAAGAAAATTATCCATGAAAGAAAGAATCTTATATTCTAAAGTTGAGTCAACAAGCTGATCAGTTCTTGGTACAAGTAATGGATTATTTGGACATACTCTATTTAGATCGGTAAAGTTGATACACATCCTAATTTCCCGTTCTTCTTTTTCATAAATACTTGATTTACAGTCCACAATAGATAATGTGCTTCTCAGATTTGTCCTACCTTAGATAACTGATCCACTTTTGCCACAATCACATCAGATTTGTTTACTAGAAAAAATTATTCTCTTTTGAATGATAGGTATAAATTTTGGGTTTAAAGCCAAGCTATGACATATTACCTTAGAGGGAACCCCAACAACATCTTCGGTTTTCCAAGTGAACACTTCTAAATTGTTAGACAAGTGCCTTAACAATTGGTAATGTAACATAGGTGACAACAACGTCCATATCCGCAAACTCTTCCTATTTGAAAACACATACACTTTCACATTTCTGCCTACTATTAATAAACCCAGGGTCTTTCTTGGATCATCTACCCCATCACTATCCAAGGACAATCACGTTGACTGATATTATGTCATATGATCACTAACTATAATTTTTCTTGTATGCAGAGTTGTCGCATAACATTCTCTAGCCACTTGATGATCATTTCACACAACTCCGATGCAATCCCCGATTACATACTTCAAGCATTAATGAACTGTCGATGCTACAATATGTATTCTGGATAACCATGATCTTCCAAAAATAGCATTGTAGCTGGTTGGAAAATCTACCATCACGATTTCACCCTCAAAATCTCCAATGACTTGCGTTGTTATCCTTGTAAACTGATGCAGACAGTCCGTTGAATTGACAGTTTGGAGCTCCGGTGTCAGATTTTGACCCACAGCACCTTGTTTCGAAGGAAACGACGTCACGAACGCAAGACACGAGCTTTGCTCGTGAGCTATGGGCTTTTTTGGGCATTCGGGCTCATCTATCCTCTTTTTTCGCAATTTTAATACTTTAGGTTATTTTTGTAATTTTCATATTTTTTTTAGTTTTAGGGTTTCGCTTGAACCCTTATATAAACCTATCTTCTATTCATTGTTCGGGGAATTGTTTTTTATTAATAAAAAAATTAGGGTTTTATCCCTTATGGCTTCTACTGCGTTTCACTCTCCATCATAGTGGTATCAGACACAGGCAGTCCTGCGCGATGGTACGAGGAAGAACCAGCGGTCGCGGTGGCGCTAGAGTGACTAGAGATACAAGCGATGTAGATTATCGTGAAGTTGCTGACCTACGCCGTCAGGTAGCCGATCTTACCCGTCAGATGGCTGATCTGAACGCCAGGCAACAAGGCACAGAGGTTGAGGGTATGGATAATCCTTTTGGGGATGGGATCGACCAGAATACTTCTCACACCCGCCGCTGGGAGCTTGGATTCAAGATAGACATCCCGGACTTTGATGGCAGCCTTAAGGCAGAGGCACTTATCGATTGGTTATCCCAGATTGAAAAAGTCCTGGACTTCAAGGAAGTTCCTGAGGAGATAAGGGTCGCATTAGTCACCATTCACCTACGCGGTAGGGCACAGGCTTGGTGGCAGCAGGTGAAGAAGAACCGCGCGCGTGAAGGCAAGGATAAAGTCCGCAGCTGGGAGAAATTCAAAAGAAAAACCCGCAAGGCTTTCCTTCCTTACAACTTCGAGCGGGAACTCTACCAACGACTCCAGCATCTTCGTCAGCGATTCCTTATGCAGACGACTCTTCAGATGGGGAGACCGGTTATGATTCGAGGACGAATTTTCTCTTCCCCGGCGAGAATGATGCAGACAGTCCGGTGAATTGAAAGTTTGGAGCTCCGGTGTCAGATTTTGACCCACAGCACCTTGTTTCGAAGGAAATGACGTCACGAACGCAAGTCACGAGCTTTGCTCGTGCGCTATAGGCTTTTTTGGGCATTCGGGCTCATCTATCCTCTTTTTTCGCAATTTTAATACTTTAGGTTATTTTTGTAATTTTCATATTTTTTTTAGTTTTAGGGTTTCGCTTGAACCCTTATATAAACCTATCTTCTATTCATTGTTCGGGGAATTGTTTTTGATTAATAAAACAATTAGGGTTTTATCCCTTATGGCTTCTACTGCGTTTCACTCTCCATCCAACTATGGTGTGCTTAGATCAGAGAATGACAGGTGGATTGTGCATCTTATCATATGTTGATTTGAACAACATGTTTTCCAAACTACCAGTATCGATGAGTATTTATGAGATATCGGTTCCTGTTATTTCTGCACCTATTACCACTAAATCCCTATGAGGACCAGCTATGCCCCTCAAATCATCCTCATCAAACAATATGAAAGGCTCGAAATTCTTCTCATACAGATGAGTGGACATTTTTCGTTCCAATTGAGTTGCTAAACTCACTATATGTCTTTTACCTAAATCTGTTAGTACTTCTAGCCACAATATCTCCTCCAAAAAATTATAAGGACTCAAAGTACTCGCATAAACTACGAACCCTTCCTCGTTTCCCTGGTCTTTTAACAAAAGTTTTTAGCTTGTCATTCTTTATCAAAATTTCAATTTTGTTTCAATGTTATACAATATGTTGTGTTATGCCCTACATCATTATGATACGTACAAGACTTGTTGTTCTGCTCATCCCTCAGTCTATTTATCGGCGTTGGTTTTTAAAAGTTCACATGGTTTTTTGCTCTTAAAAAAATTGTTGCCACATTCTCAGTTAACTCTGCAAAATATTATGGGCTTACCCACTGGTTTGACTTTACCTGAGGTGGTTGATAGTTATAATACTGGGATAATCCTGACCAATGAGGAAAATTAGTAGTCACCTTCGGTCGTGATGGCTCCTGAGAATTCGAAGTACTTTCTTGGTATCCTTGGCTAGTGATAATGTTTCCTTATCCTGAATTCCTCTGAGATGAACTTGATCCAGTCCGACCCCTCGTTGACTCGTATACTTTAATCAGCTCCTCAACTTGAGCCATTAAACCCCCAAAAGTCAACGCACTTATCCTCATAATTTCATTTTCTAAATCACCAGGAAGCGACCATTGTCTAAAAGCTACACACGCTACCTGCTCGTCACATTTTCCAACTCAGTCTTTGTTAACAAAAAACGTCTAATATAATCTTTCAAATTTTCTCCAACTTCATGCTTACATTGAATTATGGTATCACCATTAGCTCGAATTTCCTTGCTCCCCACAAACTGTCTTCGGAAAGTAGTGTAGAAAGTTCCAAAGTTGGTTATCGAACCCCTCAGAATTTTATAATACCATTTTAATGTTGTACTGCATACTAACTTATCATCATCCTCGAAATTCATCATATAGTTCATGAATTGCTTAATGTGATCATCAGGATCTTGTGTGCCATCAAATTTCTCTACCGTCAGTATGTTAAAACGCCTTGGAAGAGGTATGAACCTAATTTCAGATGACAAATGAGAAGTTATCCACTATACTCATTGCATGTATTGATTAGCCCTAGTTATTCCCATAATTGACTACAAATTTTGATCTGCTGAATTAACATACTGATTAGATGTGTTACCTTTAAACAACGGATTGTCTATTACAAATCTAGACTTATCGTCTTTCTTAGATGTATGCTCTCTTTCTTGGACTTATCAATATTAGTCTTCCTCCCCGGCGAATGAACAACATTATTCTCTAGATTTTAAACCAAAATCACAACTTCTTTACTATGTGAAACAATTATCACCACATAAGATCTTCATCACCAAAAGTTCAATAGGCCAACCTTATCGGGAACAAATATAACAACCATACACACTTATTTATTGTCTGGCTAACTATTCACAGTAAGTTAACAACCATGGAAAAGCTGATTAAATGGGGTTATACAACAACCCTATATTGTATCTTACACGCCGACGCGCCAGAGATCATCAACCACATCATGACAGACTCGCATTTCTCCCAAAACATCTAGGAAGTATAGTCTAGAAAATTCAGGTTCTCCCATATGATTCAGATTGGCGCTCATGGTTGCAAACTGTCAGTGTCTGGTCTCTCTTTGCAACTGGGCTGGCATCATGTTCTGAATGTGCCTTCTCGTATCATGTTGGCTCCAAACAGTAAAAGATCTCGTAAATACTTTTGCGCATACCATAATAATCATGGTCATTTGACTATTGTTTGTTGAAAATTATGGGATGAGATTCAGAGGTAAGTTACCAATGGTAAGCTTATTCGGTTCGTTAAAAATTAGGAGAGATACATAAAAAACTAATGAGGAGCAAAAGGAAGAATAAATACAAAAGGAAAAAAGGACAAGGGAAAACAACAATGATTATATACTATTTTTGAAACTAATAAAATACTCAAACTGCCTTTGGAACTATTTATTGTGCCCAATGAATAATGGTGTTACTGTTTCCCTTGAGCTCTTTACTTCATACAAACTACCTTTGGAATATCATCCAAAATATGTTAAAGTTTTTTTATGGACCCTTATGGCAATCTGTTATACCACTTCAGGACACTTCTTTTGAAAGTCTGCGAAAATTCCCTACACAACAACTTCTCATCATCATTAAAACTCAACATAAATTTTTTAAACTGTTTGAGGTGATTATCAGGATCTTGACTTCCATCATATTTCTCCATTTGGAGCTATCAAAATGCCTCATAATTAACCCAAAGCAGTTTTATTATTATAATAAGTTAATGACAAATAAATCGATTCAAGTGATAAGGATCTACAAACCCACCAACAATTCGAGCATAATAAACTAACAAGAAGAAAAGTTTAAGCAAAGAATATCACCAAAACATTGCATTGTTCCAATATTTATTTCTCTTGAACCGTAGCACCAAATTACAATCCAACCTTTTATATTAAAGCTTTAGATGTCCCGAACACGCTGTCCAAAATTCAATAAATATCAATATTGTTCGATCAGATTTTTTTACCATGTCTGCATTCAACATATCCAGAAATTAAAAATCTTTAATCTTCTTGTATTTTTATGCGTGACTCTTCTATCTCTTGCACCCATACACATAACCCTAGGGAGATGAAAACCTTAAGTTATAAAGTGAACATAAGTTCAAAAACCCCTCGTATCAAGCATGCTAACATGATGATATTTTCTTTCAAGATTCGAACTGGGAGATCTCAACATGAATTTTGAACCATGAACCACTATCAAATCCTAAGATTCTAGCAAATTTCCTCACCAAAATTTAATCCAAACGACCTACTTTTTCAGAAGCTGGTCCTTAACCAATATGGATAGTCTGCATAGACGAGGCTTCAAACAATCAAGGTTCCAGATGATATTCAACTTATTTTTCATACATGAGACCTTCTTCATCAATCAAGTCGATTTAGATTCTCCACTTCAAACAACAAAGTCGAACATCAAATAATTGTAACAGGGCTACAACTCACACAAATTTGTGGAGCACAATCATAAACCTTATCATTGTCTCTCAACTTATAATTAATTGTGCTTTGGAAAAAAACAAAGCGAAACAAAATGCTCATCTATATGGGTTTAATGCTTAAAATCTTGAACAAGTGCACTACGAACAAGTATCACAAACTGAAAATAAAATATTAGATGCACTCACTTCTGTAGAAAATGTTAAATCTAAAATCGTTCATCATCGAGGACAAACCTGTCATACATCAACTGATACAGCCTATTTTTCCGAATCAACTTATGAGGATATGATTATCGATAAACTACAAGATTCGCGAACTCTTCCATCCGACAAGACAAGACTAAAAATGTCAAATTGTAATCCACTCTTTACACTTGACTTAAAATATATAATATCACTAAGGTTCGTCACATATATATACCAACTCAACCATTTTCTATATTTTATACACAAACCCTTAAATTTATTTTTTATTTTAATGAAATATAAAAATTATAATTTAAATAAATGATTGTTTTTTTTATTTCTAATTTCTCATAATTTAAAAGTTTTTTAAAGTATTATTAAATTTAAACTTTAGCTAAATATTAGATATGATGATGTTATTTGATGAAGATAAATTTAAAATTTTATATTGAACTCTTTATCTTTTTAAGATATATATTAAAAATTAATAAAATTTATTTTTAAAAAATATTTTGGCTAATTTATAACCATCTAACTATTTTTATTAAAGATTAAACAATATAATTATTTCAACGAACATAAGACTGAATCTAATATAAAATATAAAAAATAATCACTAACTATTTTATTAAAAAGTCTTTCCGGTTAATTTAACACGGATGTTTATAAATAAAATTTCTAAAATTTTAAATAAAATTTCACAATTTGTGATCATTTCGATGGGTAAAAATTTGGAAAGTGAGACTATAAAAAAGGTGTTTTGTTTATTATTTGTAGTTCTCATTTTTGTCATTGCACTAATAATTGTTTTCATCATTCTCGTATGGATTATTTATATTTGAAGGGTATTGAGAGTATTTTAAATGGTTATATATTAATTATTGGATAAATGGTAAAGATATAATTAAGGGGTTTGCTATTATTAGTAGAGAGATAAAATCTACCGACCCATTAAATGCTGTTTTTGGTTGTATTTAGAAGACTACAAAGATCAATGGGCCAAACGGGTCGGTTAATACACTCCGGTCAGTTTGGTGGGTTCGGAGGCCTAATATTAAGTGAAGTAGGCCCCCAACTTACTATACTAGACACGCAACTTACTCGACATTGTTTTTATTTTAAGTCTAAATTGCCCTCTAAGAAAAATATGAACCACTTTACCCTTTGGTCCCCCAAAAAAATCTGACCATATAAGTCATCAAATGACAAAAAATACTATTGTGCTACCAAATGATGAATTTTTACAATTTTTTCTCAAATTTTACAATATGTTGGCGAAACCAACATTTTGCAAGACCAACACAATATTTCACAAAATTCATAATAATATACATTTAAAAAAACATCAAATAACCATATCGCAAAACACATTAAACAATTTTAAATAGTAAAAAAACCATTCATATAACTGATGAGGGAGCAATTCGTCGATATTAATAAAAAAGGAGTCAATTGTAAATAGAAGGAAATTAATATGTATGTTAGAGTATTTATTGTTTATTAAAAGGTGATTTGTAAACAAAGTATTTTATAAATGACTAAAAGAGAAATAAAACAAGACCACTAAGGACATTAATGGGTCCACCTTTCCCCATTATAAAAGGACACTCATTATTCTTGGTAGGTGGGACAATTGAATATAATATTCTCTTTCTACTTTCTCTTTATATAATATTGAGCCTTAGTCACATCAGGTCCAAGATCCAACATTATTCTCTTTTGTCATATATTCTCTCATCATTGGCGCCGTCTGTGGGAACGCGTGATACCAAAAAAGGAATTTTTTCTGTAGAAATCGCCATCCGATCTTAAAGAATGAATGACCCAGCAATCGGAGAGAGGGTCGGGAGAGAAGTGATCCGAGCCGTTTCGTTGTCTGAAGGCGAGGAAGCTCCGGGTCGGGAATGTTATGCGCAGGGTCGAGACAAGTGGTCGACTCTCATCATGACCAGGAGACAGCTGTTGGAAGACATCGCAAAGCTAAATGCTGAAAATGAGCGGGCGTTAGTCGATAAAAGAGCGCGGGAAGGCAAAAGGAAAGAACCGGTTGTGGACAACCGTGGCAAGGGCCACCCGACTATTGACCCCTGTATCGACGCCTGACCTGTTAGATATTATCGGGAGTCACGCCCGGAGGACAGGCAGAATGAGAGAGCGGAGCAGTACCCCAATAACCAGGGGATTTCTGTTGATTACACTTTAGACGATTCGTGAGGAAGAGAGTACCGGCGCAAGGAAAGAATGAACAAGCGCGCGCAGAAGAGTCATTCCCGACGGAATAGGGTACCTCGTTCTGACTCCCCTAAGTTAAAAAAAGGGTAGCTCTGAGAAAAGGACGTCAGTGTCTTTCGAAAAGGAAGAGATGCAAATGGGCAGCAGAGAGGAGTGGGCAGTACTACCTCAAGCCCAGTGGCAACCGTCGAACAACCGGAACCAGGGGTACCGAGTCAGTAGCCAGTTCATCAACCCGGTGGATGAAGGTCTGTCTGGGATTCAGACCGACGGGCTCGGAGGCAGCGCATTCAGATTCAGAATAAATTGGAGAGCTTCACCCTTGTCCGACGAAATATTGTCGGGATATCTCCCGAAGAGGTTTGATATTTCTAAATTAGAGAAATATGACGGTAAGAAAGACTCAAATAATCATTTGGAAGCCTTCAAAAACTTTATGTTGAGTTTCGATAACGACGATAAGCTTCTGTGTCGGGCGTTTTCAATGACGTTCAGAGATCGGGCATCAAAGTGGTACAACCGGCTATCGCAGGGTATTATCAAAAACTTCAGGATGTTCTGGATGATGTTCCGTCACCACTTTGTCGGGAGCAAAAGCTTCCGAGCCAACGGAGATACGATCATGAACTGTAAGCAGAGGCTAGGAGAGAGCCTCAGGGATTACACAAGGCGTTTTATTGATGCTAAGACCAACCTGGATCATTGCGAGGAAAACGTGGCACTGACAGCGTACCGCCTGGGGTTGCTTCCGGGACCGATGAAGCAACCGGTCACTAAAAAGCAAGATTTTACTTTTTACGCCCTTCTGGCTCAGGTGGAAAGAACAAATACTAAATCAAGAAACCGAGGCATCTGAGTTGGCCGCGCGAATTCAACAGAGCGCACAAGCATCGGTCGTCATGAAACAAGGGGCTCAATCTAGCTATGCTCAGCAAGTCCAGTCAGTCACCACAATACCGCCGACCCAGTCCTTGCCAATCAAACCTCTGGCACCTCAGAGCCAAAAAGCGAAGTCGACGAACCAAGTGGTCTCGCGACCTATGTCTAATAAGTGGATCCGACCCGCTTACTTCGCTGACCTAACATAATGTGTCTCTTTAATCTATGAGAAATCTAAGAAAAGTGGGATGTACCGAAGGCCTTTTCCCATACCGATACCTCGGGAGCACAGGAACAACCGGTATTGTCGCGATCACGAAGATGTGGGACACAATACCAAGGATTGCATTGCCCTCAAAAAGGAGTTACAGATGCTGATAGAGCACGAAAACCTACTCGAGTACGTGAAAAAGAAATCGCAGCGGGGCACTGCTTCGAAAGAAATCGTGACGATGCTGAAGTCCGAGACAACCATGACAATTTCCGAAGTGACCGACCCTTTCGATGTCTCCATCGAGTATCTAGATCCAGATATCAATCGTAACCTCATCGGGGTCATCGAGGAGGAAGCTGCGGAAAGTAACAAGAGTGTAAGAAACCTTTGTTTATTTTTCGAATCACTAACTATTTTTGGGGGTAACTCTATGGCAGGGATAACACACTCCTCCAGAAAGCGACATATTGTGAACTTGGCTACTCAGTTGGAAGCTCGGCCTTATCTCCATTCGAAAACCGTTTCTTCACCGATTTGCATTTTGACGATGACGACACGAGAGACATTGCCGGACCCCATGAGGACATCGTCGTTATTGGGGCGGCCATTGTGGGGGAAGAGGTCCGATGCATCTTAGTAGCCACCGGGAGTTCAACCAACATAATTTCTGCATCAACTTTAGCCAAGTTCAGGGCACCGCCAGTCATTACGCGTTCGGATCGAACTATTGTAGGGTTTACAGGTTCAGCAGCAGACGTGGTTGGAGAGTTTGAAGGCATCGTTCAGCTTGGTCGCAGACCATTTAAAAAGGAAGTCACTGTTTTATTCATTGTGGTAGACGCGCCGGCCTCTCATAATGCCATCTTTGGCAGATTGTGGCTGTCGCGAATGCACACGGTATCCTCTACGGTTCATCAGTGTTTGAAGTACGTTGTCGGGAACAACGTGGGGGTAGTGCGGAGCAGCCAGAAAACAGCAAGAGAATGTTACCGAGCAGCTTTGGCCCCAAAAAGGGATCATGAGATGGAGCAAGCGCGGGACTAAAAATTAGTGGGACTTCCCTTGGGGTCACTGTCCGTCGATGATCCTAGAGAAGCTCCTATTTTTTTAACTACCGACGAAGAGTGCGAAAAACACCAATTTACCGAAGGAAAAGTTTTGCAGATCGGAATCCAATTGTCATCGATCTTCAAGAAACAGTTGCTGTTATTACTACATGAAAATCTAGATTTATTCGCGTGGTGTTCAAAGGATGTGACCGGAGTCCCAGAGAACCACGTGATTCACAAACTGACTATCAACAAGAATGTCCGACCCATTTCACAAAAGCGGCGGGCTTTTTCACCGGAAAAAACATAAATCATCTTGAAAGAAGTCGAACAAATGCTCAGCGTCGGGCACATCAAAGAATCGAGTTACCCACTTTGGACGTCCAACACTGTCCTAGTAAAAAAGAAGAACGAGAAGTGGAGGATGTGTGTGGACTTCACCGACCTTAATCGAGCGTGCCCGAAGGATCCCTTCCCGATGCCAAGAATCGACCAGTTGGTGGATTCAACATCCGGTAACCGATTGCTCTTCTTTATGGACGCATATGCGGGCTAGAACCAAATCAAGTTGCACCCAGCAGATCAGGAAAACACAACATTTATTCCGGTTCGAGGCTTGTATTGCTATAAGGTTATGCCGTTCGGGTTAAAAAACGCTGGAGCAACTTATCAAAGGTTCGTTAACAAGACCTTCGACTGCCAGATAGGGCGGAATATGGAAGTTTACATCGATGAATGTTAGTAAAGAGTGGCACAGACGAAGACCATCTGGCCGATTTGAGGGAAACCTTTGATAATCTAAGGGGTATAAATCTCAAGTTAAACCTGGAGAAGTGCTCCTTTGGGGTAAGGTCGGGCAAGTTCCTAGGGTTCTTTTTCAGTGAAAAAGGAATCTAGGAAGACCCGACTCAACTACAGGCACTTACTGATATGACACCGCCTAAGAATGTCAAGGAAGTCCAGATATTAACCGGGCGTCTCGCGGCTTTAAATCGATTTATCTCTCGTCATCTGATAAGTGCGCTCCATTTTTTCATGTTTTGAGAAACGCCAAGAATTTTGTTTGGACGCCGGCGTGCAGCGCGGCCTTTTTAGGGATCAAAACTTATTTATCCTCCCCGAACCTCCTAACTAAGCCCCTGACAGGGGAGACTCTTTTTCTTTATATAGCGGTTTCAGATTTTGCAGTAAGTGCGGCTCTGATCAGCGAATCAGGAACGGTCCCCAAAGCGGTATACTTTGTGAGCAAAAACTTACTAGATACGGATACACGGTATTTGAAGTTGGAAAAAATGGCCCTAGTTTTGGTGACCGCAACGCGAAAAATGCGGCCATATTTTCAGGCCCACCCCATTATCGTTTGAACCTCATTTCCACTCAAGTACGTACTGCAGCGACCGGACATGTCGGGAAGAATGTCCAAATGGTCAATCGAGTTAGGCGATTTCGATATCAACTCTGAGCCGCAGACAGCTATCAAAGGCCAAGTTTTGGCTGATTTTATAGTTGAATTCCACTCTGATCGCTCGGACCAAGACACGTCGCGTGAAGCGGGCGAACCAGACGACTGGGTCATCCAAACAGATGGTGGGTCGAACATTAATGGATGCGGCGCGAGTGTACAGCTAGTCACTCCAACGGGCATAAGTATGCATCAGGCAATCCGATTTGGTTTTCAAACTTCTAACAACGAAGCCGAATATGAAGCTGCCCTGGCCGGTTTGCGGCTAGCGCAAGTATGCGGAGCTACACATGTGCGCCTTATCAATGACTCTCAGCTTTTGATCAATCAAGCCTCAGGAGCATCGGAAGCTAGAAAAGAACATCTGGTTCAGTACTTAGCATCATTACGAGTGTTAGTCGCGTCGTTCACTAAGGTAACATACGAGCATGTCCCGAGGACCAAAAATAGGGTAGCCGATTCTTTAGCATCGGCTTCGTGATCAAGAAGTTACCCATGGGTAACCGAACAAGAGAACCCATCAATCATAAGGAGGAAAGAGCTGGATAACCGACCAGAGATGGCTTGTCAGGTGTTGTCAGTAACTATTTCAGATTGGCGAAGAGATATTATTGCTTTCCTAGCTGAAGGGCTACTTCCAAACGACAGTATATCAGCTCGGAAGATACGAAACAAATCCCAGGGCTACGTTTTACTAGGGGACGTGCTATACAAAAATTCATTTAGCCGGCCTTTACTGCGATGTTTGGGGGTAAACGAATCACAAATAATTGTATCCGAATTACACGACGGAGAGGGCGCGGCTCATGGTGGTTACAAGGCATTGATCAGGAGAATCTTTCTCGTCGGGTTTTATTGGCCAACGGTTATGACCGATGCTCAACAGATAGTGAAAACATGCGATACATGCCAAAGATTCGCGAACGCAATAAACATTCTCGCGGCCCCTTTAGAATCCATATCTGAAGGCTTACCTTTCGACCGATGAGGAATCGATCTCGTAGGACCATTACTGATGGCATCTGGTGGAAGACAAACGATCGCGGTGGTTGTGGATTACTTTTCCAAATGGGTGGAAGCCGAGCCATTACTGGCTACAAAGACCAAGGATGTCATCAGATTTATTTGGTCGCACATCTGCTGTAGGTTCGGGGTGCCTCAGAAACTCACCATGGATAACGGACCCCAGTTCGATAGCCATGAGATGAAAACTTTTTGTACAACCCATAGGATTAAGCAATGCGTTTCTGCCCCCTTCCATCCCCAAGTAAACGGGAAAGTCGAGGTTACAAACCGAACCATTTTAGACGGGCTCAAAAAGAATTTGGAAGGAAAATCCGGCAAGTGACCGGATTACTTACAAGAAGTATTATGGGCGTACCGAACCACACCTCGAACATCGACCAAGGAGTCACCTTATGCCTTAGTCTATGGAATGGATGCCGTCACCCCAGTAGAATCAATCTTTCCGTCGTTCAGGGTCGGTACTTACACGGAAAGTGAAAACGACAACGCCAGACGATTAGCTCTAGATCTGATTGAAGAAAAAAAGGGCCGAGCTCAACTAAATTCTTTACATTATCAGACCTTGATGAGAAGCTGGTATGCGTCCAAAGTACGTCGGCGAGAGTTCAACATAGGTGATAAAGTTTTAAGGAGAGTTTTCCTGCACACCAAAGATAAGAGCCTCGACAAGCTCGCCCCGAACTGGGAGGGTCTATATACAATAGTAAAACGGGTTAGGAGTGGAACATACCGCTTGCAGGACACGCGCAGATATTTGCTGAGACTCCCTTGGAACATTGAACATTTAAAATTATATTTGGAGTAACTTTGTTGATTTTTGTAACCATTTCTGTAAGAACCTTGGTCGGGGATGTACTCTTTCCTAACTCGGTGGCGGGAGAAGGTTTTAATGAGACATCCATGGTAACTGACCCTTTCTAATTCAATTTTTTCCTTAATATCTCTGAACTGCTAAAAAGGAGTCCACCAGCTGACGAGCTGACGGACAACTTATGACAAATTTAAATTGATCAACAGAACCTTAAACGGTTTTTCAGTGATTAAACTGATTTACATCTTATGTTTCCCGACCCTATGGGAGTATTTTTTCAAGTTAAATTGATATACAGAACCTTAAATGGTTTTTCAGTGATTAAACTTATCTACTCTTATGTTTCACGACCCTATGGGAGGATTTGTTTTTTCAAGTTAAATTGATCAACAGAACCTTAAACGGGTTTTCAGTGATTAAACTGATCTACATCTTCTGTTTCTCGACCCTATGAGAGGATTTTTTCAATTTAAAATTGATCTACAGAACCTTAAACGGTTTTTCAGTGATTAAACTGATCTACATCTTATGTTTCCCGACCCTATGGGAGGATTTTTCGATTTAAATTGATCAACAGAACCTTAAACGGTTTTTCAGTGATTAAACTGATCTACATCTTATGTTTCCCGACCCTATGGGAGGATTTTTTCAATTTAAATTGATCTACAGAACCTTAAACGGTTTTTCAGTGTTCCAAACTGATCTACATTTTATGTCCCCGACGCTATGAGAAATTTTCAATCGACACAGAAACATAACAGCAAGATAGTGAATATTAATTATCAAAACAATGGTTACAAACACAGTTCAAAAAAGGGTTCTACCGACCCATCAGTTACAAAAATTCACATCAAAACATAGGAGGTCAAGCATCCTCTCCCTCAGACTCAGTTTCGGTTTAGTCCGTCTCGTCATCCTCATAAACCACGCCCTCGGAGCGGTCGGCCTCAGGAACATCCAGCCACATTGACCCAAGGGGCAGGTCGGGGAAACGGTGATGAAAGGTCAGCACGTAAGCAGCCTTGGCCTCAGCCGTTTCCTTCTCCATCCACCTCTGGCACTGTTCGGCGAAAAGGGCATTAGCAACCTTCAGGTCAGAGATTTCCTGACCCAGTTTTCCAGTGCTATCATCACGGTCTTTTCTAACAAGTGCCAAGGAATTTTCGGTCGTCACCAGCTTCTCCTCCAACAGCCTCTGAGCTTCCCTCCCCTTCCTCACTTCCTCTTCGAGCGCGACAACTTTCCCCTCCACGTCTCCTAGCTTCTGGCTTAACTCTGTTGCCCGTCGCTCCTTCATCGCCAAGGGCACAATCATATTGTACAGAGACAGGGATAGCCCGTCCGTAATCTGCAAAGAGAATGTGTGCGGACTCCCCGGCACGGACAGTACCGGTAGCGGATCAGAAGTTCCTCCTGCTCTACAGCGGATAAATAAAGGTACTTGCCCTCGAAAGGGAAATGACATCGTCCCGGGGCAACCATCGATGGTATTTAGTGGTGATAACTGCCTCAATCTCTGCGACAAGAGGCTCTTCAGGAAGAGCTGCGTTGTTGCCAGCAATGGCAATACCTTCACCAACAGCCAGAGCATCCGTTTCTGGCTCCTCGGTACTTTCTACTGGGACTGCATCTCGCATAGGGGGGCTGGTTGTAGGAAGGTCAGACGTTTGAGCAGGAGGATTTACAAAACCGGAGCTATTTCCGGTTCGGGCGAGCTGCGCTCGTTGGTTAAGGCCTAGGAAAGTGCGCGCTGTGTTGGTGCCAGTCCGGTACCCCTGAATGTCGTGAGTAAGTTGGACCATTTCAGGAGAATTTTCCCTTGCAGGCGAAGTTGAAGTTTGTGGGTCGCCCATGGGAAGAAATTTAGCTTTGCCTCGGCGTCGGGGAGGAAAAGGGTCGAAGCGGTATAAGAATTCACCGACGAGGGCGTCGGGATATTGAGTCGAGTGGCAGGGGAGTGTGGCGAACTGCTGCTTGAAGGAATAACGATGGCGTCAGGGGTACTTGCGTCGGACGAGTCGAGAGTGACTAAGGATTCAGTAGGGACCGGGTCGGGCAGAACGGGGTCGTGAGGTAGTGGCACGGGTACAAAAGGTTTTGAGTTAGAACTCCACATCAGTCCCGCGGCTCGATACTCTTCAGCGCGGTCACCAATGCTAGCCCACTCCTTGAATCCGAACACTGGCTTCTTCTTAGTTTTTGGTTTTGGCTTCGGGTACCTATTTCTCATAAAATAAGCTTCCTCTCTCTAGAATGATCTGGACAACACTTTATCTCTCTAGAACTCCTCTAAGAGTGATTCATGTTTATAAGGTATTTATAGGCACCCCCACCTAACTATTTCACGTGCGGAGAAGTCCAAACGGTGAAAAGCAGCGGGAAGTCGAAAGGGCCTCTTGAAAAACTGTGCAAACAAGTACGCTTCGAGTAATCGGTCAACACGTGTCGCCCTTAGTCAGACTAGCACAGTAGGCAGGTGCCAGCTAGCTCTGGTAGAGGCGTTAGATGGGCCGCGTCCACCCGACTTATTTTTCAAAACCCGATCGCCGGTCTGGGACCATGAAGAATCTACCAAGAAAGATCGGAAGCAGGCCCAAAACGAGTAGTCGCAGCATCGGGACAAGTCACGGCCGTCCCAGTAACGAAAAATATGAAGGGTCGGTCACCATTTAAAAGATGAATTTCGATCAAGGTAATCCGATCAATCGATACCAGAGTCTGAGGAAAAGAGGCGTTCCGAACAGATTCTTTTACAAGTCTCCATTCCCGATGCTCTTGAAGACTGGGGGGCTACTGATGAGGGAGCAATTCGTCGATCTTAATAAAAAAAAGAGTCAATTGTATATAGAAAGAAATTAATATGTCTATTAGAGTATTTATTGTTTATTAGAAGGTGATTTGTAAACAAAGTATTTTATAAAGAACTAAAAGAGAAATAAAACAAGACCACCAAGGACATTAATGGGTCTACCTTTCCCCACTATAAAAGGAGACCCATTATTCTTGGTAGGTGAGACAATTAAATATAATATTCTCTTTCTATTTTCTCTCTCTAGAATATTGAGCCTTAGTCTCACATCAGGTCCAAGATCCAACATTATTCTCTTTTGTCATTTATTCTCTCATCAATAACAACAACGTTATTCAAAATGTATTATACCCAAAGATACGCAATACAAAACTTTACTGCCATCTAATACCCCAAATATCAATAATAACTAACATAGTATCCAAATATCCTACTTATCTCCCACCTAATACTCAACCTTTTTCATAATACCTCAAATATCCATGCTTCATCACGAGTCACATCATTCTCTTTATTTTTTCTAGTTTTTTTTAAAAGTCTGTATTTTTCAAACTGTAGCTCGAAAAATAATAATCCGAAAGTACCATCAGTTTTGTTTTTAAAAACGAACAAAACTAGATCCATTAATGATTTTTTTTCTTTTCGCTAGACCGTTACGTTGATCAGATATCGTATCTCGTACTTTATTTTGCCATGGTCTCGCGTAATGTAATGAAGAGATGCAAGACAAAGCATGATAAAATGGAAAGATGCGAGGCCATGCATGATGAAATAGAGAGACAAAAATAAAGGCACGACGAAATAGAGAGACGAGGGACCAGATATGATGAAATAGAGATACGATGGACAATACATGATGAGATGAAGAGACGCGAGACCAAGCATGATGAAGTAGAGACGAGATACAAGGTATGATGAAACATAGAGATGCAATACTGAACATGATAAAGTGGTGAGACGAGATACACTGCATGATGAAACATATAGATACAATACTGAACATGATAAAGTGGTGGACGAGATACACTGCATGATGAAATGAAGAGACAAGATACGAGAGACCATGCATGATGAAATGAAGAAAAAAGATACGAGAGACCATACATGATGAGATGAAGAGACAAGATACATGAGACTATGCATGATGAAATGAAAAGACAAGATACGGGAGACCATGCATGATGAAATTGAGAAATGCGAAACCATGCATGCTGAAATGGAAAGATGAGAGACAATACATGATGAAATTGAGAAACGAGAGATAAGACATGATGAAAAAAAGATGAGAGACAAGATATGATGAAATGGAGAGATGGAAAACAACGGATGATATAATAAAGAGATTTGAGGCATGCACTACTATAGATATGTGAAACCATAGAGGATGTAATGAGTATGCTTGAGAGAGAAGAAATACTATACATGATGAAATGAAAAGTCGAGAGATGCGGGACAAAACATGATGAGATGAAAAATTGCAAGACGTATACTATTTAATAATATATGATAAGAGACCAACCTAACTAAATCTTTCGAAAATATTTTTTTTTAAAAAGAATTTACTAAAAAAATAAAAAAAATATTTTTGTTTGTTTTTTAGTTGAGAATAGTTATGATCGGGAACTTACCTAAATATTATTCGAATATAAACGGTGTTGATAATAATTTGATAATCTACCTAACAAAATAAGAGTTTTTTTCTACTTCTATTTTGACTATATATAAAATTTCTTTTTATTACCTAAAACATAAGCTTTTATCTTGTATCATAATGAAATATATGAACTTAGAAAACTTTCAAATCTCTATCTACTGAAAAAGTTTGATTGATATCCATAACTACCCATCTACCTCTTGTATTGGAGTTTTCTTTTAAGCGATCCGTCAAAGTCACCCTCCTTTCTACGCCATAGTCACACCTTCTTCTATTTCTAGATCTTTTTATCTCTCACTAAACCAAAACCCTAAATTTATGTTTCACTACTCCAAAAAAACCTGATCACTCGTTTCATTTTCGATTGCGATTTCATCACAATGTTATCGAATCATCTCCAAAACGGAATTGAGACAGCGAAGCTTATGTGGTATCGAATTCCGAACTCCGAGGATGGTGAGCTCGATGATGTTGGACTCTTGAGCGCAACTCGTGATCGTAATGGTGTAGAGAGTCTTGATTATGAAGTAATCGAGAATTACGCGTATAGAGAAGAACAGGTAGTGTACATCATTTGGTCTATTTGTGTTCCGTCTTTTATTCTTGATTAATGTTTGTAAAGTTTTATGGTTTATAGGCTCAGAGAGGGAAGCTGTTAGTTGGATATTATGTGGTGGTGAAGTGGTTCTTTGCTTTGTTAATTGGCATTGGTAAGTGCATTTTTCACACTCATGCTTTGCTTGTTAGGTTAGAAGTGTTTACAAGTGTATGATCGTTTTGCTTTTAAAGTGTCGATGGAGTATATTGTTGAGAGTAAAATGACCTGGATTAGTAGCTGTTTAGGTTTCTAGTTACATGGAATGTAAGTACTTTAGTTGTATAACAACTGTTAGTATTAGTGACTGTTGGAGCTAGTATTGGTGAATGTTGGAGCTAGTATTAGTGAATGTTGGAGCTACTATCTGGGTTTGTAGTTAATAATCATTAGAGGCATCACAGTCATATGTTAAGTTTGGTTGATGAGTATGAACTTGCTAAGTAAATTGTTTTCAGAATACAGTTTGCACGAGTGTAAAGGTAACAACTGATATGAATCTTATGTTGTTGAAGACTGGAGTAATTTTAAGATTGTCAATGACTTTTCAACTAATATTTTGGACTCTTTTGATTGCTTTCAGGTACTGGATTAGCTGCTGTTTTCATCAATATTTCAGTTGAGAACTTTGCAGGCTGGAAGTTTGAGCTGACTTTTTCCATCATACAAAAATCATATTTTGCTGGATTTATCTTATACACGACGATAAACCTGCTTTTAGTATTTTCTTCTGTATTCATTGTCACACACTTTGCGCCAGCAGCAGCAGGATCTGGTATTCCTGAAATTAAGGGATATCTGAATGGTAATTGACCAATTAATTTTCGTCATATGTATGCCTATTTCTCTCTTTTTCCAAAGCAAAGACTTCGATTTTTTTTTCTTGTAATCAAGCATGTATTATTTTTTAAATGCGCAGGGCTTGATATTCCTGGCATCTTGCTGTTCAGAACTCTGATTGGAAAGGTTTGACCATCATTTGTCGCCGTGTTTAATGTTCTGGAGGAGAATTATATGGATTTTCGTAACTTGCAGATATTTGGAAGCATTGGATCAGTTGGAGGTGGTTTAGCATTAGGCAAAGAAGGTCCTCTTGTTCACACTGGAGCTTGTATAGCATCATTGCTTGGTCAAGTAAGCTCCATTTATATTAGATATATTTGTTATTGGATGAAGTTTTAGGCGTGCCTGTTCTTGCTCCATCCGTTTTATTACAATAACCAAAAGTTCGTAGAAGGCCTCTCTTTCTCTCTCTAGAATGATGTGAGAGGAGATATGACTGCTCTTTGCATGCTCTGGTATTCTACGAAAAATGTCAATTCTTGTTGCTGTTATATGTGTGTGTATATATATATTATATATATATATATATTCTGTTCCTATAATCTATGACTATCTAGTTTCACATGTGTGCACTCCATATCTTATATCAATTTTTTTTCATATTGGGTTTTGTCATTGGTCTCAACTGCATCCGCTTAACCGAGAGTTGAAGTTTCATGGCTATTGGGAAGAATCAAAGCAATTCATGTAGTACCACATAACATTCACATGTGATCCTTATGATGTAAAATGAGATGTGAGGGAGATAAAAGAAATAGCTTACTAGACACCATCCTCTATTTATAGAGATAAATATTGTGATGCACCATCAAGCAATGTTTCTGTTTACCTCTATGGGAGAGTAAATCTCTGTGTTATTCATGATGATGCTTTAAAAAATCTTGCTAGTGCTATACTCTTGATAAAAGCAGTATTACGAATCTCGAGCAGTCTGAAATCTGAATTTATGGCGCTTTGCTTCAAGAAATCAAAATTTCAGAATATTATGCTATGTTCTTATGCCTGCTTTTCTTTATCAGGCTCTCATACGTTTTAGCTTAGTATTTATTATGATACCGTGGATACTGAATTTATCTTCCCCACAATATTTTTTTTGGCATCTTCTTGGCAAGTGCAGAGCAAAGTAACTTATCTTTTCAGGTATTGTTCAATTCAGGGTGGATCCACAAAGTATCATCTTAGTTCCAGGTGGTTACAAGTGTTTAAGAGTGACAGGGATCGACGAGACCTTGTGAGTATTATCTAATTTATAAAGGCAGTTACTGCATATATCGGCACCATTATGGTTTACCATTTGTGGGAAGTATTGCAGACTTAATTGGACATGTTACAATAGGATAATTTAAAATGTAGAGGTGATACCTCGTAATTATTCTCATTTGCCATTGCCAATGTTTTGAAAAGGTAACGTGTGGGTGTGCAGCTGGAGTGGCTGCTGCTTTTAGAGCTCCTGTTGGTGGAGTATTATTTGCATTGGAGGAAGTGACATCTTGGTACGGTTCCTCCCCCGTTACATATCATAGTCCATACTTGAGAAAAATTCTTGAAGATGTTAAGTTTTCATTATGATTCAAGTACTTATGATCCCTCCATACGCATTTGGCGCCTGCATTAGTGTCTGTGTATCATCAATCTGTTTGTACTCAGCTGTCGGCTGCATTATGTGTTTTGATTTGGCTTTTGTTGTAAAGGTGGAGAAGCCAACTTATGTGGCGTGTCTTTTTCACCTCTGCCGTCGTGGCTGTTGTGGTGCGTATTTCCATGAGGTGGTGCAACAGTGGAAAATGTGGACATTTTGGTGCAGGTGGCTTCATAATATGGGACTTATCAGAGTTAGGTCCCGCACTTTATTAAACTCTTCGTTTCGTCTTTAAACTTCATGAATATAACCTTGTTTCTCCTATTCTCTTAGTGGGCAAGAGGACTACTCACTTGTGGAGTTATTGCCTATGGCAGTCATTGGAGTTATTGGAGGTCTCCTTGGTAGGGGTTTTGCTGCATTGCTTTCAGATACTCGTGTAGCTTCTCTCTATTTCTTTTTCTTGACCTTTTTTTACTCGGCAGGAGCTTTGTTTAACCAGCTTACTTGTTATATAACTTCTTGGCGCCGAAATTATCTACATAAGAAAGGGAATCGGGTCAAGGTAATATCGTCTAATGCAATCATGGAGTTTGTATTGCTGTTATGTTTTTCTAGTCATTATCACTCATTTGATTCCAGAACAGCCTTCTAATTCTAAATATATAATTTGTGCAGATTATTGAAGCATGTCTGATATCCTTAATGACCTCAATTATTTCTTTTGGACTACCACTTCTAAGAGAATGCAGCCCCTGCCCAGAATCTGATCCCGGCTCTGGTATTGAATGCCCACGTCCTCCAGGCATGTACGGGAATTATGTGAATGTAAGAGATGCTTTTAATGTTGCCTTCTCCTTCGGCGTATTTGTAATAACATTTTGAAATCTTAGTAAAATTGACTTTGTCCTTTGGATTTTAGTTTTAAAAACTGCTCATCGTTTTTTTCTTGCTGTATCAGTTTTACTGCAGCAAGGACAAGCACTACAATGATCTTGCAACCATATTCTTTAATACTCAGGTTTTGTTAGCTTGAATTTTTCTTCCTTTCCATTTAGTGCTATATTTCAATCTGATACATGTTCTAATGATATGTCCTATTAACAGGATGATGCCATAAGGAATCTGTTTAGTGCAAAAACAATTCATGAGTTCAGTGCTCAAAGTTTGTTGACATTTTTGGTACGTTCCTTCATCCTTTCTTTCCTGAGATCCTTACTTAGCAACTTTCATCTTGTATTAAAAGATTCATGTTTTTACTTGGTGATAAAGACTATATATATATATATCTGTTGTTTACTCAAGACTTTTATCAAAGTGTTTCTTTCCATTGTTACGCTCAACCATATTACTGAAAAAAGGAAGACATTATATATGGATTAAGGCTCATGATGACATCAACGAGTATGAGTTGGTACCTAGGACATTAATAAGTTTACCCCGACCATACATTTGTTGTATGGATGAACCGACTTTTGTGTCTTAGTTTGAGTGTCTCTAACGGTTACTTTGGCATTTTGATGAATTGTTTCTTTGGTATTTGTATGCGTTAAGTTTATTTCATTTTCTTTTGACCAAAATCTTCGTTGTCCTTGTATGTCAAAATTTTACAGTACTTTTGTTCTAGACTCTAAATTAGAATGTTGATGTAGAGTTTAAGCAAAGTATCCAATGGTTTACAGGTTATGTTTTATACCCTAGCAGTGGTGACATTTGGTACTGCCGTTCCTGCGGGGCAATTCGTTCCTGGAATAATGATAGGGTCTACATATGGGCGTCTAGTAGGCATGTTCGTTGTTAGTTTCTACAAGAAGCTCAACATCGAGGAAGGAACGTAAGCCTATTTTCTTATCATATTTTTCTTCCATTTTTTAAGTTGTAGAATTGGTTCTGCACTATCATGTTATCCATTTTGGCATTGATAAGTTGGACACTGCTAAAATATCTTATACATAGTTTCTAAAATTGTTGAGAATCATGTAAGATAACCGCGGTTAGGTTATTAATCACGGTGCTTCTAACAGAAAGTAAATCTACGGTCTATTTCTTCCTTGTAACAGAATCGTGTTTGTAGCATGCTACACTGTAATCTGTAAATCTGGAGTATGGAGGTCATCATAGGTCCTAAGCAGCATCGTAAAATAGAATAATATTTTTTTCAGCGATAGTTGAAGTCACATATAAATAACCTTTAGGCTTGGATTTTAATAATGTGCTGATTATCAATTAAGATTTAAGACTTAGAAACAGGTTTAGTGGTCAGCTATGCTATACCATGCTCATGTTAGACTTCCACCATTTATATTCTTTTTATTTCTTTAGTCTTCTAATATGATTTTTTGGTGAAATTGTAGATATGCTTTACTTGGAGCTGCTTCTTTTCTTGGTGGTTCAATGCGGATGACAGTGTCTCTATGCGTTATCATGGTTGAAATCACAAATAATTTGAAACTTCTACCTCTCATTATGCTTGTTCTTCTCATATCAAAGGTATGCTTTAGACTCACTGCTTTAGTGTTTTATGACATAGTTCTAGAGTGATGTGTATTGAGATGCATAAATATTTTCCTTCTGTAGGCAGTTGGTGATGCTTTTAATGAGGGTTTATATGAAGAACAAGCACATCTTAGGAACATTGCATTACTAGAATCAAAACCCAAGTACGAGATGCGGAAAATGACTGCAAAGGAGGCATGTAGAAACCAGAAGGTAAATTATGTTCGGATTGCTTTACTTAGCTTTGGAACAATTTTATTTTGAATGAGCATATGTAACCTTGTACGAAACAATATGCAGTGTAGAAAATTACAATCCTTTGAGAAGAAAAAGCAAGCGCACCTACAAAACTTAGCTTGTAGGCTGTTCTGTTACATGATTTTTGATTTTCTGAATTAATGCCCGGCTAATGATTTTGGCATTTGTTCATATATACATGTGAAGAAAGCAATGTAAAGAAATAGATCCTTCTGCTGTTTAGTGCATCTGCGAAGAAGTATGTTGTTGTGATCTTATGGTGGTTAAGCTGTTCAATCTCATATTGAAACTTTAGTCTACCGTAAAGTCTGATGTTTCTTTTGCTCTCGATCATAACTTGAATCTCATTGTTGCTTCAGTAGGTCTTTATTAGTAAGTTTGTTACACAACTGGCATGCATTTTAATCATTATACTGTCTTTGAAGGTTATCTCCTTACCTCGAGTTGTAAGGGTTGCAGATGTTGCGTCCATTTTGCGGAGCAATGAACACAATGGATTTCCTGTAAGCTTAACTTTCAGTTTGATTGTGTTGCTGAATTTGCAGTATAATTAACAGCTGCCTTTTGTTTGGATTATCTAGGTTATTGATCACACAAGAGATGGGGAAACGCTGGTCATTGGATTAATGCTTCGCAGGTAAAAAGAACAGATTTGAGTTAACCTTTCTGTCTATATGAGCTACAGGTGATCTAAGTTGCATATGTGGTTTCTGATACAGTCATTTACTGGTACTTCTTCAGTCTAAGATAGATTTTCAGCATAGCCCCTTGCCTAGCGATCCCAGAGGAGGGTCGAGATCAATCATGTAAGAATATATTTGATACTGTTTTTTTAACATGTACTGAGTTTAGTATGCATTAGTCCTTACATGTTGTTAATCCTAATTCCAGGCACAATTTAAGCGAATTTGCAAAACCTGTTTCCAGTAAAGGAATAACCATAGATGATATACATCTAAGTTCAGATGATACAGAAATGTACATAGATCTTGCCCCATTTTTGAATCCATCTCCGTATGTTGTCCCCGAAGATATGTCCTTGACAAAGGTGATTGCATTGCTCATTCTGATGAAAAGTTATATATAAACATTTATAAATTCTAATAAGCATTATATATATAAATGGTATAGGTATACAATCTTTTCCGCCAACTAGGACTGAGGCATATATTTGTGGTCCCTCGTCCTTCACGTATTATTGGTTTAATCACAAGAAAGGATTTGCTGATTGAGGTATGCTAGTAGATGCTTGAATTTCGGACAGAATTTAATTCACTAGATTTAAAGAATGGTTAAAGATTTGGATGGTTTTTTTGTAGGATAAGGAGGATTCTGGGACAATGGAGCTCCAATCAACCAGTGTAAGGTCTCTTGTCTGTCCATTGTGTTTATGATGCACTAGAGGCTTAGCATTTAGAAAATGAAAAGTATTTTTCATGTTAATATTATAATCGTATCAGCCTAAGATGATTATAAAGGATCTTGAAGCTGAAAACAAACCAGTAAAGGTTTATGATTAAACAAGGAATCATACAGCAAATTGAATTAAATATACTAGGGTTCATAGTTAAGGTGCTGAGACTGTCATCAAGTTACTTGGTCAACACATTTATTGATCCCACATCACCTTCATCTTGCTGGGCGTTGCTAGAACCTCCACGCACGCAAATTGTTAGGTATTGCAATCAAATTTGTTTTATACAATTGTAATAAATTTATTAATTAGTAAAGATACACTATAAAAATAAAATATGCATTAAGTAATCATTTAAGTATGTGAAATTAACTTTTTGATAAGCCTACTTCAAATGATTAAAGTAAAATTTATCACGCGGTGTTTGCCTTTGCCCTCTCGTTGCTGTTTGTTTCTCTTTTAAGTGTTTGTGATCCAAACGCCTATATTCTTTTGCTTTTCTCATGTTTCTACTTGAATCTATACAAATGTCTTAAACCAACTTCTCTTGTACTCATATTTATATTTCAAGTACATCTGCTACATGAATTATCCAGTGCAATTCTTGGCATTACTGTGGTTGATTGAAAATCACTTGCATCCAATTGTTATGAGATGTTTTTACTGGTTTACTCTCTATGAAAACATAGGAGAACTTCATATTCTGTTTCCCTTTTGAGTCAAACCACTTTGTATGATAAATACACTGCTCATAATCTCTTAAATCATCTTACTAAGTTTTGATTTGCTGAATCTCTCAATTGACAGAGGTTGGAGACGTGATAGAGGAATACTTGGGAGGAACACAGATGTAGAGCGACCGCTTCTTAATGGTCTTCTAAGCTGAGATCTTTAGTCTTATTACCTCGTTATCTTCCTCAAGGTCAAGAATTTCTAAACAAATCCTTTTTTAGGTATAGATATCTAGATTCGGTAATTTTATTTAACCTTGGAAATTGGGGCTAAAACTTCTCAATCATATACAAAGTTCAAAAGTTCGTAACGTATACAAAAGTCCATTTAAGAACAAAGGGTCTGTTTAGAATACTAAAACAATGTTTAGATCTGTGAAGGATAGACTTCTGAGCTCCTGGGTTTTTCTTGAACGGCAAATAGAGGGCAGAGTTTGTTAAAGTGGAATAGAACATTTGGTACCGATGTTTGGATTTGTATAATTGTAATTTTTGATGTCCATGTATTTAGCCAGCAAACATTAATCCGATTTCTTCTTTTGTACATTCTTACTCTTAAGAGAAAATCCATAAGTTTGTTCTTCTGTACATTCTTACTCTTAAGAGAAAATCCATAGGTTTTCATATTTACCAAGTAGGTACATGTATCTTCCTCTGTACAGTCTTACTCTTAAAAGAAAATTCGGTTATAGATTTTGAGTAGTCCAAAAATCATAGCCGGTGACTCTTTACCCGAGGGATTCAACGAAAGAAAATACGACACATAAGTGAATATTTTTTTACTGCTTTTCATGCGTCATTGTTTTTTTTTTAATTTTTTTTTTCTTTTAAACCTATGAAAATTAAGAAAAATTATGAAAAATTATTAAAAAAATATATCAAAATTGCTATTCGTAATGGTAAACGAACTTTTTATTTTCTGCCATGGCATAATTTATGTGGAATCTCGTAATTTTTGACTGGAGTATCTTGAGTGTTTAAAAGTTTGGTGGAATTTATACAGATTTTTGCCATCATAAACAATAATTTTAATTTTCTACTAACAGTTTCCAATAATAATTGTGTAAATTTGTGAGTACGACCCTTACTTTTAATAAATATATTTATATTGTATATCATTTTGGTTGCGGAGTGTATAATAAAAGAAATTAAACATGTAATATTTTATAAAACCAAAAACAAACTCGACAAATTGTTAAAATTTAAATGCTGTTTAGCATCAACAAGTACTGAAAATAATAATATTTATCTAAATATCGGATATAAATCTTAATTTTATATAAATAAGATAATATATTTACTAATAAGTCCATAAATAATATATATTCTTTTAATCTAAAAGAATTTTATTAACATTAGAGGCCAAAATAGACTTACAAACGAAAGAAAATACGACACATAAGTGAATATTTTTTTTCGGCTTGTCACGTCACTGTTTTTTTAAATTTAACATTTATTTTTCTTTTTCTTTTAAACCTATGAAAATTATGAAAAATTATTAAAAGAAATATCAAAATTGCTATTCGTAGTGGTAAACGAACTATTTATTTTCTGCCATCCGATTGGCATAATTTATGTGGAATCTCATAATTTTTTACTGAAGTATCTTGAGGGTTGGTTAAGAGTTTGGTGGAATTTATACAGATTTTTGCCATCATAAACAATAATTTTAATTTTCTACTAACAGTTTCCAATAATAATTGTGTAAATTTGTGAGTAAGACCCTTACTTTTAATAAATATATTTATATTGTATATCATTTTGGTTGTAGAGTGTATATTAAAAGAAATTAAACATGTAATATTTTATAAAACCAAAAAGAAACTCGACAAATTGTTAAAATTTAAATGCTGTTTAGCATCAACAAGTACTGAAAAGAGTAATATTTATCTAAATATCGGATATAAATCTTAATTTTATATAAATAAGATAATATATTTACTAATAAGTCCATAAATAATATATATTCTTTTAATCTAAAAGAATTTTATTAACATTAGAAGCCAAAATAGACTTACACACGAAAGAAAATACAACACATAAGTGTATTTTTTTTCGGCTTGTCATGCGTCACTGTTTTTTTTTAAATTTAACATTTATTTTTCTTTTTCTTTTAAACCTATGAAAATTATGGAAAATTATTAAAAAAAATATCAAAATTGCTATTCGTAGTGGTAAATGAACTTTTTATTTTATGCCATCCGATTGGCATAATTTATGTGGAATCTCATAATTTTTTATTGAAGTATCTTGAGTGTTCGTTAAGAGCTTGGTGGAATTTATACAGACTTTTGCCATCATAAACAATAATTTTAATTTTCTATTAACAGTTTCCAATAATAATTGTGTAAATTTGTGAGTACGACCCTTACTTTTAATAAATATATTAATATTTTATAAAACCAAAAAGAAACTCGACAAATTGTTAAAATTTAAATGCTGTTTAGCATCAACAAGTACTGAAAAGAGTAATATTTATCTAAATATCGGATATAAATCTTAATTTTATATAAATAAGATAATATATTTACTAATAAGTCCATAAATAATATATATATTCTTTTAATCTAAAAGAATTTTATTAACATTAGAGGCCAAAATAGACTTATAAACGAAATAAAATACGACACATAAGTGAATATTTTTTTTCGGCTTGTCATGCGTCACTGTTTTTTTTTTTAAATTTAACATTTATTTTTCTTTTTCTTTTAAACCTATGAAAATTATGAAAAAATTATTAAAAAAAATATCAAAATTGCTATTCGTAGTGGTAAACGAACTTTTTATTTTCTGCCATCCGATTGGCATAATTTATGTGGAATCTCATAATTTTTGACTGAAGTATCTTGAGTGTTCGTTAAGAGCTTGGTGGAATTTATACAGACTTTTGCCATCATAAACAATAATTTTAATTTTCTATTAACAGTTTCAATAATAATTGTGTAAATTTGTGAGTAAGACCCTTACTTTTAATAAATATATTTATATTGTATATCATTTTGGTTGCAGAGTGTATATTAAAAGAAATTAAACATGTAATATTTTATAAAACCAAAAAGAAACTCGACAAATTGTTAAAATTTAAATGCTGTTTAGCATCAACAAGTACTGAAAAGAGTAATATTTATCTAAATATCGGATATAAATCTTAATTTTATATAAATAAGATAATATATTTACTAATAAGTCCATAAATAATATATATTCTTTAATCTAAAAGAATTTTATTAACATTAGAGGCCAAAATAGACTTACAAACGAAAGAAAATATGACACATGAGTGAATATTTTTTTTTCGGCTTGTCATGCGTCACTGTGTTTTTTTTAAATTTAACATTTATTTTTATTTTTCTTTTAAACCTATGAAAATTATGAAAAATTATTAAAAAAAATATCAAAATTGCTATTCGTAGTGGTAAACGAACTTTTTATTTTATGCCATCCGATTGTCATAATTTATGTGGAATCTCATAATTTTTGACTGAAGTATCTTGGGTGTTCGTTAAGAGCTTGGTGGAATTTATACAGACTTTTGCCATCATAAACAATAATTTTAATTTTCTATTAAGAGTTTCCAATAATAATTATGTAAATTTGTGAGTACGACCCTTACTTTTAATAAATATATTAATATTTTATAAAACCAAAAAGAAACTCGACAAATTGTTAAAATTTAAATGCTGTTTAGCATCAACAAGTACTGAAAAGAGTAATATTTATCTAAATATTGGATATAAATCTTAATTTTATATAAATAAGATAATATATTTACTATTAAGTCCATAAATAATATATATTCTTTTAATCTAAAAGAATTTTGTTAACATTAGAGGCCAAAATAGACTTACAAACGAAAGGGTAAGAATTAGCCATACATTTAAAAATAAAAGGGACTAAACAATAGGTCCAAAAGAAAATAGAAAGATCTCTAGCTCTCATAACCCGCTACCAAGAAAATAGAAAGATCTTTAGCTGATCAAGAAAGCACAACGTTTGTCACGGGTCGTGGCTTATACTTTATAAAGTTATGCCTTTTGGGTTGAAAAACGCCGGAGCGACTTACCAAAGGTTGGTGAACAAGACTTTTGACTGCCATATAGGGAGAAATATGGAAGTTTACATCGATGATATGCTAGTGAAGAGCGACACAGATGAAGACCATCTCGCCGATTTGAAGGAAACCTTTGACAATTAAGGGGGATAAATCTCAAGTTAAACCCGGAGAAATGTTCTTTTGGGGTAAGGTCGGGTAAGTTCATGGGATTCTTTATCAGCGAAAAAGGGATCGAGGCAGACCCGATCCAATTGCAAGCACTTACGGACATGACACCACCTAAAAATGTCAAGGAAGTCCAGATATTAACCATGCGCCTAATGGCCCTGAATCGATTTATCCCTCGTTCATCTGACAAGTGTGCTCTTTTCTTTCAGGTCTTGAGAAACGCTAAGTCTTTTGTTTGGACTCCCGCTTGTGATAAGGCCTTTTTAGGGATCAAGATTTATTTATCGTCCCCAAACCTCCTAACGAAGCCCCTGACAGGGGAGACTCTTTTTCTTTACATAGCGGTTTCAGATTTTGCAGTAAGTGCGGCATTGATTAGTGAATCGGGAACGGTTCCCAAAGCGGTATACTTTGTGAGAAAAAGCCTATTGGACGCGGAAACACGATATTTGAAGCTGGAAAAAATGGCCTTGGCTTTGGTAACCGCAGCGCGAAAAATGCGACGATACTTTCAGGCCCACCCCATCTTTGTTCGAACCTCGTTTCCACTCAAGCATGTTTTATCAGCGACCATACATGTCAGGAAGAATGTCTAAGTGGTCAGTTGAGTTGGACGATTTTGATATCAACTTTGAGCCGAGAACGGCTATCAAAGGCCAGGCCCTGGCTGATTTCATAGTTGAATTCCATTCCGAACGACCAGATGAAGAAGAGCCGCCCAAGAAGACGAGCTAGTTGAGTGGATTATCCGAACCGATGGTGGGTCGAACGTCCATGGGTGCGGCGCGGGTGTCCAGATAATCACCCCTACGGGCATGAGTATGCATCAGGCAATCCGATTTGGTTTTACCACTTCTAACAACGAAGCAGAGTACGAGGCAGCCCTGGCCGGTTTGAGATTAGCACAGGTATGCGGGGCCAAGCACGTACGTCTTATTAGTGATTCTCAACTCTTAATTAATCAGGCTTCGGGAGCGTCGAAAGCAAGAAAAGAGCATCTGGTGCAATACTTAGCAGCCTTACGAGTGTTAGTTGCATAATTTGCCAAAGTAACATATGAGCACGTACTTATGACCGAAAATGTGATTGCCGACTCTCTGGCGTCGGCATCCTGCTTAAGCAGTTACCCCTGGATAACCGAACAAGAACACCCGTCGATTATGAAGAGGGTAAAGCTAGACAATCGACCAGAAATCGCATGTCAGATATCCTCGGTAACGATATCGGATTAGAGAAGAGATATTATAGCCTTCCTGGCTGAAAGACTATTACCAGATGATAGCACCACCGCTCGGAAGATATTGAATAAGGCCGGGGGCTACGTTTTATTGGGAGAGATACTATACAAAAATTCTTTCAGCAGGCCTCTACTGCGATGCCTGGGGGCTAATGAGTCACAAATAATTGTCTCAGAGTTGCACGACGGAGAAGGCGCGGCCCACTGCGGTTATAAAGCACTAATAAGGAGAATCTTCCTCGACGGGTTTTATTGGCCGACAGTAACCGCCGATGCGCAACATATAAGTAAAAACGTGCGATACCTGTCAAAGATTTGCAAATGCGATCAATATGCCTGCAGCTCCGTTAAAATCAATCTCCGAAGGCCTGCCTTTGGACAGATGGGGAATCGATCTGGTGGGGCCATTACCGATGACATCCGGTGGTAGACAGACGATTGTGGTGGCAGTAAATTACTTTTCCAAATGGGTGGAAGCAGAACCATTATCGGGAACGAGGACTAAGGATATCACAAAGTTTATTTGGTCGAACATCTGCTGTAGGTTCGGGGTACCTCAGATACTCACCATGGACAACGGACCTCGGTTTGATAGCAGCAAGATGAAATCTTTTTGTACGACCCATAGAATTCGGCAGTGCTTTTCCGCCCCTTTCCATCCCCAGGCGAACGAACAGGTTGAAGTCACGAACCGAACCATCTTGGATGGGCTAAAAAAGAACCTAGAAGGAAAATTTGGCAAGTGGCCGGATTACTTGCAAGAAGTATTATGGGCTTACCGAACTACGTCGCGAACGAAGACTAATGAATCACCTTACGCCTTGGTGTATGGAATGGATGCGGTCAACCCACCAGAATCATTCTTCGCATCTTTTAGGGTCGGTAATTATGATGAGAACGAAAACAGGGATGGCAGACGACTAGAAGAGAAAAGAGGCCGAGCTCAGCTAAACTCTTTACATTATCAGACTTTAATGAGGAGTCGGTATGTGTCAAAGGTGCGTTGGCGGGAGTTCAAAGTCGGGGACAGGGCTTTGAGATGAGTTTTTCTGCATACAAAAGATAAAAGCCTCGGCAAGCTAGCCCTGAACTTGGAAGGACCGTACAAAGTAATAGAAAGAATAAAGAGTGGAACCTACCGATTGCAGGACAAGCACGGATGCGTATTAAGGCTCCCATGGAACATTGAACACTTGAAGATATATTTGGAGTAATTTTATCTATCTTTGTAAATTTTTTGTAATCATTCTTGTTTATGTACGAACCTTTGGTTGGAGATGCACTTTTTCCTACCTCGGTGGCGCGAGAAGGTTTTAACGAGGCATCCATAGCAACCGATCTTTTCAATCCAACTTTTTTGCCTTTGAAATTTAGACGTGTTAGAAGGGGGTCCATCAGTTGACGAGCTGATAGACAACTTTTGGCAATATCAATCGGTTGACAGAACCTTAAATGGGTTTTTCGGTATTTAACCGATCTATATTTTATTCCCGACCCTACGAGAATTTTTCAATTAAACATTGATCAACAGAACCTTAAATGGGGTTTTCGGTGTTTAACCGATCTACATTTTATTCCCGACCCTACGGGAATTTTTCAATTAAACGTTGATCAACAGAATCTTAAATGGGTTTTTCAGTGTTTAACCGATCTACATTTTATTCCCGACCCTACGGGAATTTTTCAATTAAACGTTGATCTACAGAACCTTAAATGGGTTTTTCAGTGTTTAACCGATCTACATTTTATTCGCGACCCTACGAGAACTTTTCAATTAAACATTGATCAACAGTGCTTAAATGGGTTTTTCGGTATTTAACCGATCTACATTTTATTCCCAACCGGATATGGATTTGCAAAATCATAGTGGAAGTAACGTCACGATTGTGGATATAGATTTGCAAAAGCATCGGTTACAAAAAACGGTTTAAAAGGGTTCTACAGACCCAAAGGTTACAAAATTTCAATACAAAAAAGAGGGGGGGGGGAAGGGGGTAGAAGTCAAGCGTCCCCATCCTCAGGCTCGGTTTTGGTGTCGTCCGACTCTTCGTCCTTGCAAACCACACCGGCGGGGCGATCGGCTTCGGGAACATCTAGCCACATTGAGCCAAGGGGAAGGTCAGGAAAACAGTGATGAAAGGTCAGCACATAAGCGGCCTTAGCCTCGGCCGTCTCCTTGTCCATCCACTTCTGGTACTTATCAGCAAAAAGGGAATTAGCATTCTTCAGATCGGCAATTTCTTTCACCAACTGCCCAGCTCAGTCGTCGCAGTCTTTTCTGACCTGTGCCAAGGTTTTTTTGACCGTCTTCAACTTTTCTTCCAAGAGCTTTTGTGCTGCCTCTCTCTTTTTCACTTCCTCTTCAAGCGCGACAACTTTCCCCTCCGCGTCTGTCAGCTTATGGCTTAGCTCCCATGCCCACCGCTCTTTCATCGCCAAAGGCACGATCATATTATACAAAGACAAGGACAACCCGTCTGTTATCCGCAAAGGAAAGGTATGAGGACTCCTAGGCACGAATAACACAGCCAGCTTAGTACCACTTGATGACGCCATAATATTTTTTGATGCCTTTGAGGGACAAGCATTGTCATTGTCGGGGATCACCACTTCAGGATCGGCTACATACACACCATTGACCCCCTCATATTGCTCAAAAAATGCCGGGACAGTTGCATTATCAACAAGGGCAGAAGCAGCGACAGATCCGCCCTCCTTCGAGCGTTTCAACCTTTTGGCTTGAGCACCATCCGCCTCAGCATTTTCCTTCCCCTTCTTGGTCAGCTACTCATACCGATAGGCCTCGCCATCCTCAACAGCAACTTCATCTCTTTGTCCCACCGCGTCGACCCCTGCAGCCTCTGCATTCGCCTGCTCGGCCTCTTCGTCTGATTTGGAACGCTTCCTAGGAGCCTTATTACGCTTCGGAAGGAACAGTTGTGCGTCGGACGCGTCTGTCTTCGCGACCAAATCCACCAAGCTGGGTGGCTGGCGCAGCTGCTCCAAGGTGAGTGGTTCAGAAGAGCAACTCCAGAGGTTGCTCATGATAAGGTTCGTGTTCTTGAAGGCGCGATGAAACGCCCGACCCCAGTTCTTCCTGGAAAAATCCTTCAAAATGTGGAAGGTCACTTTGCCAAGTTTGAAGTAGTCCTTCTTCAACTCATGGATAAACTCCTTTGACACTGCACAAAGGGTCGGTCTATTATGTTATATATATTTATATAGTTACCATCAGGAACCCAGGTCCGCAGCAATTGCCTCGGGTTCTCTTTGGTATATGAGCGGCCATTTTCCCAGCAGCCACTAAGGAAGACAAACCGATGCTTCCAACCTTTGTCGCCTTCGAGGAAGTCGTTTACAATCTTCCAAGTATTGGCCAAGGAAGAATTGAAGAAGAGTGACTTGGGAGATTTCGAGAGCCCTGACATGGCTATGTACTCAGTCATCGGCATAACCCGACCCGAGAGTCGTGAGGCCATTATGCATGACATCAACGTATACCACGCGTTGGGCATTAGCTGTGAGGGGAAGATGTTAATGGTCTTGAAATACAGAGCAATCTCGGGATCCAGAGGAAACCTGAGGCCCCAATTGAAAAGTTCCGTGAAAATGACGATCTCCCGCGACCGAACATGCACTGGCGTCTCACTAGGAGCGGGGTATCGTACAGTGACGCACTCCGGGATTCCCCACCAGATCAGAAGCTCTGCCTGTTCCGCGGTAGAGAAGTAAAGGTATTTACCTTAAAAGAGGGAAATGACGTTGTCCTTTGGCAACCGGCGATGGTAGGTTGTAGTTATGACCGCCTCAATTTCCGCGGGAAGAGGCTCTTCGGGAGGAGCAGCAGTGTTGCCAACAGCGGCAATACCTTCCCCAGCAGCCAAAACGTTCGCTTCTGGCTCTTCAGGATTTTCTGCCGGGACCGCATCAGGTTTAGGGGGGCTGGCCGCGGGAGGGTCGACTGAGTTGGGCAAGAGGTTCTGTAAAACTGGAGCTACTTCCGGTACGGGCGAGTGGCGATTCTTTTTGCTGTTGACGAGCACGCTCGATCTCCAGGTTTTGACGGTCCACATCTCATTGGGTAACGCCCAAATGGGTACGCGCGGTATTGACGCCGGTCCGGTAATCTTGTACGGTGGGTGTAAGCTGGACTATTTTGGGAGAATTATCCCCCGTAGGCGAAGTCGAGGTGTTTGAGTCTCCCATAGAAATAAACCTAGCTTTTGCTTGACGTCTAGGAAGAAAAGAGGTCGGAACAGTATAAAAATTCCCCGACGAAGGCGTCGGGCGGTCGAGCTGAGTAACCGGGGAGTGTGGAGAGCTGCTGCTAGAGGGAATAACAATGGCTTCGGGGTTTTGAGCGCTAGATGGTTCGGGTATAATTAAGGATTCAGCTGGGATTGGATTAGGAAGGATATGGTCGTGGGGAAGCGGCACGGGCGTAAAGGCCTTTGTGTCAGAACTCCAAATTAGTCCCGCAGCTCGGTACTCTTCAGCACGGTCACCAATACTGGCCCAGTCGACAAACCCAAATGCAGGATCTTTCTTCTTCTTCGCTTTTCGTTTTAGCTTCGGGTTCTTACTTTTCATAAACCTTGCGCTCTCTCTCTCTAGAATAGTCCGGACAGTACTTTCTCTCTCTTGAATTCTTCTAAGAGTGATTCTTGCGAATGAGGTATTTATAAGCAGCACCACGTAACCGCTTCACGTATGGGGGAGCCCAAACGACGAAAAGAAGCGGGAAGTCGAAGGGCCTTTTGGAAAGATGTGCAGACGAGCACGCTTCGAATAATGGGATGACACGTGTAGTTTTTGCTCAGGCTAGCATCGTAGGTCTGCACCGACTAGCTCTGATAGATTTGCTAGTTGGGCTTCATATACCCGGTTTGTTTTCCAAAGCCTGATTACCCGTTTGAGCCCATGGGGAATCTGTCAATCAGGGTCAGTAGCAGACCCATGATAAGGGTTTTAGCATCGAGACGATTCATAGCCGTCCCAGGAGAGAGCGGTCAATCGGGGAACCCCGAGGTAATTGATCCCGAGGCTACCCAATCGTTCGGTACCGGGGCGTAGGGGACATAGGCGTTTCGAATCAATTCATTTACAAGTCTTCATTCCCGACGCTCTTGAAGACCGGGGGCTACTAATAAGGGAGTAATTCGCCGATCTTAATAGAAAAGGAGTTAATTGTAAACAGGAGAAGGGAAATATGTCCATTGTTGTATTTATTGTTTATTAGAAAACTATTTGTAAACAAAGTAGTTTGTAAATGACTAATTGTGAAATAATACAAGACCACCAATGACATAAACGGGACCCACCTTCCCCACTATAAAAGGGAGCCCATTTATTCTTGGTAGGGGGACAATTGAATATTATATTCTCTTTCTACTTTCTCTCTCTACACTTTGAGCTCTAGTCACATCAAGTCCAAGATCCAAGATCCTTTATCCTAGTAATTTATTCTCTCATCACATAGTTGAGTCATGTATTGACTGGTTGTATTACTATTGACCTGCTTGGTCTAAGACATGCCTGAATTTCCCCTCCGATTTACACAGTAATTCCCTTCCAAAAATATCTGAACCTATCAGTAGCCTCTTTAGTTCTTTCAGAAATATTTTGGAAAAAATAACTTATTCATGAAAGGATCCAGATTGGATTTGAAGAGTCTTTTAAAGGTTCGGTTATAAATAAAAAAAGACCCTGATCGGATACAAAGGGGTTTCTTTTTGTAGATGAAAATCCAAGGGTTAGAAAACTTGACATCTGACACGTGTCACATTATCATTCAACCTCTCGACCATTTTTCTTTCCTAGGAGTTGTACCAATTTTTGAAAATTAATTAGGGTAGACTTAATAACCCATAATCATTGTTCAAACCGCCTTATCTTCCCCAAAATAAATACTCAAGTGACTTTATCTCTATTTAAACTTGTTTCACTGTTTAATTTTCTCATAACAAGAACCATTTTATAGAGAGAGAAAGCTTGAATTTTCGATTTTACTCTGTCTTTTAAGAAGTTATATGTTCATTGCTAGAACAACTTTGACCAAAGAGGGTTGATTAAATCTATCAGACTTAGAGAGATCAAGGAAAGAGGCAATGATCGCAGCCGGACTCCTTGTTTCTCCTGGTGGAGTGGTTAGCCCAGTGGTACCAGAATCTGATAAGAGTACATCATCATCCCGAACATTGGTAACGCGAAAACCCTATTTCATTCCTACATTATCTACTCTAAAATCTGAATCTTCAGTTCAAGCATCTTTAGATTCTCCTCCTAAAGGAAAAATCGTTTTTAGTGTTAGGAAACCTTCTTCTTTCATAGCCATGGGACCATACAGAAGATGTCATCCCTCAGAGAGTCACTCGACTCTCAAAGTCCAAAAGCACCCCTTCATCTTCCAAAAATGTTAGTTCAGAAGCATTAAATCCTACTGCCTAATCCTCTGCTAATCCGGACTCTATGCCCTCTCCTAATGAGGCCAGAAAAACTGAAAAAGAGGTCATAGGTGTTGAATCAACCAAACAACGGTTGATCATAATGGAGGAAAAAATGGAAGATAGTGGGGAGGATACCCCACTGGAGACATTTGGACAGACCGTGAATGTTATACCCGATCGGCCCAAAAGGGAAAAAGCAAGAATACCAAACTTTGAATCACTTCCGGAGTGTTTAGAAGGAAAGGCTGGGCTAAATCTACGCAAGGTCAGCATAAAATATTTGTTGGCCCTTCAAAAAATTGCCTATCTGTATACACATACCGCCGAGTTGGATCAGATAAGAACAAAATGGGGCTTCCTAGAGTCTGTCAAGGTCAGGATTCTAGTTACTTTGGAGACTCCTTTAGACTGCAAAGCTAACGAGCTGGTGGTATACACCGAAGTGCTAAATTTGGGACTTTGCGTTCCCTTCTGGAAGTAGTTCGGTACTTACATCTAATTAAGCTTTTCCCTAGCCAACTCAGTCTGAATTCCTGGTATACCCTTCGAGCCAACATCATCACTTCCAGGACATCAAAGATTTTATTGCCCACGGAGCAATTCGTTCCCGTTGCTGGTTTATACAGGAACCACCAGATCCCATTCTACCATTACAACATGGAGAACGACTACAAGGTAGTGAACGACTTGCTAGAGGGTGAGAAACCATAGATGACTCAATTTTTGTTCATTAGCGGAGCCTGGGAGAATGGCAAAAAGATCAACTACCAAACAAATCTGAGTCAACTGACTAGGTATTTGAGGAGCTCAGGTAACACTCTTTTTGTTCTTTTAGTTGCATTTAATTCTCTGTTGTATAGACCGAACTGATTTTTGTTTTTTTCCTGCAGTGATTTCAAATATGTTTCATGAGCACTTAGAGGCTGGCAAAGCTACATTTTCCAAATTGAACCAATGGGCATCGAAAACATGGGGGCTTAGCTTTCATAACTGTTTTACTTTGAGAAATATGTTGAGATCTCATGTGTGGAACACCATCGGAAGCAGAGACCTCACTTGGGAACGGATGATCACTCCCCTTCCAGCAGATGTTATACTGAGAAGAACAGAGGAAAATGATGGAAAGATGTACCTACCAACCCGAAGTAAAGCTCATAGTCATTTAGGCAAGATGAAGAAGAAGAAAAAGGAGAAGACTGGAACCGATCCACCTTCCCAGAAGCCTGAAGCAGCTAGTTCGGAGAATCCCGAAAGGATAAATGTTATCTTGTTGAAAGTTGTGGCTGCAACAGTCAGTGAAAGTAGGGAATCAGATCAATCCCCTCAGGCTAAAAGAAGAGGTCAGAAAAGCCCTAAAGAAGGCAATAACCAAAGAACCAGGAAGAAAAACAAGAGCAACCTAGGGTCAGAGGTAATCCCCCGGCCTCCGGTTTACAACCCTATACTCCCACTCGATATTCCTCCACAAGTAGAGATACCAGCTGACCCTTCTCCTTCAATGTTTCCCACGGCTAACCAGCCACCTATTGAAGGAGAGGTCATCCTTGATGAATTTCACAACATGTACTTTAACGACCTGGACAAGGATGATTTCGATGGATCCTACCCTCAACCCACTATTCCCAATACTGTCACCTACAATGGCGAATATTTTGAGGTGTCAAGCGAACATGACACCTTAGGTCATGCAGTTTTGGGCTTTGTCAGGCCAATAGTGGACTTGGAGAGGTAGATCAGGGAACAAGCCGAGAACATCAATACTCTTACCACAACAAACCAAAATTTGAAAACCAATCTCTCCACTGCTCTGCAAAGAATAGAAGCTATAAACAAATAAAATAAGGACTTGGATACCAAACTATATAAGTCCAAGAGTGCTCAAGAGGATATCCAGGCCAAATATTCCACTTTGGAAACCAGTTCCTCTAATGAGATCAAAACCTTAAAGGAACAATAAACCACAAACACAAACATGATTATTACTTTAACCGAGGAGAAAGAGAGGCTATAAAAAGCTCTCTCAAAGAAAGAATAAGAGAATAAATCTCTAAAGGAAAGCAAATATCAAGAGATAACTGCAGCCATATAGAACTATGCTGTTGGGGTAGTGGATTCTTTAGAAAAAAGAGATGAAGGGGTTAAATCGGACATGGCTCTGCTATTCCATGAGACTTTTCCAAAGAGGACCCTTGGGCCTTTGTGGAAATATGTACCATACAAGGAGATACATGTTCACACCATGGTGGATGGTGACAAACATGGTTATTCAAGTGGAGATGATTCTAACGAAGGAACTGGTGAAAGCTCAAACGCTGAAATTAAGAATCCCAAGAAAGACGAGGGTGAGGAAAAAATCGAAAGGAACAAACCCTAAGGTTATAATGTTTATTTTATGTTCAAAACTAAAGTCTTTGGATGAACAATGCATTTTGTTATCTCTTTCAATCCTTGTTCCGTAAACCAAAGTCCTTGGATGACCAAGGCATTTTTGTGATTGTGGATCGGATTGTTTCCGATCAGGTTATAATGTCAAGTATTTCTTTTGTACAAACTCCTTTTCCTCATTATGGATAATGTTTAAGTGGTTTTAATTTTTCCAATTTGTTTAATAAATATTTAATCACTTCAACAATATTTTATTTTAAATGATGAATGTATTGAATACCTTCGGTTACGAGTGTTTAATAAAACTGATTAAGTGTTTAATAAATATGATCACCTCAAAGACACTTCATTTGAGAGCCGGGGTGTTTAATAGGTATTCAATTTATCTGATCTCCTCATATTACCACAACAAGTTTGAAGAAGGCATAAAATATTATTGATTTAAAAACCGGACACCTCATTAAAACCTCCACGCGCCACCATGGTAGGAAATAGTGTGCCCCCTAATATTTACACTGAGATATGAGAAAATAAATATTTACAAGAGAGTTTTACTCTAAATATAACCTGAGATGTTCAATGTTCCACGGATGCTTCAAAACTCTGCTCTCCTTGTCTTGAAGTCTATATGTTCATGGCTTGACTATTTCATATAGTAGATAAGGGCCTTACCAGTTTGGAGCCATCTTTCCAAACTCTTTTTCTTTAGTATGCAAAAAGACCTTTCTTAAAACTTTGTCTCCCAATTGGAAATCTATTCTTTTAACTTTGGATGTGAATCTACTTCTCATTAAACCCTGATAGTGTGTTGTTCTCAAATATGCCTTGACCTTTTTGTCTTCAATCAAATTCAACTGATTCCTAACTGCCATATCATTTGCATGTTCGGAATAGTTTTGGATTCTGAAGGATGGTAGAGTATATTCTATAGGTGTGATTGCATCCATCCCATAACTAAGGGAAAATTGATATTCTTGCGTAGCAGTCTGGGAAGTAGTTCGGTATGCCCACAATACCTCTTGTAAATAACTTGGCCATTTTCCTGCAGCACCTTCTAGATTCTTTTTTAACCCTGACAATATCATTCGATTATCAACATCAACTTGCCCATTATCCTGAGGGTGGAAAGGAGAAGAAAAACAGTGTTGAATTCCTCTGGAAGTGCAAAACATCTCCATGTCTTCATTATCAAATTATGGACCATTGTCTGTGATGATTCTCCGTGGAATTCTACATCTGCAACATATGTTGGATAAAATAAATTTTATAACCGCCCTAGAAGTGGTTCCAACTAAGGGTGCTGCTTCTATCCACTTAGAAAAATAGTCACGTGCCACTATTATCATTCGATACCCTCCGGATGCCATGAGAAGAGGTCCAACCAAATCCAAACCCATTTATCAAAAGATATGGGTTCGGATATTGACCCCATGGGAACCACTAGCACATGGATTTCATTCCCATATCTTTGACAATGATCACATCTTTTAACTATATCTTTGGCATCTGCCATTATTGTTGGCCAATAGTACCCTACTAACAAGACTCTTGTGATTAAGGCCTTATAGCCACAATGTGCAGAGCCTTCTCCATCGTGTAGTTCGGAAAGAACATTTTTGGATTCTTCAAACCCTAGTAAACACATGAAGGATCTGCTGAAATACTTCTTATAAAGAGCTTCTCTTAATACCAGGAACCCATGAGCCTTATACTTAATCCTATTTCATCGAAAATAAACTGAAAAATATCATACCTCTAGTCTTTGGGTTGAATAGAAAATATGCTCATATTTTTTTCATCATCTTTACCCTTTTCTTGGCTTGAATCTATTGAGGGGCATTCTTTCATCAGAATCCATGGGTAGGTTTCAGAATAGACTATGGTCGCTAAAGAGTCAGCCACAGTATTCTTCGATCTAGGGGCATATTCGTATCAGATACCTTTAAAGCTTGTAGCAACTTCCTTTAGTATAAGAAAATATGTTATTTATTATTCCTTCTTTTCTTTAGTCTGTCTCTGAGCATGATGAATTAGTAGTTAGGAATCACTCATCAACCAGACTCTCATTGCCCCACATATAAGGGCTAATCTTAAACCGGCTATGGGTGCCTCATATTTTGACTCATTATTGGAGGTCCTGAAACCAAAACATATAGCTTGATACATAGTATCACCATAAGGAGAAGTTAAAAAAATTACGGCCCCATATATCATGGTACTAGAGTCGCCGTCTGTTCAGACTACCCATTCGTTTTTAGATTGATTTGCTTGCCTTTGCTCAGAGGGCCTTTTAGTACGAAACTCTACTAATAAATCAGCCACAGCTTGAGCTTTGACTGCAGTTTGGGGTACAAAATCAATATCATAATCACCCAGCTCGACTGACCATTTGGTCATTCTACTTGATATATCAGCCTTTTGGAGAACATTCTTCAAAAGAAAATATGTTCGAACAACAATCGAATGTGCTTGATAGTACGGTCTCATTTTTCTAGATATTATTACTAATGACAAGGCTAACTTTTCTAACTTCAAATTTCTTTTCTCTACTTCCAATAGACTTTTTGATATATCGGACGGGGGTAACTATCCACTTCTTTTACTAACACAACACTTATTGCATAGTCCGACACAACTTAAGTATATATAAATCTTCTCCCCCTGAATAGGTTTGAATATCGCTTTAGGCGAAGCTAAATGGTTCTTGATTTCAAGGAAAGCGTGTTCACATTGTGGAGACAAATTAAAGTCTTTGGTATTTCTTAATACATGGAAAAATTGAGCACACTTGTCAGATGATATTGATATGAACCTATTTAACGTAGCCAAACGTCCGGTTAGTCTTTGAACCTCTTTAGTGCTTCGAGGAGGATCCATAGCCATCAAAGCATTTAATTGATCCGGATCAGGCTGAATCCTTTTTTCACTTATGACATAACCCAAGAACTTTCTGGACCGGACCCCAAAAACACATTTCTTCTGTTTCAATTTTAAATTGATGGCCTCTATAGAAAACGTTTATTGAAGGTCAGATATGTGTTCGTTTTCCTCAAAAAATTTCACCATCATGTTATCTATATATACTTCTATATTCCTGCCAATTTGGCTAGCAAATACTTTATTTACTAACCTTCGATAAGTGGCCTCATTATTTTTCAATTCAAATGGCATCACTTTGTAGCAATGAAGTCCTCTGTTTGTAATAGACGTTGTGTGGTCTTGATCATTCAGATCCACTTGTATCTGATTGTACCCTGAAAATGCATCCATGAAGGATAATAACTTGTTCCCAGAGGTAGAGTCCACTAATTTATCTATCCGAGAAACGAGATAAGGATCTTTAGGACACGTCTTATTAAGATCAGTGAAATCAAAAAACATTCGGCACTTGTCATTCTTTTTTTTGACTAAAAAAGGGTTGGCAGTCCATAATGGGTACTGAGATTCTTTGATGTGGTCCATTTTGGTCAACCGATCAAATTCTTGTACAATCACATCTGCTTTTTCTTTGGAAAATGACATTTTTCTTTGTACAATTGGTCCAACATCAGTTCAAACTGACAACTTATGATAAATTACCTCAGCGGGTACTCCGACTACATCATCATTGCACCAAACACATGTGAATTGTCCGATAAGAAATACAATAGCCTTTGTTCAAAGTTAGTGGCAACTGAGTACCAATATTAATATTTTTTTCCCTTGACCAAGAAATGGACTTCAACTTCCTTTATAGGTATTATAACACTAGGAGCCTCAATTGGATCATCAATTTCATCCTCATTGGTGGAAGGCTCCAATAGGTGTTATTCTTTATTAACTTTAACTGCCTCCAAAGACTTTGAGGCAAGAAATGTTACATAACATTCTCTAGCTACCTTCTGACTGCTTCGGACAACACCCACTTGCACATCCACAACATACTTTAAGCACTAATGGACATTAGAGGCTACAACATGCATCCTGGAGAGCCAAGATCTCCCAAATATAGCATTGTAAGATGTTGGGAAGTCAACCACAATAAACAACACCTTCACCATTTTCTTGAAGAGCCTTTTACCCAACAGTACTTCCTCCTTGAATTCTCCAATGGCATATGCCGAACTCTCAGTGAATCCCACAATAGTTCTATTTGATCGTTGAATAATCGAGGGATTTACCATATGTTTATAGGTATTTAAAAACAATATATTTGCGGAACTGCATGTGTTAATTAGGATTCGACGTTGATCATTTCCTCCTATTGATTCCCCTATCACCATGGCGTCTTCATGAGGTCCTGCGATATCTCTCAGGTCATCCTTATAAAAAATTATGAAAGAAACTGGAGATCGATAAAGATGTATGGACATGTTCCCATCCAATTGAGTAGTCAAGTTGTTGACATGCCTTTTCCTTGAACAATTTGAAGATGCAGTCATAGTATCTCCCCCAAATATGGTTAAAGATTCAAAATATGTAATCAGACTGGAAACAGTAGCAGTCTTGTCCACTATCACCCCTACCTTATTCCGACCCAGATGCGGATCAAGGTACTCAGAATCCACATCAAACCTTTCAATAATCACCATGGTATCCTCCTGTCTGGATGCTTAAGGAGCCACCGAAGGATTTGTGTGGGGAGTATTGGTGCTAGATGGTGCGTTATATGGCATGTTGTCCCTTATTTTTTTAACATAAGCCCCTAATTTACCTATTTCAATAATATTTTGTACCTCTTGCTTTAATTCTATGCAATCATGGGTATCATGCTCCATGTCATTATGATATTTGCAGAAACGAGTACTCCGGGTTTCCTTAGGAGACTGTAATGCGGCCGACCTTCTAAAATGTATATCATTTTAGTTTTATCATATATCGTAGCCATATTTTCTCCCAATCCAGCAAACCATTCAGGTTGAACCTAAGGTCTCCTTTTACCTATAACCTGTTGATTCTGGTTGGATTTATTCTGTATGGGCCGATGAGACCCCTGCCCAGTTTCCTTTGATCTGTAACCGGACTGGGTAGTGGCTTGAGGTGTTGATACTGTAGTTGTGGATCTAAATTGGCAAGACACTCTAGAATTCTTAGTCTCCTCAACATTAATATGTTTCCCTACTTGATTCAATAGTCCTACAAAGGTCATAGCTTTCTTTCGGTTTACGGAATCAGACAAGTTACTTGGACTCAGGCCCTGCCTCAAAGAGAGGCAATCGCAACTTTTTCAAAGTAGTCATCCAGCCCATTTTTCGTATTTACAAACCTACTAATGTATTCTTTCAACAACTCGTTCAGTTCTTGGGCACAATGAATAATCATGTCACCATTTCCCTTAAGCTCATTGCTTCTAACAAATTGCCTCCATAACGCAACCCAAAATATATCAAAATTTTGTATAGATCCCTAAGGGAGACTATTTACCACTTTAGGGCACTTCCCTTAAAGGTTTGAGAGAAAGCCCTATATAGCAGCTTGTCATCATCATCAAAGTTCATCATGAAGTTTTTAAATTGTTCAAGATGATTGTCCGGATCCTTGCTTTCATCATACTTTTCCATCTTGGATTGGACAAAGGTGATTGCCTCTAATTTTGGCTACGACTAAACACACTATCCTCATTCGGAGTAGCAAAAATACCGGGTTCGGATTGGAAAGCAAATTGATCAATCAGCAAACGGTTAATATGATGATCCCTTCATTTTTCCCTGATGCTTTTTTAGCCTGCCATGCCTATCCCTTTTTCTTGAATGGCTCTTGGTCAACCTTATTTTCTTCTTTAATCGACCTTCTCACTAGTGGATGAGACCGACTCCTCAAGTTCTGAATCTTTAGACGAACTGGTAGAGGACTCCGATGTGGAACTCTCTATTTGTTTGGATCGATGTGTTTTCTTAGAGCTGAGGTGAGTTTTTATGGGCTGCTCATTTTCACCAAGATTATCAGTAGAGTGGAGCGCTGACGTATAAATTTTTTCTTTAATTCTTTTTTCTGCTTGTTTATGGACCCTTAAAGCCTCAATTTCAACCCTTAGTTGATCACACTCTTCTTGCGTGGACTATTTTTTATTTCCATTGTAATTGACATGAGAAACATTAGTGTGCTCATCATTTTCTTTCACTTCTTCCACCTCCGGAGGCGAAGTGTTTTGTCCATTCGGATCCATCAGAACTGGTTTTTTTACTGGTTTTGAATCTGTAATTCAGACACAATCGCCTCCCACTATGGTCGCCAATTTGGTGAGGATAATTTATGGTTGGAGGGTAATTTTAGGGAGTTCATGAATTGAATATTATTTTATAGATAGTGAGTAGTGAGACAAACAAGGTGTAAGCTTGTATTTAATGTTTTAGAAAAAGTCCAACCTCTTAAATGAAGTTGGTTGAGGTATTTATACTAATTTTGTGACCCATGGGCCTTATGGGTCGAACCTTGGATTTGGGTCAATCTTTAAAGTCCAAAATTTTAAACAGTGATAGTACACAGCTGAGTCATGTATTGACTAGTCGGATTGCTCTTGACCTGCTTGGTCTAAGATATACCTGAATTGCCCCCTTGGTTTGCACAGTAATGCCCATCCAAAAATATCTGAACCTATCAAAAGTTATAAAGTATCTTTTATTACCATCTGTCAAAACACGTTTCAACTCAAATATATCAATGTGAACAATATTGATTTGATAATATTTTACTATGAACAATATGCAATGATGTATAATTTTCATACCAAATGTTTTGTTTTTTAACAACATTAACTTCAATCACCATTGCCACAATTTTATCTTCTACAAAATTTAGAGTCTAATTTTTCGTTCAAAACAACAATATTTTACAAAATGACCTTAACTACCACAAATACATACATCATCTATTCTAGAAATTTATTTTGGTTTTGTGCCAAACATAATTTCTAAGAATTTACATTTTTTTTTTCTTTTTCGTTTGATCTCATCTTAGAATATTCTGACACAAGTATCTTAACTCTATTTTTCGGTATCCGTGTACCTATAGCCCAACCAAAAGAAAACACTAACACCTTATATATGGAACACCAACACCTTATATATGATCCAAAATCGGCGGACATTAGAATTTCAATACCAAAACTGTACCTCTAGGTTCGCATGTGTACCCGCGAATTTTCCAGGGATAACTAACCAAATTATTTATCAAAAGCCAGAAGAAGTTCAATCAAGTTTCCAAAATTGATACTTAAAAAATAAATATAAAATAAACGATTCAATAACAAAAGAACCCTATTCTAACATAAATAAACTAAAAACTTGACTAAAAAGTATTTGATTGAATAAAATATTATATGAAATGTTTATAAGGAAGACATCCAAAATCTATAATAAAAAATAAAATAAAAATATTAAAAAACAAAATTCAATCAATTCAATCAGGTACGATTTGTTAAATAAAATATTTATGTAATATATTATAAAATATAAAATATATACAAATATTAAAAGTCATACTTCTTATTGCTTGACAAATATCTCGCCCATCGCGATATTTAATTTGAATACCAATTATTTCAAACTCTGATACCCAAATAAAAAATAAGATCAATTTCTATTTGTACATTAATTTTAGATAATTGTGTAACGCTTCAAATATATCATAAAACAAGATTAGATATACAATAAATCCTAAAATAAAAATCAAAACAACTTTTTTATATCACTATAAAATATTTATTTAATTTTTGGACGAATACTAGTGGTACCCGGTTAACGACGATATATGTACTATAATAAATAAAAAAAGTTTGAACCAAACCCGAATGGTATTAAAAAATAAAATCGCAACCCGTCTCGTTTTTGTTTTTCTTTCGGATAACCGTCTCTATCGAATTGGTTCATTTTGGATATCTATAATTTGTGTATTAATCTTTTTTCCACCAATCCAATCGAACCAAGTTTTAACTTTTAATTTTGATGATAGTATAAACTTCTCTATTTTCATTATATGTTTTAATTTTTTTTAGTCTTGGTAAATTGTGTATAGCAAAAAAAGCTCTACAAAAAATGGTGTTGAAGATTGTCGAAAAAACTACAAACCATACGTCCTCAGATACATCTTGAAATAGGAAATAGTACTTTAATGTTTTATTGCTAACTATTTTTTAAAGTATAACAAGAAGTTTGATATAAATAACAAAAAATATTGATAAATGAAAAAAAATATTTAAAAAAATGAAAAACATCTCATATTTTAAGTTTTTTAATTTTATCAGCCACAACGAACTTCTTTTACGGCGGGGACGACCTATAATCTCTAAATTTTGTGTTTTTGCTCAGATTGTTAATTATCGTGCAAATTGCAATGAGGAATACAAATGATATAAAATTGCCTTTTCGTCATCTTTTTATTTAAATATATTCCATAATCTCTCTAATTTGTTTATCCGATATGAGGCTTATTCTTATTATCTAAACCCGTATCTAATTTTTTCAACCTAAGTATTTGTGGTTTAAATCATAAGTTTTCCATTAAAAGGGTCTTAGGATTTTGAAATTTATGTGAACTTATAATTAGTAATTTTATTTCGAAGTTTTTAACAAATAATATTTTGATTTTCCTTTTAAACGTATATAAAAGTTCCAAAATGGATAACCAAATTGGTAAGTAAATGGTAAGTAGATGAACCTCTAACAAAAAAATCATGTGTCGGAATTTTTTTATAAATATTTGGACATTCGTTGAATATCAGCTGCGGATTTCTAAAAAAAATTGTTATGTAATGATAATTTTAATACACTTATACGTAAATGAAAGTGTACTTTTGGCTCACTAAATATTGAAAAGTTGTAGTTGCCTATTGAACCAAGAATAAGAACAGGACAACTATGATGAAATCTTTTACGTAAACACCACAAACGTATACAAAACGTCGACCCAAATATAGTTCCTCGAAAGCAAAACTGATGAAAAGAAAAGGCCTTCACAATAGACAATGGCAGATCACCAAACCTTTAAGCAACAACAAATAGGGACATCAAAACTGCAAAACCAACTACACGAGCGAAATGACCATAATGGACTGAATAAGTAGCAGCGTTACTAGGAGCAGGTACTTCAGTGGCAGCGGCAGCTGGAGGAGGCAACAGTGATGGGCTCGGTGCGATGGCCGGTAGTCGATTTAAATTTTGAAGTACATTGATATCGACTTTCTGGCCGGATTGGCAATGACCTGGTACACCGCAAAAGAAAAAGTGGTGACCGTGATTTGTGATAAGGATGGTGTCGTTCCCAGTCGTGTATGTGGCCAAAGGAGTCGAGGCATTACAAGCTTTGTACATGGAATGTGTTACTCTAACCACGTTGTGGAATTGCGGATTGTATTGAAAAACTGTACAAATATACAACACGGTCGTGTAAGTTTTAAAAAAAACAATGTTACGACCGAGATGGAGGGTATGCTATTTGAAAATCCGTATTAAAAAAAAAAACTCATTTTGAAGAACCAAATTTAAATTTATGCAGATTTTAGCCGAAACAACTAATTCCAAAACAGTATCCCGAAATCATGTCATGCGATAATTTTTTTTTAATCTAATATGAATTTTTTTAGACAATTATATCTAAAATTTGAATTCGGTTAGTGATGGGTCGGAGTAGGACCAAAACATAATTTAAGAATGTATTATGATTTTATGGGCCACTAGTTATTATCGGTTGGTGACCTATCTATAAGTGAGCACTAAAACCAGTGTTCTAAATATAGCTGGAAAAGGCGGTCTACAAAGCGATGGTGCACATGAACCATGTGGTGTTCAAACAAAGGTGGATCCAGTTGGCTGTGTTAATTAAGTTTTATTATAAAATTTAATAGTTTTAAGACGGTTTCATGTGTTTTTAATATCTTTTAATTGGATTTTTTTAAAATAGTCTAAAAGATATTTTTTTTAATTTTTTTAAATATTATTTTTAATATGTCATTTAATTACTAAAATGTATAAACATATACAATATCAAATTTAGTTATATTTTTAAATATTTATATACAATAATTAATATTATATTATTATGAATTAAAAAATTACGAAAACATATGCAAAACTATCCGGCACCAATTTTTACTACCACAATTTAGTATTTCAAAAATGTCCTATTTATTAATTTTATTTTATATTTAATTTTATTTCGATACCCAATTTTTAATATTACTCAAATATTTATCTTTTTATTACCAACAAATGCAGCTATTTTCTTAACCAATATTTTTTTTTCTTAATTTGAGCGAATGATTTTTTTTATATAAGAATTCATATTTTTTAATTCGGAGTTTGGAAAAAAATCTGAAAATCTCATAAGCTTCGATTTTTTAAACTGAACAAAATCAGATTTATTGATGGATTTTTTTTTTATATATAAATAATTTTTTTTGCCAGACCAACTAACCCTAATCTCGCATTAAGTTTCCACGATCACGCATTTTGTATTTCGTTTCCATGGTCTCTCATAATGTAATAAAGAGATGCGAGACCAACATGATGTAATAGAGAGATGTGAGACTAACATTATGTAATGGAGAGATTAGAGACCAAACATGCTGATGGATGCAAGACCATACATGATGAAGTGAATGAATAAGAGACCATGCATGATGAAGTGGATAGATGCGGAACCAGACATGTTGAAGTAAATAGATGCCATACATGTACTATTTTATGATAAAGATGTGAGACCATAAATGACAAATGCAGAGACTAAACATTATAAAATCACATGAGATCATGCATGATGGAAGTAGATATATGTCAAATAATAAAGTGGAGAGATACGAAACATCTAGTACTCGATGATAAAGATGTGAGACCAAAATTATTCGGTCCGACGAAAAAAAATATCATTCATAGGTTTAGTTTTGTTCGTCTTAAAAAGATAAAATCTATGTGATACAATATTTTGAAAGAAATAATAAATAATAAAAAAAGTTTGGTTTTTAAAAGAAGAAAAATGTTATTTTGGGAAACTACCAATTTTGGGTATTAAATAAATTTGATTAGGTATTTATGGGTAATTCATATTTAAAAATAATTATTATTATACTTACCACCCATCCAACAAACCTATTATGAATAAAGGCTCAAAATATTTAAGAGATTTTATACCTAAAATACCATTCTATATAAAATCCAGAAAACAAATAGACTCATTATCTTTCTTTTATTTTAAAATTTTAAAGGTTCGTGTCTTTTAAACAGTAACTCGAAAAACAATTCTGAAAATATCATTGGTTTTGTTTATTTTAAGACGAACAAAACTAGTATCACTCATGATATGTTTTAATTTTTTTATAAAAAAAAATATTTTACACAAATTTCGCATCTATCATAATGAGATGGTTTAGCATCTATCAGTATAAAATCTAGACAGGTTTCGCATTATATGGTTTCACATTTATCATAATCGGATGGTTTCGCATCTAGCATCTATTGGTCTGAATTTGCATATAGTAGTATAAAAAATTTGAACACGTTTCACATCTAGCAAAACAAAAAAGGTTTTGGATTTTCTTCATTTGCACTATAAATTTAAAAAATTTGAAAGTCCGTATCTTTTAAGCCGTAACTCAAAAAAAAAATCAAAAAATACAATTGGTTTTGTTTTTTTAAGACGAACAAAACTAGTACCACATAATATGTTTTGAATTATTTTAAATATATATATATATATATATATTGTTTCTCATCTAAAAGTATTTAGGGTATTATTGTGTCTTAAATGGTAAATATTTGAGTAAAATTGGTCTCCCTCAAAAATACTTGAAAATATGGGACTTAAGTTGGGTCTTAAATGATAGTTAACCCTTTTTATATAAATAACCAATTTTTTAAGGAATATTTATTATTTAAGACTCATCCAACAAACCTATTATTAATAAAGGCCCAAACAATATATAGAATATTATACCTAAAATACCATTCTATATAAAATCAGAGTAAACAACTCGACACATTCTATTTCTTTTATTTTTTTTAATTTAAAATTTTAAAGGTTCATGTCTTTTAAACCGTAACTCGAAAAAAATAATCCAAAATACCATTGGTTTTGTTTTTTAAGACGCATAAAACTAGTACCACTCATGATATCTTTTGATTTAAAAAAATGGCACATGTTTCGCATTTATTATAATGGGCTGATTTTGCATCTAGCAATACAAAAAATAAACATATTTCGCATCTAACAAAACAAAGAAGGTTTCGCATCTAGCAAAACAAATAAGGTTTCACATCTAGCAAACAAAGAAGGTTTCGCACCTAGCAAAAGGAAGAAGGTTTCTCATCTAGCAAAACGAATAAGGTTTCACATCTAGCAAAACGAAGAAGGTTTCGAATCTAGTAAAACGGAGAAGGTTTTGCATCTGCTTCGTTTACACCATAAATTTTAAAAAAGTAAAGTTCGTATCTATTAAATTGTAACTCGAAAAAAAAGTCGAAAATACCATCGGTTTTGTTTTTTTTAAGACGAACAAAACTAGATCTATTTATGATATGTTTTGAATTTGTTTAAAAAAAATTATATTTAGAATATATAATTAAATAAGGGTATTTAAAATATTATTGGATCTTAGATGATAAATATTTGAGTGAAATAGATCTTTCTCGTAAATATATGAAAATATGAGTCTTAAGTGGATAATAGTATTGATTTTAGATATTTCTCGTTATGTTTTAGAATTTAGTTTTAATCAACTTTGAAACTTCAAATCTGTCAGATTTTTTTTTAAAAAAAAATTGAAAATATAAAAACATTCCCCGCACAGTTATTTATATAACTTTTAGTTATTTATATAACTTTTCTTTACTGTTTTTAGGATTTGAGTTTAACTTTCTAATTTTTATTTAAATATTAAAAAATTTATCTCTTTGTATTTTGTTTTGGTTGTTTTATTTCGATTTAGATGGTTCTAGTAGTCAATTTAATTTCGATCAATTTTTATGTTTTTTTTTAAACTAGTTAAAAAAAAAATTAAAATATGATTTATTTTTATACTTTTTTTGCACGATATGAATTTTGATCCACGGAATTGAATTTAGCTGGTTCTATGGCTCAAAAACTCCATAATTGGACATAAAGACGTTGAAATTATGCCTATTATCAAATAAAATAAAATAAAAAAACCTCATGAAATTAAGCGTTTTTTTTGAAATATATAATTTTGATCTAGAGATCGAAATCCATGTCTGTAAATAATAATACAGTAAATGAAAGAGAAATAGAGAAAGTGAGTGGGCTTAACTGATTCGGTCACCAAGTTTGAAGGTTTTAAGAGCAGACCATTGCTTGTAATCAACATTACCGATAGTGGTCCAACCAGCAGAGTCACCAACCTTATAAACAACTGCATGGCTCGACCATTGAACCATAGCTATCACGGCCATCACCACCACTACGCCCAACAAACCCATGTCTTCTTCTTCTTCTAGTTCTATGTTCTTTGATCAAGTTGCTGTAAGAGTTGTAGAGAGAATTAGTGTTTTTTAGACTTTTGAGTTCATTCGTTTGATAACGTTGTTGTTGAGGTATTATTGAGTTTAACTTTTGTTGCACTCCACGCTTTTGTCTGTCTGACCTGATTTGTTATAATTATGAAAAATCGACAGCTTTTAACTGGGTTGTTCCTTTTAATAATTGGGGTCCCTTTCTGGTAAAGCTTTCTCATTTTGATTTATAATTATTTCAGTTGGGTTTGTTTTGTGGGATATGAAATCTGTAGGTTTGGGCCTCCCAATAGACCAATCTAGTTCAGATAGAGCCCAGTCGAATAAGAGTGAATAACGTATCCTCGTGGTTTGCGTGAAGTTCAAGTAGGTTCATCACCATAAATCTGTGCGGCACGACAATTTTAATAAATGGGTGGGTAAATAGTTGTTAAATTTTATTTGGTTGAAAATAATTTTTAAATTTTTAGTCAAGTTAATCATTACCTAATGTTTCAAATTAGTAAACTATAAATGAATATTTGGACTAAAATAAAAATAAAAAATATTTTTTTTTCTTAATCAATTTTTCTTTTAATATTTTTTAGAAAGATTTATTTTTAAAATTGTAGTTCAAAAAAAGAAGTATTATCGGTTTTGTTTTTTAAAGATGGATTAAAAAAAAATGTCATCAGACCTACTAGTAACACTGTTTCGCATTTTTATCATTAAGTAGTAAATGTCTCGCATCTCTCGTTTCATTATGTCTGATGTAACATCTATCCGCTCTCATCATGTGTGCTCTCGCATGGTTTAATAATGTATGGTCTCTCATTTTTTTCATGTCTTATCTCACATGATTTAATAATGTATGGTCTCTTATGATTTAAGAATATATGGTTTTTCAACTTTATCATGTCTCGTCTCGCATTGATTTAGTAATGTATGGTCTCCGCATGATTTATTATGACTGGTTTCGCATGATATAATAATATATATAGTCTCGCATGATTTAATAATCATGGTCTCACGTGTTTTTTTATGTCTAATCTCATATATTTTTTATGATTAGTCATGCATGATTTCTGGCGAATTGTTTTTCAAAAACTATCATTAGTAGATCTAGTTTTGTTTATGTTTAAAACGAAGCCGATTGTATTTTCATATTATTATTTTTGAGCTATGGTTAAAAAAAATAAAGATTTTTTATAAAAAGAAAAGGAAAGAAAAAAGTAAGAAATATAAGCTAAATTTTGGTTAAAAAATAGAAATGGTTACGTCACTAATGATGAAGCATGCGTATTTAGGGTATTATTAAAAAATTGGATATATTGATTTAGTTAAGCACATAGAGTGAGTATTATATATGTAATAGCGAAATTTAAGGCATTAAATGGTAGTAAATATTAGTATTAGATATCTTTGCTTACATTTTTTTTTATTTTTTTCACCATTTTTTTTAAATCTTAACTTTTTGTAAAAAAAATCTATTTTTCAAAATATTTCCAACTATGGGAATGAAATACACATATATTAGTTTCATTTTTAAGAAAACAAATTTGGTAGCTACTTTAGTTGTGTTCTATTCCCATAAAAAAATAGTTATGTTTTAGAGAAGTAATTTTTTTTAAATATAACTAAAAATTAATTAAATAAATAATTATTGATATACCTCACAAATTTTGTTATGATTATTGCATTTAGTTTTTAAAATTATTGGAGACACGATTAAATTTGTATTAAAAATCAAATAATTATATTTTGGGATGGTCATCTAAGACATTGTATTAAGTTGAATTCGTATTTTTCACATTAATAATCAAAAAATATTGAATTCGTAAAATTAATGAGAAAGTAAACTATTTTGAAAAAAAATGTAATTTTTGTTCTCGTTTATTTTATAAGAATACAAGAGTTATTTTTTAAACTTTTCTTTTCACAAAAATTAGCAAGCTCATAAAATATTTTGAGCAATAGCTTAAGATTTTTGTTATTTTTGTTTGATTTCATAAGCTATTTTTGTTTTCAAAATATTTTTTTCACATTCAATAACTAGAACATATATTTTAAAATAGTTCAAGTTCTAATTGATCTGATGTCAATTTTTTTACTTATTTTAAAATAAAAAAACGATGTATTTGCATTTTATTCTTTTATTAACTATGTTTGTTTCAAAATTATGATTATATATTATATTATTTTACGAGAACACAAAAAAAACTATGATGCATGATATTCATATGTTTTAGAGGTTGTGTCCCATGAATAAGTAGATCCGATCTCTAAGTAAATAGAAGTAAAAAAACACGTTATAAAAAATCTTAAGTTAGTCCAGAATCTGAGCATAACAAATTTGATAGTTTTTCCTTGTTCATACTTTAGAAAAGGTCAAAGAGGTAGATAAACATTTTTTAGAAAATCAAGCGACCATATTTTCCAAAATAATACATGGATTCCAGAAGTTTTATTATAGATAATTTATATGTTTAATTAATGTTTTATTGGTTTCAATTTTTCCACTAGAAGATCATACTTGACAACAATGTGTTCGGTTTACTTACGGATATACTTATATGTTAAAAATCTAAGAGGCCTCTTGTAGAGTCTTTTATCAGAATGTGACACTCATAATACAACATCTTGTTTCTCCCATTTGGCAATCTTGGATAAAACTGATCGTATTAAGGATCTACCAACCATTTAAGAACCCATTCAACTTGGAAATACAAAAAATAAGCAAAAAATAAACCAAATGATTTCAAAAAAACTTAATATACACATTCATATAGGTAAATAGGATCTTGAAAATTGTAAGGGTATCACATTTTAGATATATTGGTTTAAAGTTACCTACATTAGTATAAAACACGAACGAGATTAAGACATATTAATGTATTAAATTATGTGTGAGTATATATGTTGTATATGTTCGAATGTTGCATTCAAAGATAAAATTTAATATGAGTTCATAAGTTATGTTTTAAATTAGCTTATTTAAGCACACATAATGTGCAATATCAAAATATATTTAAAAAAAATCAGAATACTTATCCTTTCGCACTCAATTAAGAAGTATAATTTTTCCAGACTAACTTTTATTTTTGCTAATTTTACCAAAAAATGTTTTTGGATTGTTGTCCAGACAAACAACATACGACATTTCATGTGTTATACTAGCGGGTAATTCATATGTTTAACCAACAATTTATTATTTTCAAATTAAATTTATATTGCATTGTCCTGATTAATGTTTATAAGAGAGACAAATGAATTAATTTCAATTTCTTTGTTGTGTAGTTTATGAGTTATACCAACATATCTGAGTCTATATGAGGTTGAATAATATCATGCTTAATCTATTTATCCATATTCTCATATGTTGGAAGCCTAATAAGTCAGATGCGTAGTTTTTTATTAGAATGAGGCACTAAAGGATAACAAAGATAGAGTAATATTGTTGCATTACGGGGCTACCAGTTTTCAATAAGCTCATACAACTTGAGGGCAATAAAGATAGAGTAATGAAGTCAAAAGTTATTAGTATAGTGAATAAAATTAGAAAGAAGTTTGACGGTGTTGTCGTAGTACTCTTTAGATTATTGTATTGCGCATGAGCGTCTATGTTTTATTATTTTGGATGATGATTGTTCACCGATAAAACTAGATTGTTTGTGAATGTTAATTGATTAATTGTTCAAGACCACTTAGATAAATTGGGAGATTATGCATATGTTGGAGAAGTTGTAAAAAACCTTAATACAACATTTAAAACTGATATAAAGACAATGAAAATATTTTTAGATGTTCAAATATTGAATCTTACATTCCAAAGGATTCTTTTCCTTCGGGGCTCATAAAAAAAGTTGAAAAATAATCATTTATAATTTTCCGGTTTATAAACTCATGCTTGAACATCTACGGATTGGGGATGTATGTTTAAGTTATTGTATACTTGTTTATATTAATTTTTATATTTATATGGAGTTTGTAGGATAATATTTTTATGTTTATGTTTTATTGGTCATTTTTCAACGTTACGAGTATTTAAGATGGTGCAAATTCTTTCAAGATATATTGTAATTCAACTACACTGTTAAAGTATAAAGAAAATATAGGCATACAATTTTGTCCTTTATGTTTTCCATTTAGACTATGTTTATCCTATACATGAAAATTCACGAAAGAAAGTACATGTTAAAGATTACAAAATATATTTTATAACTCCAAGTATATACTTTGAGATAATTTATACTCAAATATTTTACGTAAGAAACAAAAACAATATCAGTAGGAGAAGACAAAGTCATCTTAATGATTATGTTTAAATATGATGAATTAAATCTTATAATACCACGGAGTCATATTTCTCTATTGGAAAAGTAACCAAAAGAACATAACATAAATATTATACGATATAAAATACTTATAACCTTATATCTAAAGTGTCACTTGAATATAATAATATGAGTTAGCAGATGCGGTACACATGTATTCATTAATTTTTTTTAATAATAAGATCATTTAATGTTTGATATTGAATATTTTTTGGATATTAATATATTGAGAATATTTTTATATTTGTATGTTATGATATTGGATCATTATATATGTTGAGCTTTTAAAAAATATTGTACATTTGACAATACATTGATCAAAATATGTGTTGGACTCTCATAAAAAAATTATGCCAACACAAAAATTGTTGCCAATTTAGACAAAACGAATATTGTCCTCATATAAATACCGCAAGAATATAAATAATTATACTTAAACTAGCACAAACAAAATTACTGTTGCATAATAAGTGTGAGAATATAGTATTTTGAGATTCCAAAATTTGTTAAAAAATGATTTCATTCTTGTGTGAAAATAACATAAATAGATTTTTTCCCACCAACTTAGACATAAAATATAAGACATCTTAATTTTCATAAACTACTCATTACATTTTAGTTTCAATCACCACACACACTATTTTTATAAAAACATTAAAAATATCATTCATGCAAATTTTGACATCCCTTTTCTATAAACTTGCATATATAATCCAAAGATAATGCTCTTGTTTCCTAAAGTAATATAAAAAAACTATATTCTCGTATTCTATTGCGAGAATAATATACTTTTCATGTCTAAACTTGCAAACTATGTGATATTCTATCTTTTATAAACTGGACATTACATTCGAAATTCAACAAGCTAATAAAAATACTCAAAAAAAAATATGCGCATACAAGTGACAGTATGCAATAATAAACGTTTTTGAGGCACATAAACCATTTTGTATATAAAAAAAGTATGATATAAATATTTTTACGCCAATTATTATATTGAAAAGTACTTTGTTCTCATCATGTGAGACTAGTGTCTTTTTATGTGAAAATATTTGACGGTATACACCATGTCTTGATCACCAATTATATTTTGTAATTCATTTTATTCGATACGTGTTCAATAAAAGTTGGTTCGTTAGATCATAATATCATAATGTTTTATTTATATAAAAAAAGTACATATTTAGAGAGAAAATAATTTTATATCTAAAATTTTGAGAGAAATCGGATTGAAAATTTATGATTAAGGTTAGTCGTCATCTAAGCGAAATAAAATTTATACTGCCTCCAACAAAAATTGGAGATGTTTCATTTTTGATATTATGGTGTATAAAGTGTACTATATATATTCAGAAGATATTATTTTGATATGTTTTTGGCTTCACATTGATGAGAATAAATCAATGACATATAACTTTAATTAGAGGTACAATAACACGAGTTTTTAAAATTCTATATTATTAGAGCTAAAGGACCAAAAAATAATGCATATTAGTCTTTCTAGAAAAATAGGTTAATACGAGTATGAAAGATTGAGAGTTACTAATTTCCAAAGCCACACAACCATACATATATTTCTTAATTGTTATTATGTACTATCTTGGTTTTTTATGTTATTATATTCTAGTTTTTAGATAATATAATCGTTTGTATAAAGAAAATGTACAATACAAGTCCCCAAACCTAAGTAAACCACCAAAAACTAATCGACGAAAATGAGTTCATATTACAGGATAATAAAATTAAATTTACGTCAATTTTATAAATAATGAGATTGAAAATTAATACATAAACAATATGCATTTAAGTTAATCATAAATTTTCGTCATAAGTCTCAAGGTTTGATCTTTAAATAGTTAGTAAATAATAGAACTTTTAGCCATGATTATTTAAGGATGAAATCACTGAATATGAAGGATAAAATGACGACAGGGATCTGTTTATCTACGTAAAAATCTCACAAAAAATAAAAAATAAAAATATAATGGAAAAAATTATAACAAAATAAAAAATACAATTTAACTTCTTTATTATGTTAACAAAATAACACTGAATAACATACTCAATACCAATATTTTAAATGTTTTCGTTAAAATCAACGGTATACCCTTTAAAGTTAAATAAATTACTGAACATTGTCGTAAAATATTATACAATAAACAATTCAATACAATCACAATCATGCCAATAAATGTCAGAGAACATCATCCATTTATAAAAAAAAGTAATGCGCAAAAAATAATGAAGTTGATTGTTTTGGATCTGGTGTATCTTATAATTTGATCATGCATTGATTAGTCAAGGGATGAGAATAAATCGAGTTCAGGTAGGTTTCAGCCAACCCATTCGGGTTTGTTGTTTTTTATTTGAATTCAAGTGTGGTATAGTCCATTTCAGATCTAATATTTTCAAACCCGAGTCTGAACTGTTCGTGTTTGCGGTTTACCATGGACACCAACTTTACACACACACACACACATTATATTTATCTTGGCTGGATCGAACCCGACATGTTATTTTTATTAAAATCGACCTGTTTAAATAGTTTTAATACCCATACTCATCCCGTTATATGTTCGAGCCGAACAAAACTCAGTTGGGTTGGCTCAGATTAACTTTGTCATCTATAAATAAGTCTGATCTTATTTCCAACATTAGTATTTGTCTCACGTGTGATCAAAGATCTTCAAAAAATAAATAAGAGTGAATAACATTTCTAATATACAATATTCATACAAACATATATGCATGACATCAGTAATTTTCCCGTTCGAGTACATGACATTTGAAGTATTTTCACAATAAATTACGAGGGGTCTTTTAATTTCATCTGCCATATGCAAACTGTCATAAACTTTCGTAAACATACTGTGTTAGTTGATGCAGTAAAACATGCCATATATTATGCGTCTATTTTTGAAGTCATGATGAAATTTTTCTTTTCACTCTTCCACGATATAACACCTCCCGCCAAATTTAACATATATCTCGCGGTAGAATTTTGGTATCCATACACCATGTCAAGTATGAATCAGAATAGCCTTTGATCTCCAAGTTATCCAATATGTTGTATGTTAGTCTGAAATATTTGGTATTCTTCAAGTACCATAGCACTTGGTTCACTACATTCCAATGGGAAACTCGTGGATCGCTTATATACTTTTTTCCAACATTCCAACTATGAATGATATGTCTGGTATGATATATACTTGATCATACATAAGACTACCAACCGTCAAAGTATATGGTATCATTTTCATGAACTGAACCTTCAATTAAGTTTGCAAAACAAATGAAGTGCATTTTTTCTCTTTTCACTACTGTGGTATCGAAAGGTTTTCTCTTATCAAAGCCATACTCACGTAACATGATATCAATATAAGCTTCCACTAAGAGATAAAAGATGCCCATATGGTAGTTTCTTACTACATATATTCCTAATACATACGAAGCTTCCTCAAAGTCTTTTATATCAAATTTCTATAATATAAATTCATTGGTGGTATGTAACAAACCTACATCAATAATGGCTGAAAGTATATCATCGATATAAAGCACTAAATATATCGCTTTAGCCCAACTGATCTTGCAATATACATAATATTTGGCCAAATTCACCTCAACTGGAAATTTTTGATGTTGCTGACGAGACGCTTTCTTGAGCCCATAAATGGATTTCTTTAGTTTATAAACCAGTAACTTTGGATCTCCGACCACAAAGTGTTCAGGTTGTTTTAGGTAAATTTTATCTTAAATGTTTCGATTGAGAAAGAAAGTCTTAACATCCATTTGGTGGAGATGTAAAGTCAAAATGAGCAACAAGAGTCCTGATTATTTTGTATAAGTCCTTTAATAATATTGGAGAAAATGTATGCGTATAATCAATGCCTTCAGTCTGATTGTACATTTTTCTTATAAAATGAGCTTTGTATCTTTCCAGATTCTATAAAATATCACGTTTGATTTTAAACAACTATTTGCATCATAGTGCTTTTACACGTTCATGTAGATTGGTAAGATCCCAAACTGAATTATCATGCATTGATTTTTACTATGCATTCATTGCTTCAATCTAAAGTTTAGAGTTTGAACTTTTTATGACATATGATGGGATCTTTTCGAGAATATCTAAAGTGGCTTTATGTTCACTAATAAATGTCATATAGTGCAAAGATATTAGATTTATCTCTCTCAAGTGAATCCATGCAATATAGTTTTATGAAAATTAATACTATGACAATGTAAATTAATGATACAATAATTGAAGTAAAATGAGAATTTTTAAATCATTGTGGCAAAAATTGATTTTCATGGTGGGGTAAATTCATTATAAAACAATTGATGCTAAAAAAGAATTTAATAAATTACATATGTAAATAATAATTTATGAAATAAAGTAAAAGTAATGGGTTAAGCATTTATTTCCTTCACTAGTAAAATCACTATAAGGACTTGAAAAAAAAACTACAAATATGACTTAAAAAGAAATGAATCAATACACTTTAAAAATGTCTTCATCAATATAATATGAATTATCATAAAGAAATAATTTAATTTAAATATTAGCAAACATATAGAAAATCACTAAGCATGTAATATCAAGTTAAAGTAGAAATGAAAATTAAAATTCACATGACTGAAAAATAAGTTAAGAAAATTATTAATCAGATTATACTCCAGCAAATTACTAGCGGTTCTAAATAGATAGTTAAATTAAATGTTAGTATTCAAATACATATTGAAAGTGTTTATCCATGTGAATATTATATTCAACGAATTGACTAAGAAGATTTGTACGCCTCATATCCATGAATAATTTTCTGAATCTAAGGCTTCTTCAATCATTTTCTTCTTTATATTTACATTTTTTTGTTGAAGTTCGTTTTCTTTAGCCTTCGTAGTTGTATCTTGAGCTTTGGTAAGCTTTTTATATTTTAGTAATACTATCAACTGTTGAATGAAGGCTGAGTCTTTTGGTGTGTTGTTGCATTTTTTTCTAGTTTAGTAATACTATCAACTGTAGTAGGCTTTTCGTTTTTTAAGCATGAACAGTTACAACATATTTTTTTGAAGAAAAAGTTTGATGTTCATCTCATTGGACAAATTCTTTCACGTTTGAATTTTGGGCTTTGTAGTTTTATTTATAATATTTACCTTTAAATCTTTTGATGAGTTACCACAAAAGTCAACAACTTGACATTCTTTATTAGATATTTTTTTTCTTTCCGGGGATTGAGAAGTCCGTTCCCCACTTATCTTGTTTTTAAAAGAATTTATTTAAGTAAATCAACCATTTATATTTCTTTAATAAGTGAACAAATATCATTTTTTACTATTTCATAACTTTCAGAGATCGTCATTCCTTATAATTCCCATAAATCCAAAAAACATTATCTCAGTGAAAAAGGAGTTAAATTGTTCTTTTCAAATGTTAGTGGATGTAGTTAAATCGACTTAATACCTTATCACCAGATGGAAAGTGTTGTAAATGTTTTGGAAATAACATGAGGCTTGGCAAGGGAAAAATTAATTAAAATATTAATTCAATAAAGTAAAATATATGAGTAAAATAGAGATGAAAAATTATGTGAAAGTGGTAACACGTTTGTTATAACACATTTTTGTTTGGTTTATCAAAAATCGTTTGACGGCATGTACAAGCAATTAACACAAGCATAAGAGAAACTTTATTTCCACAGATGGTCAGAGTTTCGTAGATTAATGGCAGGTTGTTTGTCTCGGAGAGTGAAGTAATAAAAAATGGATTTGAATACTTTGGTAAAGTTATAGTTTTAAAGTATTTATGAGATGGTAATGGAAATTTTTAGAAGAACTCAAAAAATGATGAATCTTATTAAGGTTCTCCATCAATTTAGAGTAAGTTATGTAGGATATATTATACCAATTTGAAAAATTATAAACATTTATGATGCAATGGTAACTTCACACCCATTCAATAATACTATATAAAAAACAAAATTCATCACCCATAACATCGGTAAGAAGATCTCGTGTTTGGGAAGACAATATTTAATATCATAAGTAATATCATGACTGATGAGCTCAAAAAATGTTTAGTGAGATTCAGAAGCGAATATACTCGTAGGAGAGGGTCAGACAAGAGAATATTCGTATGATGTGACAGCAAACAATGAATTACTAGAAAGGAAAAGAGACAAAAGGAATAAATGTTACAATAATTGACTAATCATTGGCCCCTTTTCCCAAAAGGAAATGTCCTTTATATAGTAAATGAGGTGGATGGTAGAATTACATAATTACCACCGTAAGAGTGTATTTCTTACCCCACTATTTGACTATTTACAAACAAGTTCTTGGGGTATATCATTTGACCCCTCTATTTCTTATGTTTGCTTTACTTTAGTCCTTAATTATTAAATACATAGACCTTGGTCTTATTTGTGAGCTAAATTACATGTTAACCACCTATATTTTCCTTCCCTTATCAATGACGAATAAGTTTTTCTTTATCTTCAGTAGGATAGAATAAAGGTTGATGATAAAAGAACTATTGAAAGCTACTAGGAACAAATGTTGCTTCTTTTATTTACTATGGATTTTTAAATGAAGAAGAAACATTTAACTCGAGTGGTATAAGAATAATTTCATTACTACAAGTTTAACTCGCTCGGTTAAAGATATAATAGCTTTGGTTTTAGGTCGATGACCAGTAGTATGGTTACTAGTACGGATTTATTTATTACTCAATCTAAAGTTAGTAGCAAGAATGTTTGTGGGAGTTTCTTTAGAGGTCAACTTTGAACTACTAATAGAGAAAATAGTTGAAAAACCTTGTTGGTCGTCCCACTGTCCACTTTTTTGCTCACTTTGAGAATTTGACTCTATAGCATGCATGCTACATGATGAACAAAAATATTCTATCGATGACTAACTTTCCCCCATAATTACTATAATCAATGAGTAAATATATATGGGACGAGGAGTGTACATAACTTGAATAAAGTTCAATGATTAAATAAACAAGGTAAATATTCACGAGTTTAAAATATAATACATCATATTTGGAATATAATCTAAAGAGAGAGAATTTTAGAAAGAAAATCTAGGAAATCAAAAGAGGAAAAATAGTTAAGAAGAGATAGTCATATAATTATATAGTAAAATTGATGAGTCAATTTTTGAAACATCAGTGACTTATAAGTCTTTTAGTCTAGAAGACTTTTGAAGCTAGAAGGTTCTATGCATCACATCACATAACCAGTTAATATTAACTGTTCATTCACAATGATAATCGAACGATATAAATGAAATGCTTAATTGTATTAAGAGAGAAGGTAAAATTTTATAATATGTTTTGATTTTGTATAAGAAGGTTTTTAGAAAACATGATAAAGAAGTAAATAAACTAACAAACCTTACCTCGTAAATAGATTGTTACTAGTCCTTAAACATATAAATGATATTTGATTCAAAGAATAAGGGGAGTCCTAGTAAGGTCATATCATTCAGGGGTATATATACCGTTATATATAAGAGGAAATGGTTCATAATATGAACCGTAATATGACAATGATTATGAGCTACCAACAAAAGAAGATAACCTAAATGCACAAAAGAAATAGATGAGTTGGACGAGTTAAGAGAGACAAATAAGATAAAATGGACGAGCAAAAATAGAATATTATTTAGACTAGTTAAATAAAATATAAGATGTATGAATTTAAAATAGGAAAGGAAAAAAGATAAATGATCTAAATGAGCAAGAAAACTAAGACAAAAAACCTAAATGAGCAGATTAGCTAGGCGGGCTAAAGGGAATGATGGTCATCTGGACAAGAAGAAATGAAAAAAACTATAAAGTAAATGACCTAAACACAAAGATAGATGGACGAGCTAAAACGAAGACTAACCAAAATAGTTAAAGAATAATGAGCAAGATAAATGAACTAAAAAATCAAGATAGTTGGACGAGCTAGATAACTTAAATAATGAATAAGATAGATTAATAAAATAAAATTGAATATAAAAGCTTATTTGGCTTAAGGACTGTTAAAAAAGGTTTTGAGTTTTTATTTAAGATTACAAAACTACCCTAAAAAATTAAAAGGTAAAATAATAATGTTTGTAAATGATTAATTTCACCTATTTTATAGTATGCATGTCCTACATCCTTATATTTTAATAATAATTTTAGAGAGAGAATTAATAAAAACTATTTTAATTTCAATCATTCTTAAGCTATCTAGTTAATTTTCTCATTAATATTCGTTTTAAAGAAGTAATCTTTGATCATCAATGAGTTCGTCCGCCCATAGGAGATCACAATCTTATTAGGATCACGAAGCTAAATAACTATAACACTATACTAAATGATTTTTTATTTATATCCAAAGTAACCTAGTTCATACAATAATATTAATGTTATTCATATTATTATTTTATAATTTAATTTAATATTAATTACATCTAAGTAATTAAATTATACTTATAAGGCTTTCGATATTCAAAATTCTATGGATGAGATCATTTCAATTTAAAACATCAGCATACTAAATATTTAACATAATTATCAATTCAAATAATAAGAATTCAAATATTTAAATAATAAAATAAATATTTTCATCTCACGCTTAAAATGTTTTAATTTTTATTATATATATATATATATATATATATATATATTACTAAAAAACTTTAAATTACTATTTTTATATATAAGTAGAAGTTTATAACACAATAAAATTTATGTTCAGATACTTAAATATGACCTCACTCCTAATATTTTTCATCAAAGATTTATATCATAATATATTTTTAAACGTGTTTATTCAATCTAGGAAACATGTTTGTCCATTCTAAAAATAAAAAATATATAGAGAAGTTCCACGTTCAAATCCTATTCCATTTTTTGTCGTCTTTTTTTTAAGAAATAAAAAAAACCATCATTGTCCCTCTCTAGCTTTTATGAATGCTATCCTTATCTTTATGGTTGAGAGATGTTATTATCTTCTTACGTGAGAGACATTATTTTCTTCATGTGTTAAGAAACCCCTTGCATAAAAATATTTTTAGCCTCATCGCTTCTAAAATCTCTGTAGTCATTATTTGTTACCATTTTTATGGTTTCATGGTCGGATATTTACATCTCGTCATCATCGAATTCAACGGTTTTCAATATGGCGTATTACCGTTATTCTTCTTTCTTGAACGATAGTTAATCTTCCGATCTATGTTTTTGTTGGTTTAACATCAGTTATCTTTTTTTTTGTATGTATAAAGTTGCACGAGATTTTAAAGTTGGATTTTTTATATTTGTTTTTCACATTTGTTGTTGTATCACTAATTTTGATTGTAATTGTAAATTCGCTTTTAATAGATTTGAGAAATATTTGAATTTGTTGTCTTAAGTGGTTTAGAATTTATTTTGAAGTTCATATATTTTATTTGAATTGTTAATTAAGGTTTATGTTTAAAATTCAATCAAACCAATGGAGTTTAATTATTTTTTTCTTTTTTTGGATTTTTTTGTTGAGGTTTAATACACATGTGCGGTTGTTGGTTGTTACGGTCTCTCTAGTTTTTGGTAAGGGTGTAATTTATTGTCATATTATTCTACTATATTGATGTCCTACCAAACATAACCAAATTTTTACCAAACTTCTGGTACGGTATGTTAATTTGAAATTATTGAATTTTACCGATTGATTTTGATAGAACATTCGTATTTGAAATCGATCGCGTGGTACCAAAATTTAAAATAAAATTAATAATTTTAATTTATTAATTATAAAGTTAATATATTTAATATAATAATCTTATCTTTGTGCTGGTTTTATACTCAACTATAAATACATATGACTCGTGAATGATATGGTGTTCATACTAAAATAAATATGACTAGTTTCTGATGCAAAAGCTGTCATATTAATATAAAATTTCTAAACAAATTTATGATATATCTTGTAACAATGATCAAAGTTATAGAAAATCAATTTTACATCGGCATAAAGACCAAATATATATATATATATATATATATATATACAGATTTGAGAATTTTTAAAATTTAATCCCATGTATTCTAGTAAAGATATAAGAATCTAGTTTCTAATACAAAAATATCATATTAATATAAAATTCATAGACAAAGTTATAGAATCCCATGTGATTTCTTGTAAGAGTCGTCGAAGTTATAGAAGATAGATTTTGCATCAACATATTTTTTACCAATTTAAAATTTTATTTCATATAGGTTGTGAATGTCTAAAATATAATTACATATATGGTAGACAATATATAAGAGTTTAATTTCAAATAAAAATAAGTATCATTTTAGATTAAATTGATATTTAAGCATATCATTTAGAATGTTTAAAAAATTAATCTCATATAAGATTGCAAAGAACTACTAGTCTAGTTTCTATTGAAAAAATATCATATTAAATAAAAACTTATGGACAAAGTTATTGTATTTCTCGTAACAGTCTTCGAAGCTGTCAAAAACCAATTTCGCATAATCATATTTTAGATAAATATGACATAAAATTGAATCTCGTATATGATTGTAAAGATCTTACAAGCCTAGTTTCTAATGGAAAACAACATATTAAATAAAAGAATTAAACAATATTATGACATTTCTCGTAACAGTTGTTGAAATTGTGAAAACCCGCTTTTGCATCATCAATTTTTAGACCAACTTGAACTCTAATTATGGACTTACTAAATTCTTAAAGACATTAATATATTTATTTAATAATATATGTTTCGATATACTTTTTAACTTTTTTAAAGTTTATCTTTTACTTTTTAAGTTGTGTTTTTTTAATTTTACGATAATAAATTGCACCTAACCAAATATTTCGGTATACTTAAAATGTTTAACCGAAGTTTTGGTAGGATGGTGTATTCATTTTTGTAATATTGAATAATTGATAACGGTAGTGATTTAATAAGTTTAGTAGGATAACCATAACGAAACCACCTCTAGCTTTTGGTAATATTGGATCTTGAACTTGTTAGCGATATTAAGCCAAACCCCATTAGTTTATATATTTTATCTATAAAAAAGAGCTTATAATCTTTGTAATCGATACGCTTTCTAAATAAACAGAAACTCTAACCACTTGTTAGCAGCTTCTTCTTCTTCTCTATTTTATTTCTCCTTGTTTATTAACATGGTATGAGAGCATAGGTTAGATCTTGAATTTCTTGTGTCTTTCGCTGTAACGGAGGGTAGTTTTTTTAGTTGTTGTCACAAAAAGAGAGAAAAAAATCAACTTTCGGATTAGTCGTATGCAACCACAATCAACAATCCCGATCGAGAGGCAAACAGTATCGGGGGTTGCTGAATTTTAGAGAGCATGTTAAAAATAATAATCTTTCAATCTGAAGAGTTGGATTGTGATTTGGTGCTACGTTTCTGGAGAGATAGCTATTAGAACAATGCAATATTTTTGTAGGTAAAATCATGGATTCGATTTTGATTTTGATTGGAACTTATATTTAAATTTGGATTTTGTATTTAGGTTTAGTATTGAATTTGGATTTGGATTTGGTATAGATTTTGTTTGGATTTGGATTTGGCACAGATTTTGTTTGACGTTTGGATTATGTACGACGTTTGCTTAGATCTGCATTTGTCGTTTTGATTCGTTTGGATTTGTTTGGTGTTTAGATTCGTTTGTCGTTTGGATTGTGTGTTTTCGTTTAGTGTTTAGATTTCTTTTGGTGTTTAGATTTCATTTGAAGTGTGGAGTTTGGAGATTGACGTTCGACTTTGGGTTTTGACGTTTCGATTTTAATTTTGACTTTCGGTTATGGTTTCGGCGTTTGAATATGGATTCCATTTTTGTGTTAAATTCGATTTTGGTTTTAGATTCAATTTTGGTATTTAATATTTCAATTTGGTTTTCTGTTGTTTAGATTAGTATTGGTATTTGAGGTTTTTTCAGTGTGGGTAACAAACTCAAGATGCATTAATAAACATTGCGAGTTCGAAAAAAAGTGTTAGCCATACTAATACCGAACCCATTAATTTATATATTTTATCTATAAAACAAAAACAAATACTCCTTATAATTGATACTTCCCCTAAATAAACAAAAACTCTAACAGTTTTTTAACGAATTTTTTTTATTTTTTTATTTTTTTATTTTTTTATTAATAGAATTCATATCTGAACTCACTATTTTACCTAATCAGTGTAGCTTTCTTTTATCTTTTTAGTCTAACATGAAGACTTGTAATACCAAGACTCATAACTTCGCCAAAATTTGTTTGAATGAACTGTTTTTTTATTATTGCTGGTCCCGTTTAGAGTCTACTCCTTGAAAATTTACAATTGTCTCTTTGAGATTTAAAGTTCGACCGCCCACTATTCTTATTGTCTAGTATTGTTAACTTATACTGCTTTCGACTCAATTCAATAAAAGAATTCCACTCTTCCAGATAGATCTAACTCATTTTGTTATTTTTATAATTTAAAGCGTTTTAAATTATAAAAAAAAACGAATTTAGAATGCGTAGTTTTATTTATACCCAACAAACACAAAATAACTGGTTCGGATAAATTCAGAAGAAGTTAAATTAATGTGGAAATCCTGATTGGTTGATCATGATAGAACCTGTTTAATAAAATGAAATTATAATAATTCTAAGCTTAGAAAAGGTCAAAAGTTTGGCTTTTGTATTTTGGTGTTTGTACTATTGTTGTTGAGGTAAAGATTTGATAGTTCGGTTTGCCCGTCATGTCACAAATGGATCGATAGATATTTTGGTAGCAGTTAGATGACGATTTTCAAGACTAAAAATCAAACATGATCTTATGTGTATGTACGCTAAACGTGTCGACTAAATTGAATTTAACATTATATACCAATAATATGAAGTGGTAGGCCTATCATGAATAAAATAAGTGGTAAATTATTATTAAGACGAGGATCTATAAATTTCACTCAAATATTTTTATAAATTTTAAATTTATAATATTTTTTTAAAGGAAAGTTAATTAAAACTCATTCTAAAAAATATATGTTATCCAATATAATTAATAATCTATCTAAAATATCATTCTATATAAAATTATTAAATATGTGTACATAATTTTTTTAACTTTTTTTAATTTTAAAATTTAAAACTTCGTATCTTCTAAACCGTAATTTGGAAAAAAAAATCCGAAAATATCTTTAGTTTTGTTTTTTTAAGACGAACAAAACTAGATCCATTCACGATATGTTTTGAATTTTTTGAAAAAAATCATTATATAGTTTCACACCTATCATAGTTGCCCGGTTTAGCATCTATCATAGATGGTCCGGTTTAGCATCTATCATAGTTGTCTGGTTTTGCATCTATCATAGTTGGCCCGATTTTGCATCTAACATCTATCATAGTTGTCTGGTTTTGCATCTAGCATTATCAACTATCATAGTTGGCTTGGTTTAACATCTATCATAGTTGGTCATGTTTCACACCTAGCATCTACCATTTATAATAGGTGACTTGGTTTTGCATCTAGATGTACAGATATTACAAAGGTTTCGCATTTACGAAAACTTCATCTTCTTCGTTTACACTTTAAACCTTTCCCAAACCACATTTTAAAAAAAACACTAAAAATGAGTAAAACCTTGCTGCAATACAACATTTCAACTACAAAATCAAAGTAAAAATAGATGAAATACTAAAAAATCACGAACAACACAGAGACAGAAACTCAAGAACAAATCTGCATAAAAATCGAGTTACATAAACAGAAAATAAAAAATCAAACATCAAAATTAAATAAAAACACAATCAAAACTACAAAGAAAATCATACGAAAACTAAAAAACAAGAAATCAAAAGGGAGTTGAAACGTCAACTGTTATGCTACTGTATTTCGTAAAAACTACAGAGAGAAAGAAATACGTAAAAAAAAGTTAAGAGAAAATATAAAGGGTTTTATATAATTAAAGGTATTTATGGTATTATAGAAAATAGTTTGGTCTTAGATGGTAAATGGAGGAGTTGAATGAATCTTTTTTACAAATATATGAAACATGGGTACTAAGTGGATAATAGTTTTACTTTTAGGTATTAATTGGTACTAAATATTTCTTTAAAATCTTTATATTTAGTTTTTAAGAGAGACTTACCGTTGAAGACTCATCCAACAAACCTATTACAGATAAATGTCCAAAATATTTAAGAGATTTTATACCTAAAATACTTTTCTATATAAAATCCACCAAACAACTACCCATTATCTTTCTTTTATTTTTTTAATTTAAAATTTGAATGGTTCATATATTTTAAACCATACCTCGAAACAAAATCTGAAATACCATTGGTTTTGTTTCTTTAAGACGAACAAAACTAGTACCACTCATGATATGTTTTGAATTTTTAATATATATATATATAGTAATATATATATATATATTACACAGGTTTCTCATATATCATAGTGGCCTGTTTTGCATCTAGCATCTATCATAGTGGGCTTGAATTCACATCTAGCAGTACAAAATTAAAACAGGTTTCGCTTCTAACGAAACAAAAAAGGTTTAGCATATAGCAAAACAAATAGGGTTTCGCATCTTTTTCGTTTATACTATAAGTTTAAGAAATTTAAAATTTCGTATCTTTTAAACCATAACTAAAAAAACCAAAAATACTATTGGTTTTGTTTTTTTAAAGACGAACAAAACTAGTACCACTCATGATATGTTTAAAATATATATATATATATATATATATATATATTACACAAGTTTCTCATCTAATAAATATTTAGGGTATTATTGTATCTTAATGGTAAATATTTGAATGAAATTGGTCTTTCTCAAAAAAATATAGGTTTAAAGTGGATAATAGTATTACTTTTGGATCTTAAATGGTACTTAATCCTTTTCTTAATTAAATCAAATTAGTTTTATTGGTTTTATTTAAAAAATATATTTTATGATTTAAAATTTAAGAAAATCAAATTATAATATTAATTTTAAATAATAATAACAATAATAAGAATAATAATTGTAAAATAGTTATGTTTTGGGTTCTAAAAATTGGATTGAAAATAAAAATAGTTCTTACAACTACATAAGACATACCTCAAGGAGTGGCATTAAGAGTCGAGAATTAGTGGAGTGAAGGTAAGTTGGTCTTAACATGGTCAATACTGAAATAAGTTAGAATAAAAGAAACTGCGAAAAAACCGACAAAGTCACAATGATAAAACTAGCGGAGTCGAAAAAGCCATGTGAGCAAATGAACATATATGATGGATGACTGCAAGCTGAAAAGACGTAAAAATAAAATTAAGTTAGAAATTATGGGGATTAGGTAGGCCATACCACCTTGTTTACTAAGAATCCGAACCATAGGTCGGAAAGCCTGCGATACAATATCGCAGAGGCAGGGATCGAAGAGGATTCGAAAATACTACTATTCTTCTCCTTCCAGATATGATAAACAATCGCGTCAAAGCAGGCGCGACATATATGGCGTAAGTTGGAGGAAGACCATTTGGAAGCCTCTTAAAACTAAGAGACTCAATTAGTGTTATGATTAAAAGAAAACTGAGCTTTGAGCTTGCGAAAACCCAAATACTCTTAGAGAAGCTACAATCATAGATGATATGATTTATAGTTTCACACTCTGAGTTGCATAAGGCGCAAGTCGGGGGAGTATTAAATCCCCAGATTAGAAGCTTATAGTGGGTGGTCAACTTTCCCTGAATAGCAAACCATAGCATGAATGAATGATGAGAAATATTAAATTTATGACATATTAACCCCGTCCATCCGAAAAATGGAATGGAAAATCGAATGACTTTGTAGGTGTATTTAATTATAAATTTGGTGGATCCTTTTTTGGTAATCTAGTAGTGGACGTTGTTGAAAAGAATTTTGGGTGAAATAAGAGAGATGATAAGGTTATGGATCTCCTTTAGATTGATGCGGTTTCTAGCACTTGTCGATCTGATATGAGCAGTCAATTTCCATGCACCATGGTAAATGATGTCTGAAACTTTAAAGTTGTTGCCTAGTTTTGAGTCGTAGATGATGTCATACCCATAATTGGTAACAAGAGAGAAAGAGATGAGCCAAAGGTCGAATATTTTCGTCGTTACCGAATAAATTTCAATTTTAAAAATAATAAAAAATCATTTAAATATGTTTATTTTATTTTATTTTAATTTTTTATGTGTGAATATAATAAAACTTTGTACAAGTTCAAAGTTTTATATTGTTCGTAGATTTGTAAATGAAAGTGTGAACTGTTTACAAATTTAAATGTTTTTTGTATTTCCAAACAAAAAAAAATTAATTTAAGTTTTTGAATTTAGTGTATCACTATTAAAATTCGATGTTGTTTTATTTTATTTATCAAAAAAATGAATGTTAGGTTGTTTTAAAATATCTGAATAATAATACTCGTAATTCTTTTAGGTACGTGTAGATAAGAAAAACTAAAAATATATAAAAATATATAAAAAATAATACAATATTATCCAATAATGTCTGAAATCTAATTAAAATTTAAAATATTTATACAAAATATCGGCTAAACTTTTATTCAAAGAAAAAATATGAAAATATAATTTTATGAACAATGTTATGTATCTAATTAATTAGTTTGATATATTCAATCGTGAAATAATGAGACCACCATAATATTAAATATAAATATATGATTAGAGGTAAAAGATGTTAGTTTAGAATATTTAATTTGTATATGAATGTATTTTTTTAGATGTTAAAATGATATTGAGTTTTTAACTCTATCCCCATTTAATAAGTTTTGTTCGTTAACTTTTAGTTTGTTTTTATTTATATTTTCTAATTTTATAAAAAAAAATATTACAAAATCTTTCAGAAATATAATATTATTGGATCGGTTAATTTTGTAAACAATAAGTGAACGTTGTAAATTTTGAAGTATATCATTTTTATTCATATCATTGAATTCTTTCTCGTCTAATATTTCTATTGACATAAGGTTTTGTCTAATTTTAGAGTCATATCTCATACTGGTTACACATTTTTTAAAACTTATATATACTTAGAACTTTAAATATTTCGTTCATTTAAAGACATAAAGTTCGCCATTCCGTAATATGAACTTACCACTTTTAAACTATTTTGAGTGTTTAGACAAGTATTCGCTGGAAGTCATGTAGAACGAAAATCCAGTGCCCATTAATTATTTGTTACCATACCTGCAAGTTGAGTCCATTAAAACATCAGTATAGACATAACCTATAAAAACGATTGATGCATATTTAGCTCCAAACTTATGTTAATGATCTCATTTATTAATTTTAAAACAACCCGATATGACACTCCTTATTGCATAACCAACATTTTAATCTAGAAGCAATCATCGACTATTTTGATTTGGATCTCAAGTTTCTTTTTTTCCTAATTGAATCTTCCATTTTAAGTCTTTCTCTCACACTCATTTCATGGTAGTCTGAGTTACTCTTCAAAGCGGTATTCCTATAAAAATATTCCAAATTCAAAAAACAATTTACATAAACTTTGTAAGGGACTTGTCAATAAAATATTTATAAATTTTCGTAAAAAAAACTGAAAATGATAATTTCTTGATCTTCGTTTTCAACCTTGACTAAAACTGTATCAAAATCAAGAAAAATTATATTGGAATCATCCAAGTATATCTCCAATCAACGACATCATGCAACAGTTTGATGACCCTCAAACAAATATGTGTATAGTCTACATGTCGTCGTACATGTACACAAAACCATTGTTCTTTGGCGCGAGGAACCAATCCCCTTATATGTAACGCTCACATACACATAGAGGACTTGGATGTTATGACTCGTCCACCTTACAGTTTCAGAGTATAAAATTTCCCATTAAACGCTCATATATCTGAAGAGACATGAATATCATTCAAACTTGAAACCCGAAAAACATATATTTAGGCATGTTATACATCACCTCGCACATCCTATGGTACCGGGTGCAGGTTTTTCATCTTGCACCCAAAATTTCATACATTCACAATACGACTAACACGCTAGATAAAACAAATCGCATATAGTGGGGGGAAACATAATTATACATCATCTAAACACCAAAAAACAACATATAAACAAACACATTATACTTTTATGTGTAAATTTACACATGAATAATTGAATACTAACATGATAACCCTACTAGAGTTTGAATAGTTTAGAGTAGGTCTAAATAAAATTTGGAGCAACAACATACGAAAAAACAAACACACTATAAAACCTATATTTGGTAATCTGATTGGCACCGCAACGAGAAACGTGGCTCGCTTCGACTTCAATGTCCAGGTCTCATGCCTCCCGGCGATTCAAAATCTCATTGTAGCGATGTGAAAAATGCGCCCACTGTATTATCACACATCCTAAACAGCAATGCAACGTTGAACCAACTCATATCATCGACCTTATGAATTCCAAAATCAATTTTTTTATATGTTTATAAATTAGGGTTTTTGTTGATTTGAGGATCCATTATGAATTACTTTATTCATTTTTCACCAAATAAATCATGCAATTCAATCATACTTAGCGAATCTGAAAAAAGCATGTGTAGTTATTTTATATCTAAACCAACATTTTTAAATCATAACATCAAGTCTTATAAGGGTTTTCTTACTAATCACACGAATCAATAATGAAATTAAATTATAAAAATGGTTAATAAGTCAATAAAACCTTTAACTAAACATGATAGGTCTTGTACAAATCATAGATATTAAAAATCAAAACTCTAGTACATGTTGACTAAAAGCTCAAGAATACAAAAAATAAATGCAAAGTACTTGTCGACATCCTTTACGTTTCAAAATGGTGGAGCTTTGATTCATAAAGAAACAAAACTTTAAACAAAACATGGTAGTTTAATTGTTGAACACTTGAAATATTAGTAGTCAATCACTATGACCAGATTAAAGCTTGATAGAATCTACATGCAAGGGTTTCAACAAAAGAGATAATTGGCAGAAAAATAGTATTTTTTTCTCTCATTTTCTAATTTATACCCTAATCATTAAAGTAAATATGATATATAAAACTAGATTTTGACTTAATTATATGTTTGTGGAAAACTTTCATATACTATGTTTCGACTAACCTTATCCATGCGACTCTGTCAATATAACCCAATGAGCTCTTTGTGCTCACCGGGGTTCACAACCTTATTGGGTTGCAAAGCCTAATAACTATAACACAAAACTAAGTGTTGCTCAATTTAAATAATCTAAATGGTATCTACATTATAGAATTCACGAGTCTTCTCTTATTACCTAACAATCCAATTTTAATTTAATATTGGTTACACTTAAATAAGACTATAATTACAATAGTTTGAATGTTCTAAATTTACATGGACGAAACATTTCAATTTATAACATTTGTGTAATAAATACTCAATATGATTACCGATTGAAATATTGAAGTACCCAAATAATAAGATAAAATTGTGAATTATTTCAATCACATTTATAATATTTCAAGTGTCAATATGCATAAAAAACAACCCAAAAAATTTCAATTATAATTTTCTAATCAAATGAAAATTTAAAATAAAAAAATTTACATTAACATATTTAAATATCATCTTAAGATCTAACATCGTTCATCCAAGAAACTAATTTAAGAGATATATGTAGTTTTTTATATTTATGCAACAAACTAGAAAATAACGAGTTAGTGTATCCTTTTCTGTGTTGGGGCATGAGATCATAAATTATATGGCTTTCATCCCTATTTCACCTATGCGGTATCACACCATGTGTTCTACAAATTGCACTTCATATTCATTGGTACCAAAATTATAAAACTCGATTAACGTTTTCTCACTTTATTTTTTTACTCTAGTTTACTTTATGTATTTAAAACAGTTGATGGTTATAACACTTAGATTGTAGGTTTTATTTAGTTCACTATTGTGTGTTGTATTCTATGTTAGTTTGTTTATTACTATTTTTATGTGTTTTGTCTCCCATCCTAATTACATCCTAATTACCTACATGCGAGTAGTATCATTTTTATATTATACATATTACCATTTACCCGAACGGTTTCGTAAATGTGTATGAACCACTATTTCTCTATTTATTTATTAAAACTCTCAATTTATTAAAAAATATTAAAAAAATTGATGGGTTGATTGGATAAAAACTCACTAATAAAATAAAATAAAATATTATATATTATAATTTTAAAGAAGGTCAAAAGTTTTGACTTTTTTATTTTGGTATTTTATGAAATTTTATCTTGTCTGTTATGCAATATCAAAAATGGATCGATAGATATTTTCATAGTAGCTAGATGATGACTTTCAATACGAATAATCAAATAGTATCTTATGTGTGTTAATAAATCACCAGTCTGAAGGGTATCCATACTATTGATTAAAATGCAGCAAATTGATTCTCGTTATATATAAACAATAAGTAAAAGGTATTGAAGAACTTACTTGAGCGGCTGAGCCATCATCCATTTTGTGTTTCTAGGATCTGCAACGGAGGATATGATATGTGCTGATTTAAGAATAATGAAGATGATATTCCAACAATTTGTGAGTGAGACACAAAATCAATCCTTGGAGGAGTAGGAACTAAAGTATCTGGAAGAACGATGACATATAACTTTCAGGCTAAATGGAACAAAAAACAACTTCATGAACTGCATCCACAATATTAACCCAAACCACCGACCAATATTTCTAAAATATTAGACCATTAAACACAACATCATCAGGAGAACTTGATTTTTTCATGTTTTTAACTGTTGCCCAAACTGCATATGCCGTGGGGATTTGAATTAGATTATTTCTCCTGATAAAAAATGGAAGTCTTCATAAAGCATGAAATCATTTATACAGTAGAAACTCGATAAATTAATACTCGATTATTTAATAAACTCTCTAAGATAATATTTTTTGCCGGTCCCAACTCGGGGATAGGGTGCTAAATTAATAATTCACTAAAATTATAAGATAATACATTTTTGATAATTTCTTTAGACCCCATATAAAATATAAATTAATAATTCCTTATATATAACATATTACATGGATGATTTATGAAGGTTTCTTGAAAAATGACTCAATTGTCTTTTGTTTTTTGTTGATATCAATTTCCCCTTGAATCTCGTCTCTAATTTTCCTTAGCATTTCTCATAGCTCAACAAGAGATTGTTCAATGTGATTGCCGATTTAATAGCTTTGTTTCACAAAGGGGGCTCCATTGTAGAACTTTCATCATCTTCTTCATCGATATCATCTTTATTAATTCCAATAACGCTTTCAATAATTTCTTCATCAGTCAATAACTATGCAACTACATTTTCTTCTGGGTGATTCAGAACATCTTCGACATCCATTGCATTGCGATAACCCAACTCTTTGATCAAATTCTGGAGTTCTTGAGTGCTTTCACACCTTTTAGATGGGAAGCCATGTTGGGTGTATGATTTTTTTTGTGTTAACCTATTTTGATCTTGTATTTATATAGAAAATATTTCTAATGTCCATAAAGTGATACATTAAACACAAGAAGCATAATAAGATGAAAGATTGAAGGTTTCTTTCAAATTGGGCCCTTTATTTGATATACATTCGTTGTATAATGTACAATAATTAAGTGGAAGCTTGAAAGGTGTTTGTAAACTAAGTATTTAACTATAAATTAATAAATATTAATTAATATATTAATTAATAATTATTAATTTATCGATTAATTAACAACTCTTTTAATTAATAAATTTTGGTGGTCCCAAGTGTATTATTTTATAGAGTTTCTAATGTATCATGAATGTTATCATATATTATAATAGAACCCAAAAATTCAGAGCAAAACTAAAAAACCCCTACACAAACCATATTATAAAAAAAACATAATTACATTACAACAATTTTAAGTGATGATTTCTTGAGGGCTCTAACTTTAAGTGTAGTATAATTCATAGATAAACATGTTCATTAAGTTAAATTTTGGAATAACTTAGTATTTCAGGCTCAAAAATGTAATATATATATATATATATAATTTTATTTCATTTTTATGCTTGTGTATGGTTGTTGCACAATACCTCATACAAAGATGTAGTTAACCAATTCAGAGAATTTTGATGTCATATGTATGTATGTATGTATGTATGTATGTATGTATGTATGTATGTATGTATGTATGTATGTATGTATGTATATATGTATGTATGTATGTATGCATGCATGTATGTTTGTATGCATGTATGCATGTATGCATGTATGCATGCATGCATGTATGTATGTATGTATGTATGTATGTATGTATGTATGTATGTATGTATGTATGTATGTATGTATGTATGTATGTATGTATGTATGTATGTATGTATGTATGTATGTATGTATGTATGTATGTATGTATGTATGTATGTATGTATGTATGTATGCATATAACAAGTTTAGTTGAGCTTAATCATATATGTATGATAGAAACTCATGTTTCTCTTGCTTTGTGTAACATGTTTGGCATGTCTAGATTGACTGATAATGTTATGTGTATGTCATGTTTGGGTGTTAGGTCATGTATTCAGCTATCTACAATAATATAGCCCTATTATGTACATATTGAGAAGCCTATAGTGCTGAGAATTTATGGTTACATGATGGGATGTACACATCTATTGTTGTTGGCCCTTGGACTCTGGGATGTACGAGGTAATGTCCCGCATGTCAAGGGACTTTTTGTTTCATGTAGATGGATTTTGATTAACATTCAACTCCCTTCAGATATCCAAAAAACTTTATGGGATATATCACATCCCTGAACTGCTTCAGACGCTAAAAGTGTATTATGGTACTACAGGTTAAGGTCTGATCTATAAATATCAACCTTTAATAGTGTTTGTACGAATTATAATGCAAGCATTTAGATATTTCGATGGGACTAATGGGGGATTGGGTATCCCATTTACATGATCAATGTCATGCGACTCATGAAAGGAAAGTAGTTTGAGGCCTTACAACTTAAGGAATGATTGTTGTGTATTTAGGTCAGCCCCTACAAAAGACTACCTCACATATTTCCTGATGGCGGGCACATATTGCATGATGCAGTTGGTGAACGCACCATACTCACGAGTACCAGGTTTTTTCAGTTTTAAAGGTTCGTTCAATTACCATGAATCTGTTAGGTATACCCCTTATAGAAGGCTTTGATGATTTTGAGATATGGCCTACAACCTACACCGTATGACCTTAAAGTACTGACTCCAAATATAATTTATAACGTGCTGGTGTACACCATCTCCGCTAATTATTATGACGAGTTCGGTACATATGAAAACCTTTTCAGATCCTCCAACCTCATAAAATCCATCCATTTATATTATATATGCGGTAATTAGGTTGAATTTTTGTGAGTATAGTATATACCTTAGGTAACCTAGTCCAAATTTTCAGATATAATGTAAAGAATGATATTGTTATTCGGTAAGAACGCCTAGAAATCTGTTATACAGTGATAATAAAGTACTCTTCATTAAAGAGATTAGGAATCCAACGATATACAATGATGATACTCCGTGGAAAATTATTTTAAGCATATCATGGAATATTTTATCTACAAATGTAAATTTTATTCCCAAAATTTAGAAATTTACATGCTTCAAATCTTCGGTTTTTCGATGGTTGAATATAGAATTGTTGTCAATCAAGAATTTATTTAAGGGTGACTATAAAAATTATAAGAAAATAATTTCAAGTCTAATTACAATGTCAAGTTTCAGAACTATAATTCAAAAAATTAATCCTTAATTCTACCAAAAGTGGGCTTTTTTATTTTGGGTGTTCACAGCGAGTGTGAAAAAACACCATGTCTCACTGACTTCAAAAACTTATTTCTTTGGACTCAACTATCCGTTTAGGTTATTCTTTCTTTTATTCCAGCTAAAATTTAGAGATCTGCATGATCCTTCAGTTAAAATTTTAAATAATTGAGTAATTAAGTCCCAAAAACTCACAATAAAGAGACTTGGAAATTAAATTTATCTCAAGAAATATATATATTAGATAATAAGGATTATTATGTTGCACCAAGTTTCAAAACTTGAGTAAGCCTAGTTTATATTTCAATTTATATCCAAATCTTAAGGATCTTTGATCCTTATTTAATAGATTTATTAAATTAGTAAAATTAAGTTATAATAAAACATATTTACATATAGTGATGGTTTATTATTTTCTTACACCTGTAATATATATTTTCTCTTCACTCAGTGGATACATTAAATCGTCATAATTAAGTGATAGTAATACATATTTACACATAGTAGTGATTAAATTACATAGTAGTTACAAAATAAATTAATTGTATAACGATGACACCCTGTGGCGTAGCCAGGATTTACACCCTGTGGTGTCCTGGTTATTGTCCAAAAAATATCTTTTTTGCGGTGGAAGTTGTAAAACGGTGTTGTAATATATTTTTATTTTTCATCTACATAAAAGTTGTTTATTTGTTTAAGTGAGTCTTACATATTATTTTTGTGAACATTTTGAAGTACTATTATAATATATAAAAATAGAAGTTGACTAATATATATATTAATTAGGACATCTATTATTAGTGAACTCGAGAGGCTATGTTGTTACGGTTTGATCGGGTTTTAGTTTGAGCTTTTTCAAAGTATACAAAGACTAATAGATTTATTGATTAGGACATGTATTGTTAGTGAACTCGAGAGCCTATGTTGTTACGGTTTTATCCGTAAAGCAAAATAAAAAATTATAATTTATGCAGGTCCATTTTGTTTCGAAATTGAACTCTGCAGCTTCCTATCTTAAGAAAAAATATAGATCAACCAATGTTAATCTTTGTAACTAGTTAATAGTAATATGAGTAGTAAAGCTTCAATTATAAATGTTTATTTTATATATAATAAATACTATATTAATAACAATATTAATATGTTATTATATATATAATAATATAAACTATCAAATAGAGCGATGATAAATACTTTAGTTTTTGAAGTCTGTAGTTAGAGTTTTTTGATCAAATTTATATAAATTTATATAATTTTTTATTAAGATATTTATTTATAGTAAAATAATATAAATGTTTATTTTATATATAATAAACACTATATTAATATGTTATTATATATATAATAATATAAACTATAAAAGCTTAATTTAAGTCAAGTGTTAGAAGTACAAAAAAACCCACAGCTAAGTATTGAACTCCAGACCTGTGGGTTCCTTCAGGTGTATCTATCCAACTAGACTAGAGTAGAAGGTAGAATTAACACTACAAATATGTTATTTATTTGAGTTAGGTGGGTTCCTGGGACCCCACAGGACCCCACCTAGCTCCGCCTGTGATGACACCCATTGTCTCGACTAAGTATTGAATTTAATAAATTTTGCTATGATGTTATCCAAATTTATGTATCATTATCAAAATAAATTGAAATATTCGGATAATGAACACATCTTTATCAAAAGTATCCTGCTAATATCTCTAAAAAATAGAAAATGTAGTTGATAAGACATTTTAGAACCCCTTCGGTATCCTGAATATTCATATATTATGGACACAGGAACATACCAAATGAAGGAAATTAGATATATACAGAGCATTGGAACTCTTTGAACAAAATTAGACGATTATTAAGAAGAAATTCTTATTCAGAGATAATTATACATGAGATATTTTTGGATCTTCTATGCACATATTTCAATATAGATTTAGTCTATTGACAAGTTCAAATAGTTTGTCATATTTGTCCCTCGTGGTTACCACTCAAGGGAGGTATAGCAGTTCGGTGAACAATGTCATGATTCAAATTTTGGGTCTATATAAATAAGATGTGCAATAGTTCCTTATTAATAGAATTCATAGGGAGTCAATTATTTACATTAGTACATTATATCTTGAACATAGTGACAACATTGTTTAAGAAATTTTTACATTTAGAGACGTCTAATACAAGCAAAGCCTTACAAGTCTAACATTGAAAACTAGAGTCTAATAGAGTAATAACTATCTTCATTTGGAATTAATTTCATTTTATAACAGTTGTTTTGGAAACCCACTACCTTTTGGATATGAGAAAATTCATTTATTTAGAAGATATTTTGTTTAATATAAAATATCCAATGAACAACCTTGATATTATAAAAGAATCAAAATTATTTGTTTAGATTCCAACTATAATAGTTTGATCATTATGTTTTGATCATCTCTTTATTCCATTCAGAGAATCAACATAAAAAAATTAACTTAGGATAAATAAGTTATAGTTATTTATGAAGGGCAAACTTAATATCCTTAAGAAATTGTGTAAAGGGTAAATTAGTATATTAGTAATCGAGTTTCAGGTTTTATATATATATATATATATATATATATATATATATATATATATATATATATATATATATCGATCTATATATACGCGAATTTTAATTTTCGGACTTGAATCTTTTATGCAATTAACAAATTAAATGTGTTTTTCAAAATATTAACATTTAGCCTCTAGCGGAAAGCCTTATAAAAATATTTGTTATAACCCTTGTATCTAAAAAATATTAACATTATATATATATTAAAAAAAAAAATTAATATTTGGTCATTTGAGATCTTTTAACCACATCTCATATTTGATTTGCACAATAACAAATAATAAACAAACTCGATATAATATAATAATCACTTCATTTACGTAAAATAATATTTAAAAACAAAACTATAAATAAAAATACTAATGGAATATGATAGCAGAAATTATTCATTACATTTTTGTTTAAAAAAACGAATCAAGCTCCTCCGTTTTTCTTCATTTCGATTCCATTCTTCTTTCTATCGGCCTTATCATAATCTTCATCATCCATAAACCTCTTCCACAGCCAATGTTGTTTCCACACTCTTTCGGTCATCTCCTCAATCGGTACATTTTTCGTCTCCGGCAACAAAAAGAGCACGAAAAACGACATAATCAACACCCATCCGGAGAAAAACGCGAAAATCCCGTACTTAAAATGACACAGCATAGACAAAAACGCTTGCGCGATGATAAACGTGAACAACAAGTTAACGCAAACCGTAACGCTCTGTCCTGCCGATCGTGTCTCGAGTGGAAATGTCTCGCTCGGTATCAACCAACCTAAGGGACCCCATGACCATGCGAAGGCCGCCACATAGGTACATATCATTACGACAACTATAATCGCAATGCCTTTTGACAAAGAATCGGAAGTATCGGTTACTTTGATTCCTAAGATTACGGCGATTACTAGTTGGGAGACGAACATTTGGACTCCGGCTTCCAAAAGTAACACCCGTCGACCTAGTTTGTCGACGGAGTAGATCGAAACGATTGTCGATAAGACATTGACTGCGCCGGTTATTACAGCTGAGTACAATGATGCATCGCTCTTAAACCCTAAGGTATTGAACAAAACTGGCGCATAGAACATTATCGCGTTGATTCCGGTCAATTGTTGGAAAATCTATAAAAATCAAAATCAAAATTAATATAAAAGAAAGTACTAGTAATACAATCAAGTGACGATGGAATATAAAACGTTACCTGCAATGCGACCGCGATGATAAGCTGAGGTCGATTGCGTCGCTTTAGAAGATTTCTAAAAGGATGTTTAACTTCTTTAGCGATACGGCTAGCTTCGACGATTTCATTAAATTCGGCATCGATGTTGTTGGTGCCGCGGATTTTACGAAGGACCGATTTACCTTCGTCCAAACGGCCACGCTCGATAAGACTATTAGGCGTGTCGGTAACAAAGATTGCTCCTAAAGTAAGCAAAAGCGCCGGTACACCCGCTAATCCAAGTGAGAGTCTCCATCCCCATCCTCCGGCAATTCTTAATATCATAAAAAGAAATTATAAACATTAGTTATTTTGTATGTATGTGTGACAAAATCAAAATTAAAAATCGAGTTGCTCATTATTGACTACTCACGATATTATTTTATTACTTCTAGAGAGATAGAAAAAAAGCTTACTTGGAAGTCCCATAGTTGACGAGATTAGCGAAAAGGATTCCAATAGTGACGTTAAGTTGAAACAATATATTCAACGCACCACGTATTCTTGTCGGTGCTATCTCCGATAAAAACAAAGGCACTGCCTGTAATATATTAAATAAATTTCCGACATTAAATAAAATAATCACTAAGCAAATTAAATAATTTCAACTTCCAATAAATTCAACTTCCAGAAACAACAATAAATGATTTCTTTGAAACCAATTATCCAAAACATTTTTAAATAGAAATGGATCAATTACTTTCGAAGTCGGATTATAAAACCAAAGAAAGTCATTATATAAGAATATTACGTATCGATTTATCGATTTTATCAGCTTAACAGGTTTTATTGGTTCGATTTCGGATTAGTTTTAACGATTTTTATCGATTCAGTTCAATTTATCGAATCATCTATTATCGATCACCATTTTTGAAATAGATTGTCGTTAAAATTCGATCCGTTTTTTACCAACTCGGTTTCGGTCCGATTCCTAACTCTACTTAGAACTTAACAACCCTACTTAGAACTTAGCAACCCTACTTAGTCTTAAGTAGGCAGTTTTAAAATTATAGTTAAAATACAAAAACAAAAACAAGCAACAGTTAAAAGATAAGATGAATAATAAATATGATTAGCTGGAGATATATGCCAACCAAGATTCTAATAAAATCAAATAATTTTTTAAACACAACGTGGCACAGATAAATAAGACAAAATTATAATAAAATAATAAGTTCATAAATGTTATTATTTATTACTATTATTTATTATTATTACCTGATTTGCAAAACCAACACCACATCCTAACAATATCCGGCCAACAATAAGCATAGCAAGATTAATAGCGCCAGCGTTTAGTATAACTCCGGCGATAAAGAAAACTCCGGCGATCAACATGGTTAACCTCCGGCCAAGCGTTCTCGTAGTATAGGAAGCGAAAAACGTCGCCGTTAAACCAGCTAGATATAACGACGAAGTGAACAACTGTAGTCCTTGATTGTCGTATTTGCAGTAATTGCTTTCATCGAGGTCTTTGCTTTGCGTCCGATGATAAACCGCCGGAAAAAATTTACTCAGAAACTCCGGCATAGAAGTAACTCCCCCTATTATAACAAAAAAACGTTACTAAAATACATATCAACTTTTTGGACCTGAACACAACTTTTTTTTAACCTATAGTTTTATAAAATGAAACTATAAATAATTACCTGAAACACCAACGTCGTAGCCGAACATGAGACCTCCGGTGGCAGCCATAATACATGAAATGATAACGATCGGAGTTATCTTAGCCTCAAACTCAACTCCGGCTGGAGCCACCGACGTGAATCCACCTCCGGTCATGGTGTGATCGGTTTTTCTTAATAAAGATTAGGTTTTGTGTACCTAATGGTAATTTTTTTTCAATACTTGAAGAGAGTATGATAATTAGTAGTGAATATGAGATTGGATGGAGGTGGTGTATATATAGACTACATGGATTGTTTTAGTTTTATCTTTTAAATTAATGACCACTTAAAAGCTTTACACGTGGCACTTTTTGACCTGTTGATTTGTTTAGTCAACTGATGGCTGGCTTGAAAATTCAAACGATAAAAATTTACACGTGGCACTTTATTTATTTCCATTTATAAATATATATGGATAAATGATATGATTAGTAATTTAAAGTAACAAATGGATAAAAGGGTAAAATATTTTTAAAAGACAAAATAAGTTTGATCTAATTAGTATTTATTATCTGTCATTTTATCAGACATTAAATATTAATTTCAGGGGATCTTATATCATTCTAATTTTATCAGTTATAATTAAATACTTGACATATTTGACTAATCAAAATTATTAATCAAAATTATTAAAGGGATTGAGACATCAAATTTGATATAATAGCTCAATAAATGTTTTGGATAATGGATGACGATGAAATGCGTTAACAAAACATTAATAAAACTATTTAATAAGTTATTATATTAATCAACCATTAACATTATCCATATAAGTATTTAAAACAGTTTCAATATATATATATAATAAGAATAAAATATATATTTTTTATTATACGTAATTACTTTGTATTTTATTATATTTTTAATGACAAAAAAGCTATTTTCTCGTCAGACCTAATTTCACAATATATTAGCCGAAACTGCGTTTTACAATACCAAAAAAATTATAATAAAATATATTTCAGAACAATATACGTGCGACATTTTGAAAAATTATTTGTCCATTTATAATAATTTAAAACAAACTATAAAAATTGTTTATCAAAATGAAAATATAAATTTCTACGTTAAAATATTATAGTTTATATTAATATTGTCCTAACAAAACGCGTAAAATGACGTGTGGTTATTTTATTTATGATATGCGACCAATAAAAAATAATTAGTTTGGGTAAGTTTCGGTTGTGACTAAAAAATTAGGAAAGAGAAATCGAATCCGGCTTCGTTAAGGACCATGTGAAAATCCTGATTTGTTGATAAGGACAAAATCTTTTATATAAAATATAATAAAATAAAATAAATATATTTATAAGACTTAAAAGTCAAAAGTTTTAGTTTTTTGTTGCATGCGGAGAAAAATGTTTGATATTTCAGTTTGCACGTCATGGTTACAAATCGGTCCTAGATGACGATTTTACAACTTGCACACAGAATCCAAAATTTCAATACTAGTGATCTGATCGGATATTATGTATGTGTGATGATTATATGTATACTCAAAAGTGTTGGTAAATTGGGATGTAATTTTAATATTTTATATAACCATAAGGTAAAATTATGTATACATGTATCAAATTGTAATTAATTATAAAAATACTAAATATAATGATAGTAGTATTATATTCGGAGAGATATCAAAGATTTTTAATATTTAAAAATATAAAATTATAGAGTTTAAATAATTATTTATAAATAAAACATATGAATTAATACACTATTTGGCTAATATCTCTAATACTCTCTCTCACACTTATAATGCAAAAATAATAAGCATCGACAGTCTGTTATAAAGAAAACGAAACCGCGATATAGACCAGTCTTCGTAGAGACATCAACAACCTAAAATATAGATGGAACATACGGAAGCGAGATGATACCGAACCGAAGATAATGACTAGTGAAATGACATACAATTTCAATTTGTTTCGTCCTCTCGTGAAAAAACATAATTCTTTACAATCTGCATGACGTTTTTATTATCACGATGTAAGATAGTGAACTTAGTATTGTTAACGATATGTCTGCAAGAAGCCATGGTAACCAAACAATCTCACATGTTGTTAATGTCATAACATAATACTCAACCTCAGTAGCGATATAGAAACAACATGTTGTTTATTGGTTTTCTACTAGATTAACGAATCTCCAAGGAAAACATAGAAAGCAATAGTGTATTAACAGACATGAGGATCATTATCCCTGATGAACTCAGATATTTCTTAGAGATAAATCCAGATGCGAAAATGTTCGTATGAGAGCATCAGTCTACAAATGTTCGTATCATATGCTTTTAGTGAGAGAATCAGTATTTAGTAGAGAGAGAAAGAGACAAAATGAATAAATTTTGTAATAATTGACTAATCAGTCGCTCATTCTCCAAAAAGGGAATGTCTTTTTTATAGTACAAGAATCGGATGGTGAATTTATGTGTTTACCACTAATAAGTGGGCTTTCTCACCCCACTCTTTTACTCTTTACAAACAAGTTCTAAAGGTATATCATTTAGCCCCCTCAACCCTTATGTTTGCTTTAGTTTAGTCTTTGGTCACTAAATACATTAAATTAGCCTTAACATTTAGAATAACAAATCTTATTATTCTCTACATTTTACTTCCCATATTAGTAGCCCCACACTCCTTATGAAGATATCTGAATGAGGGCTGACTAGTGAAAATAAATTTTCCTTACTTTTGAGCGTCCTCAGATTCTTAGATTTCTGGGCTTCTTTGTATGACTTCTTGTGACTCTCCACGAATCAATCTTGTCTCATACTTTGATCAGGCGATTCTGTTACTTACGTTTTGGGGTTAAATCTCTTCATGAAAATCCCTCAGATTACGTTTTATAAACTTGATCGGATTTATGATCTCACCTCTGGTCATAGTGACCTCACCTAACCCATCATTCCTTTTTATCTTGCGTGCTTTTATCTATTCGTTATAATGTCAATACTAGATAATTGATGTATTGTACCTTTGGATGCAAGTAACTGAGTGAAATAATTAAAGGCATATTCACATCTAAATCACACCTGAAGCACTTATTACAACATAATGTTGATTCTCAACAAGTGCTTTAATTTTTCTTATAAATTCCAAACAATATGACCTTCGTATCATAAGATAAACTCATGCACATCGAGTGTAATCATAAATAAAATATACATAATAAGACGAGCTCTTTGTGAAGACATGAGATGGAACCTAAAAATCAGAATGAATAATATCAAAATGAGCAATAGACGAAGAGACACTATGATTTAAGAGTAAAACATAAATTTTGATATTTTACAACCATTATAGACAAAACTATTATAAGCGTTTAACTAATTTTAGACACGTGTACTAAAAAATTTAAATGTAATGCAGGTACATGTTCCAAACATGAATGTCAAAGATAAAATTCAGACGACAAATGACTTAAACGAAAAGAAGACAAATCAATACTAGAAGCAAAAATATTAATGACTTTGAGTTCATCCAAAGTATAGAGTTTTCCCAATTTATAACATATTCCATTCACTTTCTCAGTATGCTAATCGTGTATAACACAAACATAATCGAAAAAGAAGACCAAATGACTAGATTTACACAGCTGACTGACTTAAACAAGATTTAAAACAACGTTTGGAAGGTAGTAAACATTAGGGTACGATATATGAGGGCTAGTCATAAAACCAACATCTTCTACTGACAGTAATGTAGCACTATAAAATAAAACATATATGTTTGAAATAGGATACAAGGAAACAAAGTATAACATGTAAGGTGATATATGTTGAAATGCGTCAGAATCTAAAATCCACAAAGATGAAGAAATACATAAATTAAAAGATAAAGAGAGATCTATGTGAGACGTTAACGTAGAAATGGAAGTAAAATTAGAAGTAAAAAACTATCTAAAGGATTCTAAAATCTGGGGGTCTAATGTAGAGGGTGGTACGGTGCTATCAATATCTCTCAATGATGCACCAAAAACAGTAAACAATAGTTTCTAATATGATTGATTCTAAAACGATTGTTGCTTAAAAAGACGTTACTGAAGAGGTTGTCGTTGATGGGATTACTATTTTTTTACTTTCAAAAATGCGAATTGAGACTTCCAATAATTATTCTATCTATATAAAACACACTCATTAAAGACTAACTTTTCTTCACTTTGTGTTTTGCTAGAGTTGTTTGAAGCATGGGGTCGTTGTGAGATAAGAAACACGGTAGGAACATTATTCACTTTGGACCCCATGTCAACTTGAGATTTGATTCGAGTCTTCTCTGCAATAAGCTCATGAACTCCCGAATCAACAGTTCGAAGAGGGTATCAATGGAGAATTGTTCCATGCAATCCTTCAAACTCATAATGTAAGGCCATAAAAGATTGCACAAATATTTGATCTTCTCTTCCGAGAAACATAAGATTTGAGCGCCTTCAATTCTGCATATTTTGTAAGAGTTAATTGATCCCACATATCATACTTGACAGCATAAACATCTGAAATACTCATATAATTATGTTCTAAAGTACGGATATCATACTTTAAATAGTATTTCCTAGCAAAGTTGGACTAAGTATACAATATTTTAAAATGATCCCACACCTATTTTAATGTTTCGTACTTAGCCAACTAAGTACCAATCTACTGAGTTACAGAGATACTAATCCAAGTGATAACCTTAGTGCTATCGATTTCTCACGTATCAAGCAACATATTGTAGTTCTCAACATTAGTTTTATCAGTAGATGAAAGTTTTATACTTGAAACATATCCTCATATATTCTTGTCATGAAATATTTTTACTGATATAGCTCCATTATGCAAATGTTCTCCATGAAGTTGGGTAACAATAGACTATAGAAAGTCATATTTTCCTGTCATATTTACGATATCAATCCGCAAGCACTAAACGAATAGTAGAAGACAATCCAATAATATCAAATCAAATTCGGAATCGGAACCAAGCCGTAATCAAAATTTAAATTCCCAATCGAAAAGCAATTACTCAATCAATATAAAAACATAATTCCTAATCGAAAGCAAACAATCCAGAACGAATAAAATTCTCAATCAAAAATCAAATACCCTATTCAAATTCAAATACCCATGTAAAAAAAGAGGTACGTTTTCACAATCAAGTCAATCAAAAGATTGCACAATGCTCTAATATTATGTAGAAACCAAGAAACAAAAAAAACTAACAAAGATTTTAAACCAATGTTTATAGATAAAAAATATGAGCTAATGGAACATTCGACTAATATCTCTAACAATATGAACACATTTTCTTTAGATGACAAGTGTGAGTTTCCAAGATGAAATATGTTAAAAATAATCTACACACTGTTAAGGATAATAATGTTTTATTTTCATGATTTTAAATGTAACAACTATCTCAACTATTTACGTTTTTAATAATTAATTGTAAAATATATATATTTTTATCTAAAACTTGATTTTAATTTATTTATTAAGGTTGAGATCATTTTATGTCCAATTTTATAACTTAATTTTTTTTAATATTTTGGAATTGTTATTTGTAAAATTAAAAATTAAATATAATTTTATATATATGAATATCATGCAATACTTCCTTATGGTCATTTGTGTATAAAACCCATTTTTCATGTCTACCGAATGTTTCATCTGTATTTTCACATACATATAATAAGAATGATTGTGACATGTGACACCATAAACATTAACATTTTTTTTGCACATTAGTCTTTCATATCCCCGTTCAATTATTTTCCCCCTTACATCTCATTTGCCTCCACGTAGGATGACACATATGCACAATAAAATTTCATTTTTATTTTTTATTGTTTACTTTATTAACTAACTAGTTTACCTAATGGGCTTAAACTGGATTGAGTCTTTAGCATAATCTAATTTAATACATTGATAGCCTAGTCTTATCTACTATAACTTTCAAGTTTTTTAAGGCAATAAACAAAAAAAATGAAGTAGTCTAGTTTCTTACTTATATAAGAGCTCATCAATGAAAAAAAAATATAGCATTTAAAAAAATCATTTTACATCAATATTGTTGTTCAATTAATTATTTTAAACTAATTAAAAGTTTAAAAAAAACATATTTACAGTAAAAATCATAATCTCACCATCTAGGTTTCTCACTTTAGCCAATAACCGATTATAGGATCTCAATTGTTTCTCTCATTCACACTTATCAATATGCCTCTCCATTTCCTTCAAAATTTTAATTGACCCATCAAACAGCTCCAACTACATGTTCATCCTAACCGGGTATGTATCCAATATATCCTCAAACTCCACCCATATTGTATCAAGCCATGTTATAGTCATACAAAGACAACCCTTCATGATCATACTTAACAAGTTCTGCCACATCGATGAATCTCAAGATTTCTCATTCTTCGAGCTTGTAGAGGTGAAGAGATAATCAAAATTGGAGCTCTTTATTAGTGGGAATTTTGTATCAACTCTTTCTTGTACCTCTTGGAGATCGACCAAAGTTGTGATTATGAGAGTGATGTTATTTAATGGTACACGAATGGAAAACAGAGATGATGTTACGATGGTGATGGTTAGGATGATGAAGAGAGTCATAAAGGTTTTATGATTTTTTATTGATTAAGAAATAGACGAAGTGGATAAGGAGCATGGAGGTAACGATATATTAAGGATTCGATGGGCGATGGTAGAAAGAGATCGTTTCCATGATCGATCATAGAAGGTACTAGGTTTTTTTCTTCTAGTGAAAAACTCCAAAACCCTTGATTGATTGATTTTGAATTCAAAATACGTTTACAAAAGACAATTCTATGGAAAGCATCTTATTTTCAATCTATACAAAAGTGTAGCCAAATCACCACTCAAATTTTAAATAAAAATATGGGCCTTAATTTCTAAGCTCAACCCAGTTTAATCTCATTAGGTAAGTTGGTTAGTTAATAGGGTAAATGGTAAAAAGTAAAAAAAACTAAATATTTATTGTGCCAATGTGTCATTTTACTGTTTTAGGAAAGAAATATTAAACCAAATAAAATCTAAACACATTATTGTAAAAAAAATTGAATAAACAAAATAAGAACACTTAAAAAATAACCGAGATTGAGATGCTGCATCTTCCAATTTATAAATATTTTATTTGTCTTAAGAACCGCTATTATCCAAGATTTTAATTTACAATTTTCCTTAAAATAGACATTATCTAATATATTAATTTAAAATTTTCCTTAAAAATAGTATTTATTTTATATTTTTAAATTAAAAATAGAATTTTCATTAAAAGTTATTATTATTCCAGATTTTTAAATTAAAAATTTCCTTAAAAATGCATATGATCCTAGGGATTGCAATGGGTCGGGTTCGGACCCATTGTTTTTTACTCGAACGAAAACTCGATCCGACCCGGATTTAATATTTTCGAAACCCATTTATGTTCGCGGGTCAGTCTGATCCGACCCGCAAACATTGTTTTAATATTCGGGTTGGGTGAACCGGTTTGTTCTGATCCAAACCAACGTGAATTTTTAAACCAACGCACATAAAACACACACAATAGCAGAAGGAAAAAATATCTAAAGAACTTGGAAGAGTTAAAAATTATGATTGGAAATATATATAGTCATAGATCTGAAGAAATATATTTATAAATTATGGAATTAGTTTATGAAAAAAAATATAATTAATAAATATATTATTGACTCTAAAAGTAAAATAATAATTATTCAAAGACGGTATATTATTGGTATAAATGTCAGTATTCTAGTAATTCTAATAATTAATAAATATATTTTTTTACATTATATTTAACAAATTTACAATTATTTTTTAATACATTTTTTATTTTTTATATATGGTTTATATTTGCGGACCGGGTCGAATTTGACAAATTAAAAATTTATATCCGACTCGCCTACGGATCATAATTCGTATATCCGTACCCGTCCCGTTAAATATTCGGGCTGGACAAAACCCGACCAGATTAGATTGAATCGGACCGGTTTGGACAGATTCGGACCAACATTGCCACCCTATACTATTCCAAAATAAACTATACCAATTACTTCATATTTTACGTTAAACGAGATCCGTATCCTTCCGTACCCCTACGTACGTCCACTATTGTTTACCTTATAAGTGAGATGTTGTATTTTCTGTTTTTTGAAAAATTTAATGCAATTTAAATTAGTTTCAATAAAAAAAACAGTTTTTAAATTGAAATCAATGGAATAGGTTGAACATCAAAATAAGATTTTGTCCGAACATTTGTTTTTGATAAAATATGTTAGTTAAAAAAAACCACGAGGATTTAAAAAAGTATTAAATGTTAAAAATAAGGTATACTATAAAATTAATTCGGCCGCCAACGAGATCGCCCAAATCAAATCCAGATAAACGTGCATAATTTTACTTTTGAACAAATTTAGTTTGCATAAATAGTTATTATCAAACCACATGCGACTTTTTTTTTTGGTATGAACCACATGAGATTTGGTTTCGTTCCTATTTTAGTTATTATTATCCTGTATTTATTTCGGATAGGTTTTGCTCTTTTTCGTAATCTTTTTGGAAGAAGACTGTTATTAACTAGTGCATTTATTTAAACAAACAACTGTGGATAAAGCGGCGGAACAGTTAATATTTTGTATCTAACCATTCTAAAAGTATTTTATAGATATGTTGAAAAGTACAAAAGTATCACGAATATTTTATTACTTTAATTTATAAAAATTAACAGAAATAATAAAAAAGTTATATAGAAAACAAAATTATTAAACATATTTATTTTGTTTTTTAAATGTATTTTTATTTGGTTGGATATTTTAAAAATGTGGGGAAGGACGTTCCAAGATTGTTTCTCTCCTCTTCCGTAAATCACCCAAATCTCCACCTCCTCCTCATTGTTGCGATGGCGGACTTTGCATCCCAACCTCATTTCGAGGTTGCCTCTTCGATCAATCAACATCAAATTAACAAAGAAATTATATTCTTTTCAAACCAATTTCAAAAACTGAAGAAAATGTTGTCACAATTCAAGATCTCTAATTCGCATGAAGTATCTCAATAACATTCCAGAAGGTCTTTCAAACTGTGATTTTCCTCCACTCCCAAGCTCAATCAAAACCATTAATAACTCAGTGCTCCAGTTAACTCTAACATTTTTCACCCAGAACATTCAAAAATCAAGGCTAAAAAATCATTGCCAGTTATCTTGAAACCACAAGTCATGAACATCACTCATAAAAACGTCAAGTACCATAGTAAATGAGAGCGTCATACGATTATATTCAACCACATAGATAAGGATTATTTTATTAACTCTTCTCAATAAACTATTATTGCAAAATTTTCATTTGGCAGACCTTATATTTATGAATTTCGTAAATACATAATCTTTAACCCTAATATACAACTATAACATATATGCATGGGACTACATGCATGTATTTATAGAAGACAACCAATATGATTGAAAAAACTATCTTGAAATGTACTGTTCACCGTATAAGAAAATACACCTTTCGACTCTTTAAGTGGAGTCCGAATTTCAATCCCACGGTGGAGCCACATGAGACTCTAGTCTGGGTCTCCTTCCCAAAGATACATCACTATCTTTATAACCAAAGCTCCATCAACTAGATTGGAAAGGAAATGGGATTGCCTCTGTCAATCTGGGTCCATTCCTTCAACAGAGCTAGTTACAAATGTTTTATGGTTCTTATCACTTTAGATATATCCAAACCCCTTCCCATAAAAACTATGGATAGGTTTGGGGAAGGTAAAGGCTTCTAAAAACCTATATGTTATGGGATTATGCCTCAATATTGTAACTTTTGTAAACACATTGGTCACAATATTGACTCTTAAAACAAAAGTACTAACCTCTCTGGTAGGTCAGGTGTAAATTATAGACAGTTCACCTTAGATTCGTCTCATTCCAATCAGAATCCTCCCCCTCAAAAAGAGATTTAGGTACAGAAATTCAAATCAGTTATTGTTAACAATAACATACAAACCTCTCAGAATACCAAATCTCCCCAAAATGATCCTGTCAACAATGCTGCTAAAAGACAACATAATAAAACTCACCATGTTCAATCAAATCATGCCTCCACTAGTGTAGAATCTAATAATAAATATACTTACACTACATAGGAAGAAATACATAACTCTCTTTCAGACAATAAATATTAGATCCCTGACCAAAATAATAATATCACTGAACTCACAAACAATGATATCACTGAAGCACTTCAAACCATAGAACTTGAAAAAATATTTACATTACCAAATTATTTAACCAATTCTGATAATGGCCAAAGCTCCCCTAAACTGACAAGCTCTACCAGCCTGTCATTATCACTGCATATGCCTTCCATTCTTCTGATGATAGAGTTAGGAATCAAGGAATGCTGGAGCTGGTAGATTGGGATGGTTGTTAAGACATATTAAATAAGGATCAATCTTCCACCAAAAGATAACAAGGTATGATCCAAATCTTGTACTTTCTTTCTAAGTTTTGTAACTAAGTCTTCATAGGTTATTGCTAGACTTCTGTTTGGGATGGTTGCTCCCAAATATTGCATTGGTAAAATCCCATGATTGAAGCCGATAGTGTGGTGAATGTAGTTTGATCTTGATGTAGATGTTAAGTTAAGAAAGATAAAGAAATATTTTTCTTTACTGATCAGGTGTCGTGTTTGCTCTTAATACTTGATTAAGAACCTGGAAAGCTTTTTAATACTAGTTTTTAAGCCGTTTGTGAATATGATTAGATCATCACCAAAAGATAAACATGAAACTATGATGCTACTAGAAGTATTGTATCTCATATTAGGATGCTCGTGAATCATTTGTTTTAGCCCTTTTATAAAAAATTATTGTGCTATGATGAACATATTATGAGAGATGGAGCCCCTTTGTCTGATTCCATTGGTAGATTTAAGGAACCCCTTTGCTTTTCCATTTATTATCACTGAGAAGCTAACATTATTGATAGACTTTAGAATTAGATTAGTAAACCTGCAATTAAAACCAAAAGTTGTTAGTATATGCTTGATAAAAGAAATGAAGATTTTGTCAAAATCTTTAGAGAGATCTAGTTTGAGAATGAGGTTTCTTCCTCTATTTTCTTGGTAATTTTGAATTGATAAGGCTATAAATTATCAGGAACTTAAAACAATTAGTAGAATATTATAATAAGAAAGGTTATAAAGTTTTCAGAAGATATTTATATCATTGTAAATATTATGGACCGTTATGTAATTTATCTTTTTGTATAACTGAATTAGTTAAAGTCTTCCAGCGTTCCTATAAATATGGCTGAAGACATCTAATAAAAAAGGACGGTTTTTACTTCTTGAAATTGATTATGCTGTACTGTTTCTCTCTCAATAACTTCAGCACGATTAATTCTATTTCAACATGTTTTCTCTCTTCTTCATAAGTACAGGCTTAATTCAATCATCTCAGACGGAAATCTCTTACACTTAACATTCTCTTACACTTAACACAAGTCTAGTTCTTTAAAGAGGAGTATGATTTCTTGAATACTTCTTATTTTTACAAAGCCACTGTGTTCAATAGAGATAAGTGTAGGTAGAAGTATAGATACTTTGTCATTTAGCATTCTGGAAATCATCATGTTGAAAACATTACAGAGACTAATAGGTTTGTAGTCATTCCAGGATTTTGGAGTTTCGTTTTTAGGTATTAGACATATGGCAGTGGCATAGACCCCTATAGGAACTTGATCCCCATTAAAACCATCCACCCTAACTACGTTGTTTGGATTTAGAATATTTATAAAGTTTAGAATCTCATGAGAGGGAGTGTTAGATTGATGTTATCCTCAGTTGTAGTTAAGGTTTGTATGATAGCTTGTATTGTTAAATAATCAATATAAGTGGAATTTTTTTGTAAGAAGAGTTTTGAAGTGATTGATTGCTGAATCTGTAAGCTCTTGGTGTCTGTTTTTCTTCCATTTCTTCTTAACATAGCTGTGGAAGATTGTGTATTTCTGTCATCATTCTTAGTCCAGCTAGTATTGTACTTTTTCTCTCAATATATCTCTTCTCTGGCAAACAATTGGAGGTGAATTTCATTTTCTTTGGTTAGGTTGATTTTATTCACTTAAGCTGGAGAATCCTTGTAGCAGCCTTCGTAGAATTTAACCTCTTCTTCTGATTGAGTTAGAGAGCTAAAACTATTTCTGAAAATTTATTGGTTCCATATCTTGAATGTGTTCTTGTGTCTTTTGAGCTTAAACTAGAAAGTTTAAATAGGTAGACCATATATAGAAACATTACAGTTAGATCTGATAGTTGTATCAAAGTCTGGGTGATCTAACCACATGTTTCAAAACTTAAAACTAGTCTTCAAATGATTGATATTGCTTGATATTTTGATGAGCATGGGAGAGTGATCAGACCATGTTCTTTCCATATGAGTGACAGAAGTGTTAGAGAAGAGATTTGACCAAGAAGAGTTATATAAAACTCTATCAAGACGCTTCTATTTGTGGTTGTTAGTCCAGGTAAATTTCGATCCAATAAAACCTTCATCTATTAAATTATAATCAGTAAGTATATTATTTAAATCATCGATACTTTTCAGACATATTGAAGGGCATGATAGTTGTTCAGATGACTCAGTTATAACATTGTAGTCTCCTATTATGATCCAGTATTTAGAATGAACAAAAACTTTTCTGAGATTATCCCATAAATCTATTTTAAGTTTCCGAGAACATTTAGCATGGATGATTGATGCTAGAAATCCTTTGTCAAGAGTAATATGTTTAACACTGACATGAATAAAGTGATCATGATCTAGGATATGAGTAATTGAGTAGTTGTTATTCCAAAATAACCAGATCTTGCTAGAAATGGTAGTCATTGATTGCTGAAATCCCAGTAGCTTAGCAATTTTGGTAAGATGAACAATTGATATCATTCGCTCTTGGATTGCCAAGAAGTTGATATTTTCAACTCTTGCGATCGATTTAATTCTTTTTCTTGTAGCTTTATTTCCTCAACCTCTAACATTCCAGCAGAGAATTGTGATAGTCATTTGTGGAAGCCTGTTTGAGGTTTGGTAGACTTTCTGGTTTGAATTGTCTTGGATAAATCTAGACCTTTTATATAGACAGATTTGTCTTTTTTTGCTGAGGTTTAATGTTCTTTTCTTCTGTTGTTGTAGATTTGCAGGATGATGAAAGGATTCCAATGAGGTGAGGTCTTTGGGAGAGACTGAGAGTATGATCAGAGTCTTGAAAGCTAGAAGAAGTTAATTTGGATCATAGTTCATAGGTATGCAATGCTTCTTTAATTTTTTCTACATAAAAAGTATGAATAATGCTTAAGGTTTCTGATAAGTTGGGAATGTCTCTGTGATAAAGCTCCAAAGAGGGGCTTAGGTAGATTTTATTGGAGGTTTTGATCAGGTTGATGTGGTTGATAGATTGAGAATCAGTATGGTTCTCAATATCTTGAGGACTTAGGGATAAAAAATTTATGGGAGTTTGTTCTATCGGATTAATTATTGTGGTCAAATGATGTATTTTAGGGAGCCAGATCTCTGAAAGTTTAGTGGGATCAGGTTTATCTTTAGAGATAGTAGGTTTCTGAGGTTTTTGAATCAATTTGTTAATAAATATAACAAAATATGTATAATAAAAAATATTAATATAATTTTTTTTATTAAAAAATTACCGATAAATTAATTTAAAAATTATATAAAAATAATAAAAATACGACAAATTTATTTAAAAGATAAAAATGAAATAGTGAAAAAATTAAGATACAAATAAAATGGCGAGGTATAATATTCACAAACATAATCTAAATAAATTGAACAAAAACGCATATAAATATAATTTAAATAAATTATTATTTAATATTTAACCAAAAAAATTTATCATCATTTAACATCAAAACATAAATTACCAACATTTATAATAAAATTTACTCTAAGATATCATATTATATATATATATATATAACAGGTAAAACGGTACAAATGAAACCACGCAAATGTTCACAAAAAAAAACCACGCAAATGTTTGTATTTGATTTTGTGTTTAATAGTAATTTTTTTATAAAAAATTTGGTTAGTTATCGGAGTTGGTTACTTGTTTCGAAACAACTACTGAAGTTTTACTTGTATCAAAACAATTACTTTTGTTAGTTTCTTTTTGCATCCATGGTCACTCGCGGTGACTACAAATGCAAAAAAAAACAATATAACCACAAATATAACCAAGTGAATATTTTAATTGTTGTAAATTAATCCTTCTGTTTTTCTAGAATATAGGATTTCATCCCTCTGTTCTTCATAATGTATCTGCTTCTTTAGAACATAGAATTTAATCCTTCTTCTTCTAGAATGTAGAATTGCGTTAAAAAAAACTTTTGTATAACACAGGCAAAGTTTTGTGAAAGGGTTAATTTCATTTCAATATCATAATATCTTATATATTACATTGTAGAATAATTGAAATATAAACGGAAGAAAAACAGCTTCAAACGGCTTCAAACTGTTTCTATATCAGTTTTCTCAACTAAACTTATTTTTCAAAGCCCTGTTTGACGTTTTTATATTTCCGAAGTCTTGACTACAAAATTTAATCCAACATTTCTCTCCCTCAATTTTGTAGTCACTCAGTTATCCATCTCCGAATCTGGCTTCTCATTTAACGGAATTATTGAAGTTTATATGTCTTCATTTTTCAATTGATTCAATATTTTATTCTATCTTGTACCCACAATTTGTAGCAAAATGACCAAAGTTATTGCAATTGTAACATCTGACCTTTCTATATCAAAGGTAGAATTCTGCTTCTTCTGTCTCTCACTTTTTTTGATGGAATTATTTTTGCCTCGACCATTACCCCTGTCTCGACCTCTTCTATTTCCTAGGCCTCTTTACCGTAACTACCTTAGTCCCTGTTTTGCTCATTTGTCTTTGCGTACAAGATTTTTTCAACACCTTTCTTATCCTCAAACTTTGTCTTCTTATCTTCAAAGGCTTTTAAAGAGCCTGTAATTTCTTCCAGAGACTTGGAGGAGATATCACCAAACTCTTCAATAGTTGTAGCCACTGGCATGAATTTTGATGACACCGATCTCAGCAAATTTTCGATGACATAACTATTGTCAACATTTGCTCCAAGAGACCTTATCTTACCGACTATCAAGGTCATCTTATTAGTGTACTCAACAACGGATTCATTCTCAGCCATGTCCATGCTGTCTAGTTCTCTTTTTAACACCTTCTAAATTTAACAGCACAATCTGCTTCATCCAACGTAAGTCTCTTTCAACGCATCCCACACTCCTTTTGCGGTGTCTTTATCCATAACTTGATATAGTGTCTCTTTATCCAACGTAAGTTTAGATTTCACAAATTTTATAATAATTTTCAAAATATATTGATGAGTCCGAGTTTGGACGTGTGGTCCATCAAATATCTAAGTCGATTCACTCGATGAGAAGTGGAATAAATAAAAGAGATAAAGTAAATTGAGTTAAAGAGTATTAAATACCTTCGAAAAGAATAATGATGGTTCACCCCACCAAGTCGCGAGGTAAGTTATATTTATAGTGACCAGTTTGAGCTTTTGGGCATTAATGGATCATAAATACAAAGACTTGTTGTTGGGCTTATTCTCTATGACCAATAAATACAACTAAACTTTCTCCAAAGCCCGACTAATAATTCTCTTATCAGTGGTCCTCGTATTCTTGGTGAGCTTGCCAAAGTAGGAATATAAAAAGTGTTTCAAGACGAATTGGTCCTGCTTGCGCTCATGGATGCAAGTTTAGGGAGCTATTATGTCCCAATATTAAGCTCCAAAATCTTGAAAAATTAAGGCATTTGAAACGGATGATGAAGAGTTTCCAATAAATATTGGGAAATTTTGACTCATCAACCTTGTCGTATGATAACCTGGACGTCATAGGGGTTTTTTAATTATCTTGGGTGGTGTTGGTCTGAGCTGATCTATTATATATTCTTCCGGATTTCTAAGAAATCGAAGAGTGCGAGCAATTTTATGAGAAACAAAGGACGAAGTTGGATGGTAGCCTAAAATCCATCAAATGGAAATGTCGAGCCTTTTCGTTTTTTGTTCCCACTACTCGCTTACCATGCGTCCGATATTGACTAGGCCTAGCCTCTAGGTTTCATGATTTAGAGGCTAGTTAGCTCGTACCACGTGTGTTGGTATTCTTCCTTTGGCATGCCCGAGTTAGCTGCATTGTTATCAAGAAAATAAAACAGAAGGGCACACATATTCACAACTAATTCTATAAATAGGAGCTCGACCCACTCTCTCTTCATCATTTAGAGAATGAAAATCCTTTTTGGATTTCAAAGTTCAAGGCATAGTGAACTCATTCTCGGAAACTTCAATCATTGTGCTTAACTTCTCTAATATTTGTTCGATCGAGAATCTTATCTTATTTCAGCAGGTTCAGACAATGTGTCATACTTGTTCAGTTTTTTCCTCCGTCGGTGCTTCGATTAAAGTACACTATGTTTCCCAAACGTTTTTACAAAATATTTTAATGGGTAGCAAAGACTTCAATGTTATGAAAATGGACAGAGGATATGCATGTCCTTTCTTGAGATCGAGAGTGATGGACGTTCATCCCACTTTACCTCTCTTGACTTGGGGAAAGAATAGTATTACAAGTCTGATTATGTTAAGGAGGTAGATAACCCCGTTGATACTATAAAATCCAAAAAGGGACCGACCCATATTAGAATTATCTCAAAATAAACTTCCAATACAACATCATCAGTTATCCCTCAAACCATAGCCTCGACCACTCAATACCATTTTCCTACTTTTTCTCACAATGAATCTACTGCTCCGGGAACCCAAATTCCTCCTCGAAATGCCACTTATCAAAACTAATATATTACTCCAGATGCGAAAGGTAAACATAACCTTATATTGCAAAGCTCTTATTGCTCAAATAAAAATCAAAAGAGAGCCGTAAAAAAATAAAGCTTTGAGAAACGATAAAGGCCCGACATAGTTAATGGATTCCCCTTTGTTTGCAGAACTTGAAAAACCTCACATGCTTTCACTATACCAGATCTCATATATCTACAATGACCTCAAAGAATTTTTTTTGTATGCGCCAAAATTGTTCCATCCCTACCAATGTCACCATTCAGTTGCCCAAACTTGGGAGACATCGATAGAAGCAAAAACAAATATGAACCGATTATCTATCATAAGTTGTTCACCTGGGGATTTTTGTTCCCGATATACCCCGAACTTATCATATTAACCTATCAACCAATTCGACCATCCATTTCAACTTCATCACTTAACCTAATAAATATAAAATTGTGAATGATCTTTTGGAGTCCAAAAAAAAACATAAATAAAATTTATGTTTTGTAAGTGGTGCATAGGACAACAGTGGTCTAATTACAGAGTTTAACCCTAGCAACCTCTAAAGCTCGTGGAAGAAAGAAACTACGGAACTAAGGCTCACCATATTACCATTACCTTCTGATTTAGAGTTTAAGTTGCTTTAGTTGTTTGTTATTTTATTTGAGTATTAACTGAATATTATTTGGTAGAATATCACAAACTCTTTAAATTATTGGTTTACCATGACAAATAGATCATTGAGTTACTTAGTGTATGAGTCGGAAAACACTAGAAGTAGAGATTCCATTGTTTTTTTACCGCGATTAATTTTTTTCTCTCAAAATTATGGATAATAAAGAACCATAAGCAAAATGTTGGGATCGAATTGGAGGCTACAGACAGTGAAATATTATTTTTTATGTCCATTCTCTCCGCTAGCCTCTTTATACCCCGTCTCCTGAAAGGCGCCCCCAACAAGAAATTCAAGATAAAGTCTTCTAAACCCTCTAAGAAGAGAGATAAAAAAAACGTGTCCATTATCCTCAAATCTCCAAGGACAAGACTCTGGATCCGAATGACCATAATGAAAAAAAAATCAAGGTTTCAAATGGTGTAGAGACGGTGATTCGATCAAGAAGGTTGATCATTATGCCTTTAGCCTAAACTCTTCTTAAAATCAAAGTCCAAAGGTAAGTACCAAAAGAAATCCCCCCCCCCCCCCCCCCGAAGCCCAAAACCTTGGTAAAATGGTCACTTGTTAAGCAAATGTCGCCATCAAGATTTTGCCTCCACTTACAAGTCTCTCACTTATGATTTTGCTTGAATCATAGAACTTTATAAGAGGTAAACTATTCATTCTTACCAGATTTTAGAGGCTTGTACGCCACCCTTTCTCCTTAGTTAATTTTTTTTTACATGATGAAAATTTCATTCGAGGTGGTTTAAAATATTGCCAACAAGAACTAGCTGACCCTACACGGTTCATCCATTTTGATGAAGAACCCAATCAAGAATAGTAACGATGGGGATGTGCCAAATCAAGAATAAAACATTGGAAACCCATTTATCTCTTGAATAAAAAATATCACGATGATGCTCTGGAGTTTTTTCAAAAAATTATGAAGAGCTTGGCCAATGAGGTTAAGATACTGAATGCGGAGAATTCCAGACTACAACAGCCGGATGCTGAGGTGAAAGATTAGGCCCAAAAATTCTCAAAATTGAAATCTGAAGTGACTCATTTGCAATTACAAATGTATGAGGCCACTACTTCCTAAACGAATGTGCTAACCAAAGCGGGGAAACTCAAGACTAAAGCTCTTGTCTCCCAGAAAAAGGCACTCATAGACGCTTCTGCCAAGCAAGCTGACACTTTGAAGTCTGTGATTGCTCTTAGCTTCCATCAGAAGTTTTATGTAGGGTCTTGTGTTGAAAATATTGAAAACATAGCTATGGGAGGTTACGAGCCAAAGGCCACAAAAAAAGAGTAGACTCTCAAAATTTTAGTGGATATTATTGTCGGACCTAAGGAAAGCGATATTACTCAAGATAAGTGACTATGGTTGTTAGACTTGTTACTATTCCTATCGCTTTAATTTTTATTTATCAGCTTTATTGGTTATTAGGTTGCCATATCATTCTTTGACCTACTAAGGTCTGAACACTTTACTGATTTTGGAAAAAAATAAAATAGTAATTGGTGCGGGTTATTTCTGGTTGAGGGTAATTTTGTAAAGTGTTTTGGGACTTAAATGTTTAAGGTGAAATGTAGAGAGATAATTAAGGTGTGTGCTAGCAGTAAATTCTAATTACATTCATTTATGAAAGTAGTTGTGATATTTATACTTAATTAATGACCCATGGACCTTTCGCGTCGGATTGTGGGCTTGGGTCACCTAAAGAAAAAGCATTTTACAGTGTTAGGAAACCTTCACATTTCCTGGCAATAGGTTCAGATGCTGAGAAATCCATTGCGAAAACCACCCCTTGCATAATAACTCGTTAGTCCTGAGGTAAAACTACTCCTAATTGTTCGAAACCTGCTAGTTCGGAGACAGTAAAGCCCCCTAGCAGATACTAAACCATCCGAACAACAGTCAAGCGTAATGGAGGAGACCATGGAGGACAATATAGAAGACTGTCTCTTTGAGACGTCCGGACAGACAGAGGACACTGCAGCAGATTGGAAAGGCAAAATTAAAGTAGGCCTACCCAACATTGAGTCACTTCCGGAGTGTTTGGAAGGGAAAGTGGGGCCAAAATTTCAAAAAGTCAGCATGAAGTACTTGATAGCCCTCCAAAACATAGCTTATGTGTATACTCATACGTCTGAGTTGGGTCATATCCGGACGAAGTGGGGACTCTGTTCCCTTTGGATCCAGAGATAGCCATGTACTTTCATCTGGTAAAATTATGTCTGAGCCAGCTAAGTCTGAACGCATGGTATATATTGTTGGCCGGTATAATGGCATCAAGGTTGTCAAAAATCCCACTACCCATGGAGAAATTTGTTATTGTGGAGAGTCTGTGCAAGAACCACCACACATCCCCTTTTACCACTATAAAATGAGGAACGATTATAAGGAGTAAATGACTTGTTGGAGTCCGAAAAGCCACGGAGGACCCGATTTCTGGTTATCAATGGAGCATGAGAGAACGGGAAGAAGATAAGAGTTTTCACTAATCTAACTCAACTGACCAGTCGCTAGAAGAGTATTGGTAATCTTTATTTATATTTTCCTTAGTTTCTAAACACTGCGTTGTTATTCCGAACTGACGGTTGTGTTTCCTTGTAGTTTTTTTAAGAAGTTTTCTGAGCATTTAGATGAAGGCCAAAACACATGTGCTAAGCTAAATGAATGGGCATCGGAGAAATGAGAGAACGGTTTCCACAATTGCTTTACTTCAGGGAACTTCGTAAGGTCTCACCTATGGAGCACTTCAGGGAATATAGACCTCACTTGGGAATAACTGACTGCTCCGCCCCCTACAGATATCATCTTGAAAAGAACTGAGGTTAAGGATGCCAAAATTTATTTGCCTTCCAGGGTCAAAACCCCTAGCCACCTGGACAAGATTAAGGACAAGAAGAAGAAAACCACAACAGATCCATCTCAGTAAGTCACCGAAGGGGTCAGTTCGGAAAACCAAGGAGGAATCAACATTTCTTTATTGGAGGCAGTTGAAGTTACAGTCAAAGAGGCTGATGGATTGGATGATCCGTCTCACATCACAAGGAAGGATAAGAGATACAAAGCAAGCAGTAATGAAAAAGCTGCAAAGAAAAAGAAAGTTACCCTAGGATTAGAGATAATTATGCGTCATTCTGAACCCCCTCCTATTTCTGCTGATCCTAATTTGTAAGAAGAAATTCCATCTAACCTTCTTTCTCAAACACTCCTTCATTCCGAACAGATAACTGTTGAAGGAGAAGTCAATCTAGATGCGTTTCAGAACATTAATATGTATTTTAGTGATCTGGACAAGGATGATGTTTCGGGGCCTTATCCTCATGCCAATTCGACGAACGATGTAACCCATAACGGTGAGACATACGTGATATCAAGAGAATAAGACACTCTGAGTCATGACCTCTTAGGTTATATCCGTCCAGTAGTTGACCTGGAAAGGAAAGTAAGGGAACAAACAACTACCATAACCTCCCTGACTACAGAAAACCAGGGCTAGACAAATAGTCTCTCTACCACTCAACAAAGCATAAAATCCTTAAAGAAAGAAAAAGAAGATTTAGCTGCTAAACTGCGCAAGTCACAAGATGCTCAGAATGATCTCCAGACCAAGCATTCCGGACTGGAAAATTCTTACTCTAACGAGATCAAAACTTTAAATGAGCAGCTAGATGCTAGAGATACTATTGTCAAGACTTTATCTAAAGACAAAGTCAACTTGGAGAATCTTCTTAAGAAGAAGACGAAGGAAAATACATATTTAGTAAACAAGCAAACCAACGAGATACTGCAGGAATAGAGAAGTATGCTTCCGGATTGGTGGACTCTTTGGAGAAAAGATGATGGGATTAAGTCCGACATGGTCCTGCTATTTCACTAGACTTTTCCGAAGAGGACCCTTGGTCCTTTATTGAATTTTGTGGAATATGAAGACCTTCATTTCCATACAATGGGGGATGGTGACAAGCATGGCTACACAAGTAGAGAAGACTCCAAAGATAATGAAAGAACTGGTGAGAGTTCGAGTGCTGAACTCAAAAGTCCTAACAAAGTTAAAAGTGATGAAGAAGCCAAAGGGAAAAAGCCCGAAGGTTTTGTCGTTATTTTGTGTTTAAAACTAAAGTCCTTGGACGGTCAAGGCATTTGTTGCATTTTCTTTGAATTTATATCTCATGAACTAGAGTCCTTGAATGGTCAAGGAATTTGTAAACTGTGGATCGGGTCTATTCTGATCAAGTTTTAATATCGTATCTTTCTTTGTGTGAATTTAGTTTATCTGTTTGTAGCCAATGTTTAAATAGTCTTCAATATTTATGATTCGTTAAATGAGTGTTTAATAATCATTAAATGATTCTAATCGAAAATGTTTAATGAATGTGATCAAGTGTTTAACAAATCCGATCAACTCAAAGATATTTGAGATTCGGGGTGTCTAATGGGTATTTAATATCTGATCACCTCATATTATGGTTAGGTCAGGTAGAATTTTGCACCGGACTTTTGAAGAAGGCATAAGATATTATTGAAAAAACCCGGACACCTCATTAAAACCTCCCGGCGCCACCATGGTAGGAAAGAGTATGCCCCCCTAATATTTACATTGGCGTATAAAAAGTAAAGATTTACAAGAGAGTTTTATTCTAAGTATAACCTAAGATGTTCAACGTTCCATGGGTGTTTTAGTGTTCTACCCTCTTTATCTTGAAGTCTGTATGTCCCTGGTTTGACTTTTTCAGATACCACATAAGGACCTTCCCAGTTTGGAGCCAGCTTTCCGAACTGCTTCTCCTTAGTGTGAAAAAATACTTTTCTTAAGACTTTGTCTCCTAATTGAAAATCTCTTCTTTTAACTTTGGAGGCAAATCTACTCCTCATTAGAACTCGATAGTGTGTTGTTCTTAAATGTGCTTTAACTCTTCTCTCTTCAATCAAATCCAACTGATTCCTAACTGTCATATCATTAACATGTTCAGAATAGTTCTGGATTTTGTAAGATGGTAAAGTAGCTTCTATAGGTGTGATTTCATCCATCCCATAAATGAAGGCGATAGGAAATTCCTGTATAGAAATCTGAGGATTAGTTCGGTAAGCCCTCGGTACTTCTTGCAGATAACTTGGCCATTTTTCTACACCTCCCTCCAGATTTTTCTTCAGCCCAGACAAGATTGTTCGATTAACAACTTCAACTTGCCCATTGGCTTGAGGGTGGAATGGAGAAGAGAAACAGTGTTGAATTCCTCTGGAGGTGCAAAACATTTCCATGTCTTTATTATCAAACTGTGGCCCATTATTTGTGGTGATCTTCCGGGGAACCCCAAATCTACAACATATATTGGATAAAATGAATTTTATAATTTTTTTAGAAGTGGTTCCAGCTAGGGGAGATGCCTCTATCCACTTAGAAAAATAGTCAATATCAACTATGACAGTTCGAAATCCACCGGATGCCATGTGAAGAGGCCCAATTAGGTCCAACCCCTATCTATCAAAAGGTATTGGTTCAGATATGGACTCCATAGGAACTGCTGGCACATGGATTTCCCTGTTGCTCCGATCTCCCCTACGCCTAGGACGTTGTCTGGGACAAGAGCCATAGTTAGTCGGTGTTTCCCTTTGGTTATTTTTTCTCGTTTTTTGAATAGGAAAAATTTCACAGCCTTATCAAAATGACCATAAGGGCATGGCTTAACGAAATGGAAAAAGCTCAACTCAAGGCTTCCTCGGGAGCAAGCTTTCCGGCAGGAATTCGCTTCAAAGAAAGAGGATTTTGTTCGATCTACAGTAACGAAATGATCAAGATGTGGTGTCATTTCCATATCTCTGGCAAGGATCACACTTCTTTACCATATCTCTGGCATCTGCCATTATCGTTGGCCAATAGTACCCTGCTAATAAGACTCTTCTGGTTAGGGCTTTGTAGCCATAGTGTGTAGAACATTCTTAGTCATGTAGTTCGAATAACACATTTTGGGATTCTTCAAATCCTAAAAAACACGAGAGGGGTTTGCTGAAAGATTTCTTGTAAAGAATTTCTCTTAATACCAGGAAACCACGAGCCTTATATTTAATTTTATTAACCAGGGTTTTATCCGGAGGCAAAATTCCATCGGAAATAAAATGAAAAATATCATACCTCCAGTCTTTGGGTTGAATAACAAATATGCTCATACTTTCTACATTGTCTTTACTTTTTTTCTTGGCATGTTTGTATTGATGAACACTCTAATATCGGAATCCAACAGTAAGATTCAGAATAAGTTATGGTTGCCAAAGAGTCTGCCACAGTATTCTCCGATCTAGAGATGTGTTCATAGTGGAAACTTTTTAAGCTTGCAGCAACTTCTCTCAACATAAGCAAATATTTTATCAATTGTTCTTTCTTTTCCTCAGATTTCCCTTGAGAATGGTGAATAAGTAGTTGGGAGTCACTCAATAATCGGACTCTTTTAGCCATACATATAAGGATAGCTTGAGACCAGTTATAACTATTTCGTATTCAGATTCATTGTTAGAGGCTCTGAAACCAAAACATATAGCTTGGTACATAGTATCACCATATGGACAAGTTAAACAAATTCTAGCCCTACACCCCATAGTATTAGATCTGCCATCGGTTCGAACTACCCATTCTTTTTTAGACTGGTTTTCTTGTATTTGTCTGGGGGACCTATCAACATGGAATTCTACCAAGAAATCGGCTATTGATTGGGCTTTAATTATCGTCCGGGCGCAAAATCAATATCATAATCACCCAGCTCAACTGACCACTTGTTTATTCTGCTTGATACGTCAGCTTTCTGGAGAACATTCTTCAAGGAAAAAGATGTTCGGACGACAACTGAATGAGCTTGGAAGTATGGTCTTATTTTTCTTACCGCAATTACCAAAGCCAAGGCCAATATTTCTAAATTCAAATATATTCTTTCAGCATCCAACAGACTTTTACTAATATAATAAACCGGACGAGGGTAATTATCCTCTTCTCTTACTAGCACAAAAGTTACTGCATTTCTGATACAGTTAAATATATGTAGAGCTTTTCCCCTGAACATGTTTGAAGAGAGTCTTCGGGGGAAGACAAATACTTCTTGATTTTGAAGAAAGTTTTGATCACACTATGGAGACCAATTAAAATCTTTGGCATTCCTTAACACTTGGAAAAATTGAGCATATTTGTCTGACGATCTTGAAATAAACATGCTCAACGTATCCAATCGTCCGCTTAATCTTTGAACTTCTTTGGTGTTCCGAGGAGGATTCATAGCTAATAGAGCATTAAGTTGATCTGGATCAGGTTGAATTCCTTTTTCACTTATTACATAACTCAAGAAATTTCCGAACCGGACCCCAAAAACACACTTTTCAGGGTTTAGCTTTAAATTCAGAGCCTCCAAGTTGGAAAATGTTTCTTGAAGATCAGATATGTGCGCATCTTCTTCAAGACTTTTCACCATCATGTCATCTATATAAACTTTCATATTTATTCCAATCTGGCTAGCAAAATCCTTATTTACTAACCTTTGATAAGTGGCCCCAACATTTTTCAATCTGAACGACATCACTCTATAATAATGAAGACCACTATCTGTAATAAAAATGGTGTGATATTGATCCTTCGGATATGCTTGTATTTGGTTGTACCCTGAAAATGAATCCATGAAGGATAATAACTTGTTCCATGAGGTGTAGTCTACCAACTGATCTATCTGAGGGACAAGATAAAGATCTTTGGGACATGCTCTATTAATATCAGTGAATACAATACACATGCGCCATTTGCCATTCTTTTTCTTGACCAAGATTGGCAGTCCATAATGGGTGCTAAGATTCTTTGATATGGCCCATTTTGGTTAAGCGATCAACTTCGTGAAAATTATATCTGTTTTTTCTTTAGAGAAGGGTCTTCTTCTTTGTACAACTCGTCCAACATCAGGTCGTATGGACAATTTATGAAAAATTACATCAGCAGGCACTCCAATAATATCATCATTGCACCATGCAAATACATGCAGATTATTTATTAAAAAAGATAATAGCTTGTGTTTCAAAATTGGCGCCATCTTGGTACCAATTTGATCAATTTTTCCCTCAACTAGGGAACGAATTTCAACTTCCTCTATAGGTATTATGACAATAGGAGCCTCCCTAGGATCATCAATTTCATTCTCATCGGTGGAAGGCTCCAATAGCTGCTAATCTTTGTCAATCTTGACTGCCTACAGATACTTAGAGGCAAGAGCTCTTACATAGCATTCCCTAGCTACCTTCTGACTGCTCCTGACAACACCTACTTGTCATTGAATAGCGTATTTTTTAAACATTGATGGACTGTAGAGGCCACATCATGCATTCTGGAGAGTCAAGACCTTCCAAATATCGCATAATAAGATGTTGGGAAATCCACCACCACAAACAATACTCTTACCATTTTCTTAAAAGGTCCTTCGCCCAACAATACTTCTTCTTCGAATTCTCTAATCACATCTGTTGAACTCCTTGTCAAGCCCACAATGGTTTTGTTCGAACGTTGTATGACCGAAGGGTTTCTCATATGCTTGTAGGAGCTTAAAAACAAGATGTTTTTTAACTACTTGTGTCTTCATAAGGTCCTGCAATGTCTCTTACGTCATCCGCATCGAAAACTATGAAATGAGCTGGAGTTTGGTAAGGTGTGTGGACATCTTTCCATCCAACTCGGTGGTCAAACTGTTGACATTCCTGTTCATTGAAGAACTAGAAGGTGCAGTCACAGTATCCCCCCACAAAAATGGTTAAAGATTTAAAAAACTTAATCAAACCAGAGACAGTAGAAGTCTTGTCTGTTATTACCCCCACCCGATTCCGACTTGGATCCAGATCAAGGTACTCAGAGTCCACATCAAACTTTTCAGTAATTAAAATAGTATCTTCTTGTCTAGACGTTCCAGGATTGCTTGAAGGAGTAGTTCGGGGAGTGTTGGCATTGGATTGTGAATTATCTGGTCTGCTCCCCCTTTGTTTTTTAACATAGGCCCCCAACTTACCATTTTCAATGAGGTTCTGAACCTCTTGCTTCAAAGCTACGCAATCATTGGTATCATGTCTAATGTCATTATGGTACTTACATAAACGGGTACTCCGGTTTTCTCTAGGAGACTGCAACGATGCTGGTTTTCTAAAATGTACTTCATTTTTAGTTTTGTCATATATTGTACCCATGCTTTCCCCCAATTCAGAAAAACACTTAGGTTGAACCCAAGGTCCCCTTTTATTTCTAAACTGTTGGTTTTGGTTCTGGTTGGACTGATTCTACCTTGATCGGTTAGATCTTTGTCCAGTCTCCTTTGATCTGTAACCGAACTGATTAGCAACTTTGATCTGTTTTCCAACCTGATTCAACAACCCCCCCCCCTAGGTCATAGTCTTCTTTCGAGTCACTGAATCAGCTAAGTTGCTCGGATTCAAACCCTGTCTGAACGAAGAAATTACAACTTAATTAAAGTAGTCTGTTAACCCATTCTTTGTATTCACAAACCGGCTGATGTACTCTATTAGAGACTCATTTGGCTCTTGAGCACAATGGATGATGGTATCCCCATTACCCTTAAGCTCCTTGTTTCGTACGAACTGCCTCCGGAAGGCAACCCAAAATATGCCAAAAACAATTATGGATCCATGATGGAGACTATTATACCACTTGAGAGCACATCCCGTGAAGGTTTGGGAGAAGGGCTTACATAACAGTCTGTCGTCATCGTCAAAGTTTATCATAAAATTCTTAAACTGCTTATGATGGTTGTCCGGATCTTTGCTCCCATCGTATTTTTCCATCTTAGAGCTGTCAAACCTTTTAGGAAGATGTCCGAAGAGTATTTTTTATGATAAAGGTGATTGCCTCCAGTTTTTGCTACGGCTAAACACAGTATCTTCATTTGGAGTAGCAAAAATACCTGGTTCGCACAGGAAAGCAAAGGGATCAATCAGCAAATGGTCAATATGTTGATCGGTTGAACCCGTTATCTTCCCATGTTTGAGCCTGCCATGCTTATCCCTTTTTCTTGAATTCTTTTTAGTAAGCTTTATTTTCTTTTTTTATCGTCCTTCATCACTGCTGGAGGAGACTGACTTTTCAAGTTCTGCATCATTAGATGAGCTGCTGGAGAATACCAAAGTGGAGCTCTCCATATGTTAGATCGATGCGTTTTCTTGGAGCTGAGATGAGTCTTTATGGACTGCTCGTTCTCTCTAGGATTGCCAGTATGGTGAAGCACCGACGCACCAAATTTTTCTTTAACCCCTTTCTCTGTTTGTTTTAGCGCTCACAATACCTCTATCTCCACACTCAATTGATCGCGCTCATCAATAGTGTACTCATTGTTTTCTTTTACTAGTTCCAACTCATGAGGTGGAACATTCTGTGCATTTGGATCCATCCGAACTACTTTATTTGTTGGTTTTGAATATAAAATGCAGCCATCGTCGTGCTCCCACCGTGGTCGCCAATTTGGTGTGGGTTATTTCTGATCGAGGGTAATTTGGTAAAGTGTTTTGGAAATTTAATGTTTAAGGTGAAATGTAGAGAGATAATTAAGGTGTGTGCTAACAGTAAATTCCGATTACCCTCATTAATGAAAATAGTTGGGGTATTTATACTTAATTAATGACTCGTGTGCCTTTCGGGTTGGATTGTGGGTTTGGTTCAAGTTTAAGAACCCATTAGCCCAAAAGATGAAAAGACCGGCACCTAGCTGAGTCATGTTCCACTAATTTATTATGTTCGGTTGGACATGGTACTGGTTTTGTCCGAACTTCCCTTCGGATTGATATAAGGGGTAGTGTCAAAATTATCCGACCTTATCAGTAATGATTTATATTCTTTCCCACTTAAAGTACTGAATCATTCCTCGACCTACTGAGGTTGGAGCACTTTACAAAGGCCTCAGACCGCTCTTTAACCAACTAGGATCAAAACACTTTCATCAACCTACAGACGTGTTCAAAACAAGAATTATCACATACTATTAAAATGGAAAAAAAATTTCATTAAACGCGTTAATTATGTAGGAACCTCATTAAAACCTTCATGTGCCACCAAGATAGGAAAAAATATCATCGGTCCCTTTAAAAATTACAAACAATTTAGTTCAAAATTATATATACACTAATTATATATTTACACGTGATATATCTGGAGATGTTCAATATTCCACAGGTGTTGAAGTCTTCTCTATATTTCATCTACTATCTTGTAAGTCCCGAATTTGTCCATTTCACTCATGGTGTAAAGTCCTTCCTAGTTCGGATAACGACATCCATGCCATATAGCAGAGAAAATGAGTTTTACTTGTGGTGATTTGAGGTATTGCTTAATAGGCCCGCAACAATTCTTGAATGAAATTTGGTCGTTTTCCTGTATTTTGTGTTAGGCTCTACTTAACCGTTTGTCCAAGGATGGAAAAAGGTTGAGAAATTTTTCTCTACACCGTTGGTTTGTAAAAAAGAAGCAATCTTAGTATTCTATAATTAAATACCGTTATATGGCGGTGATTAACTTCGACATTGCGAACCTATGACATATATTAGTCAAAATAAACTTGATCATATTCTTTGCCATTATCCTTGAGAGCGGTTTGATCTCTGCCCATTTTGAAAAATAATCTACATCGATAATGATGTTTCGGCGATCTTCTGATGCGTTGGGTAAAGGTCTGATCAAGTTGATGCATGATCCGTAAAAACGTAAAACTTCATATATCGACTCAAGACGTACAATTGGGCAGTGAATTGTGTTAGCAAACTACTTACAGGCGTCATTTTTCACCAACTCATTTGCGTCGACATGTATAGTTGCCTAGTAAAATCCTACTAATAAAAGTCTTTGCGTTGATGTTTTGAAGTCACAGTCCACTGAAGCATCTCCATGAATGAAGTTCATTCAAAATTCAAGATATACTTCAAATCCAAGGCAATGTAACAGATGATGGCTTAACATTTTCTTGTATAAAGTTCCCCCTAACATAAGGAATCTCTTCATTTTAAACCTTAACTTCAGACTGCACCCTTGTCGCTTGGGTAAGTGTCAATTGCAAGGAATTCTAAAATTTATGACCTTCGGTCTTGAGTTTCATTAGCACATACTTCAAAAGTTTCCTCCGGCTTGGCTCATGTTCTTTGTCGGTTGAGGGATTTTATTTCAAGGTGACCCAAAGGTTCGGTTTTGAAATAAACCATTGAAGCCAAATAGTCTACCAAATAATTTTCCACCATCGACTTTTAAATAATTGTGCTTGACTTTTCAGCATCTTGAGATATTTGATCAAATTTTCCATGCAAGCCTTTGCTTATTCGAGAGCGTGATTAATTATAAATCGGGAGTCGTTTATCAATCAAACCTTCTTTGCTCCGTAAATATGGGGAAACTTAAGCCCTACCATAACAACTTTATACTCAGCCTCATTTTTTGGTTCTTGGAAACCAAAATGAATTACGTGATTCATAGCTTTTCAGATGGAGAAACTAGTTGCACTTCAGCCCAATAGCATGAGATATTTGATCCCCTGTCAGTTTGGACCAGCCACACTGGATTTAAGGTCTCACTTGATGGTTTGGTTATTTCAGCATAGAACTCTGTTGGGAAATCAGCGAAGGTCTAATCTTTGATGGCTGCATTTGGTTTATACGATATGTTGAAATCCCTCAGCTTTACGGACCATCAAGTTAACCTTCCTGAGATTTCATTTTTAAAAAAAAATTATGGAGTGCAAAAAAGGTTTCAACCATAACAAAATGCCCCTAAAAGTAATCTGATGACCATCAACACACATTCCCCAACTTTTATTCTTTTTCCTCACTAAGACAGGGTTGGTTGTCTGGATGAAATATTGGGACTCTCAGATGTGGCGTAAAATTGATAGCCTATCAACGTCAACAACTATAGCCGTAGACTGTTAAATGGAAAAACAAATCTCATTTTTTGAGATATTGGTCTTGCATTCCGGTTAACTGATAACCTATGGTACATAATATCACCGAGAACCCCGAGTACATCCTTGGAATACCGCGTGAAAACATAATATTTTTTGATATTCCTCTTTAAAGCTCTATATAGCGCAAAGTACCAATTCTCTAAATTTTTCTTTCTCCAAACAATAGGCGTCGACATCCTCTCATGGAACAACAAAATTGGGGGCTCCCTAGGATCATCGACAACTTTGAACCAATAGTGAAGCCCCAAAAAATTGATATTCTTATTTGTTTTCTTCTTTCTTAGGTGCTAAGGATGTCACATACATTCCATGGCCACCTTCTGATTATTTTGGACTACCCCCACTTTGTACCTCACTATATACTTGAGGTATTGATATATAGTCAAAGCGATAGTATGTATTCAATCAAGCCATTATCTTCCGAATATTGCATTATACGAGGTATGATGATCCACCATCATAAAAAGAACTTGAACCACTTTATTACTCTCGCCCCATCTTAGTGTAACATATGCTTCTAATTCTCCGATAACGATAACACTCACCTCGGTAAACCAAACAATTGTTATGTCTGAACATCGAATAATATAAGGAATTCTCATCCTATCATAGATCCTTTTAAAGAGTATGTTTATTGAACTTCCAATATCAATCAAGACCCTTCAGATCTCTTCCTCCACAATATGTTTATCAAGAAAACATCATCATAGGGAAAGCAACGCCTCGGAGGTCATCGTTCTCGAAAATAAGAGCAGAGTATGAGCTAGATTTATGTGGGGTGACAGTCTTCTATGGAAATATGATTCAATACTCCTGTCATGTCTTTTCCTAGAACAATTAGTGATCCTCGAAAGAGAATCTCCACCAAAGATAGTAAAATTCCCAAAAGATAAGCTCAAACAATCCCCTTCTTAAATGATACACACAACGTGATGGTTTTCGTAAGGGTCAAGATACTCACTCGACAAATAAAATAGTTTCACCTCTTCACTGACTGTTACCATGTTGGCATTCTCTTGTTTAGGAAAAATCATATGGGTCCCTAATCCTCCAGATCCTGTGGACCCTATATCGTTTCTTGTGCTTTTATGAGACCATTATTTTTATTCCTCACAAATTGTAATAACTTTCCATTATCAACCAGACTTTTGATTTTTTTGCTTCAAAGGTATATAATCAATGGTCCAATGGCCAATGTTATTGAAATATTTAGAAAATAAATTATTGTCCTCTTGAGGCTCGGTTACAGGAAAATGCTTCATGAACTGCACATGGTTCGTGGTTTTATTAAATATCATCATTACGTTCTCAATAAGCTCGGTCTAGTTATTATGCCTCGGGAATTTATTTATTTGTGTCATCCCGAACCCTTATCGCGATCCCACTTAGGGACGAAACATATTAAACTTTCCTCTGCGAGCCTTGATTTTGAGATTGAGATGGTCGCGTATGAATCGATTTCACATAAATGAGGGAAAGAGAATAGGTAATCTATTGTTGTTGTATATGTGGTGTTTGGTATACTTCCAAAGTGATTATTGGACTCAAAATGGGAGGTTGGTAACATTGGCAAGGTTGATTGTTCTAGATTAGCCAAAGACAAATAATGTTCTCAACTTTGAATGTGACTTTACCTGAGTCAACGACGCTTCAAAAGAAAAAGTGCATATCTTCATCACATCCTCAGCCCCCTAGAGATAAGTCATTACTCAAACGAAGTGCAAACAGCATCATTGTTGTAGTATTCGATGATGTTCTTTGTTGAGAAAAAACTTCAAGTATAGTCCCTCAAACTTTCCCCATTATCTTGTTTACAGTCCATAATGTAATCGTCGTGACCTTTGGTCTTATTGTTTCTGAAAAATTAATGTATGAAAATGGTTCACAAAGTCTTGAAGTTTGTAGTCGATAATGGTTCCAACTGATTAAACCAAGTTAAGGTGTTACTCTTGAAAGCTTTGGAAAAAAATTGACAGAGAAGCCTATCATAGTTTTTTTTTCGGAGGGAACCCGCAGCCGCTACTCAGAGTGCAATGAGTGCGCATAGGGTAAACCCTTAGTCTGACGCGATAGCCTGCAAACCAACGCCAGAAGGTAAACCACACAAGGTGACAGGCTCAGCCGAGAAAGCGTATGTGGAGGGACTCAAACCCATGACCTTTTGGTCATACGAATGCCATACTCAACCAACTCGGCTACCCCCTTGGGGCTAAACCTATCATAGTCTTTGTGCTTGATGTGGTGTTCGCGGTCACCATTCCAAACGTACTTTTCCATACTAAAGAGGTCGAACATTCTCGGGCGTTCACCAACCAAGATTTCTAGGACCATAAAGGAAATCCTTCTCATATAACCCACATTATAAAAAAAGATTTATTTGCATCTCTGTCCCAAGCTCAATACGGATCCACATGATATTGTAGTCCTTTTTTATACATCGACATTTAGTAGTCATATCATGGTCTCTACCTATCCTTGAGCCATTTGTTGAACATAATTTGAATTAAAATCTTGAAGATGAAAAACAACTTATAAAACTAAAACGGAGCAATATTTTTTTGTGTTGCTAATTCACATATTTGTCTTGGTTTGTGTTGTGTCTATGACTGCTGTCGGGATATCAACCATTATCTTTTCTCTGTTCAGGATATGATCCTTGCGAAAATCTTAACCCAAAAGTGTTTAATTTTTTTTACCATAAATGATGCATACATTGAATATACTCTTTTGAATAACAAAAAATATCGATATTTTATTATATATCTTTTTAAAATTAACATTATAAAAATACATTGTAAAAATAAAATAATAAAATAAAAGTAATATAAAAATATTGAAATTTTTAAATATCAAATAATAAATAATAATTTTTCATTAAATGTTAGATGATGATGAATAGTAAACCCAAATATAAATAAAATAAAATTAGGAGATGTTTAAAATATCTTACTCTTATTTTAATACTTCTGCACCACTTCATTTACAAGTCTGCTACCTTTATAGTGACAGTTTTGTAATATTGTTCCCTGGTATTAAAATATATCAAGTAGGTGTCAATTATCATAGATGATTATTAGTATTTAATTTTCTTATATACAGAAAGAAAAAACAAACATTAAATTAATATCGCAATTTTCAACGCATGGTATTCTTATATGTTCCATACACTTCATATATGTTTTAAAATTAAATTTAAAACACAGTTTTGACCCGTAACGTAATGTTCATACTGCAATGTATACGGAAATTGGTCAACCAAGTTGTTATATTGGAATGGTTTTATTATTTTACATAGTAATAAAAATTATGCTTTTAAAATGTAGCGGCATATGCGAAATCTCGAATGTCATTGTAGATTCATGGGACCGACACTTTATGAATCAGCCCTCCATAATTTTGCATGAGTCGAAATATAAATACAGGGAATATTATTATATACTATTTTCTTCGCATACGGGAATATCAAATCTACTATTTCTAATATTTTGCATGTTCCAAAATTTCAGTAGTAATGTAATTTTTATCAAAACAATATATCTTTTATGCATAATATAATAATAGGGTAAAATTTGTGACCCAAAATTTTAATTATTATCTATTTAAAGAATCCATATTTTTTATGTTTTTTTGGAGAAAGATCTATTTTAGTCAAATATTTATTATTTAAGACCTCTTAGCCACAGTCTTAAAAATAATCGAGTGTTGGGTATCAAAGATAGGATATGAAGATAGGACAGACTGAGTAAGTGTTAACCTTTCTCCAAAGGATAGGACCGTGTGATCCCACTCAGCAATCATTTTCCTGATCTTCATAATCAACTCTTCAAAGTTACTAACTATGTGTCTGTTATTCATTGTTGATCCCATGTATTTGAAGGGAATGGAAGAGTTCTTGAAGCCCAAAATACTTTCCAAATTAGAGATCATTTGAGGTAACAGTTTGTTAGATGTAATAAATTTTGATTTGTTGTTATTCACGAACTGACCAAAGGTGTTTTCATAGTGTTTCAAGAGATTATGGATCTTTGAGACAGAATCAGTAGATCCATTGCAGAAAATGAGTAGATCATCTGCAAAACACAAGCAAGGTATGCTCATTGAACCTCTTCTTTTATATCTTGTGTTAGGGAGCTCATTAGAGAGAACCTTCAATCCCCTTATTAGATAATCCTCAGCCATAATAAACAGGCTGGGTGACAATAGGTCACCCTGCCTTTATCATTTGTTTGATTTAAAAAACCCTTTGACTTCTCCATTAACCAGAACTGAAAAGTAGCAATTATCCACGCAACTCTCAATAAGCCTTAGGAACCCACTGCTAAACCCAAAAGCTGTCATCGCACTAAGAAGGAAGGTATGATCAAGCCTGTCAAAGGCTTTGTCCATATCCATTTTAATTAGGATATTTCCTCCCATTGTTTTGATGTTAATATCCTAAAGAATATCATTAGAAATCATTATATTCTCATGTCTAGACCTGCCAGCCACAAAAGCACATTGATCTTTTGAGATAAGACTATGAAGGACCTTAGAAATCCTTCGATTGATCACCTTAGACACTATCCTGTTGAAGAAGGTAGTTAAACTCATAGGCCTAAATTCCTTCCAGGTTTTAGGAGCTAGATTCTTAGGAATAAGGCATAATACAGTAGCAAACACCCCTTTAGGAATAAAATTCCCTTTAAAAATCTCATTAATAGCCTCACAGAGATCCCTTTTAACGATAGGCCAACAATCTTTATAAAATTTCCCATTATAACCATATGTACCAGCTGCTGTGTTTGGGCTGAGATTCTTTATAACTTCATAGATTTCAGATTCAGATGGGATAGATATTAGGTTGATATTATCTTCTTCACTTACAACCTTAGGAATGAAATCTAATATAGTATTAGAGTTCCAAGGATTAGACTGCTCAGATAGAAGGTCTTTGAAGAATTCAACTGCAGAATCACCAATAGCTTTAGGGTCTTCAAGCCAATTGGAACCATCCCAAATTCTTATAATATTATTTCTCTTAATTTTTTTCTTCACAAATCTGTGAAAGAAACATGTATTCCTTTCTCAATCTCTAACCCAATTAGTATGAGACTTTTGAGCCCAATATCTGTCTAGCTAGTAAGTTGAGATGAGTTTCCTTGGCAGTATCAAGAAGCACTTTATCTTCAGTAGATTTAGAATTTTGGTAGTTAAGTTCTTTGTAGTTTATTTCCTCCTCAATCTATTTGATAGAATCAAACACATTACCAAAGACAAATTTATTCCATACCTTCAGCCCAGTTGAATTCCACCATCTTGTAAAAACCACACAATAGGGGAGTGGTTTGAGCAAGTTTTAGCTAGGTGAGCCACACTAGTAGAATCAAAGTAGTCCAACCAGCAACCATTATACAGAACCATGTCTAACCGTCTCCCATTATTCCAGGTATATTTGTTACCTGAAAAACCTGCATCAACCAAGTGACAGTCTAGGATAAAATTATTGAAATCATCCATATTTGATGCATAATTAGAAATGCAATGGAAATGTTCATCAGGATTAGAAATTGTGTTGAAATATCCTAAAGCCATCCATTCCACAAAGCACTCCTTCATAGCTTTCAATTTGTCCCAAAGAACAGATCTCAAGCTTTTAGTACACTTAGCATAGATCACAAAACCCTGAAGTTTTTAGTCAAATCTTTGTGCTTTATGTTGAGATGGATAAATTGATCATTATCATAGATGACATCAACCTTATAATCTTCCTTCCACATAAACCAAACCTTATTGTTGATATTGTGAGTGAAACCATAGAACTACAGCTTCTTTGCAATCGATTCAATCTTAGAACTACTAACCATAGGCTCCTGAAGAGCCAGAAAATCAGGTTTTACATACCTTTTTAAATATTTGATTCTTGATAATGTTTCTTTGTTTCCCAAACCACAAGCATTCCAATTAAGTATTGAAATGGTCATTTGGATGATTTAGAAAATTTAGCAATACTTTTGTGTTGCATTAGTTTAGGATTGATAAGACTCCTTGAGTTTGATACCTTTAATTTCTTCAGTTTTCTATGGTCTTTTTTCTTAACATCTTTGTTGTTTTTGCCAAGTGAAGAAGGCAAACTTCCCGTTGTTTCCATAGTATGAGATGATACTTCTAAAAATGTATCCTGGAGACCAGCATTGGTTTGATTGATGCCCAGATCAATCATATGAAGAGCTTCAAAAGTTTTCAACACCCAGAGGTAATGTAGTGAACTTTAAACCTTCAACATCTAACAGTTGTTTGTTATTGCTTTCAGTATTTTCATTCTCACTAGTCTTTTCTTTTTGTTTATCAGAATCCATATTAACCACAACTGACTTGATTTTTTGAGTAGGAGATACCTGGTTAGTTGTGTTTTCCACTTCATCAGGAGGTATCTGATCATTCTCCAAAGAAGCATTGGGTTTGGAGAGTTTCTTGCAAGTATTTTCAAAATGCCCCAGGTGATAGCATTTCTTACAATATTCTGGGTATTTACTATAAGCTAATGTCTGCCAAAATCCTTCTTTGCCAAATGCTATCCACATTTTATTTGGTAAAGGCATAGACACATCAACTTCCACTCAAACTCTGCAAAAATTAATCTTAGCCTGATTCTTCATAGGCACCCATATATCTAGGGAGTACCCAAACACTTAGCAACTTCCAGAATTGTTTCTTCACTCAACATAAATTATGGGAGGCTAGGAAGGTTTATATAAACTGGAGTGACATGGTTCTTATATTTGGGGTTGAAATGAGGACCCCATTTAAAGATACGCATAGTTTTATTTCCAATATTCCATACATTCCTGCGTCATAGCCTCTTTAGGTCTTCCACCCTGTTAAATTGAATGAATATGTGTTTGTAGTCGTAATTGTTGATATTGAATTCCCCTAAGAATCTGAATCTATCGAAGAATTCCTTAATCAAATTGTAATTTGGTCTGCATGTTGCAAACTTGCCCACTAGAGTATGTTTAGACTTAGATTTTAATCTTTCTCTATCTTCAGCTTGAAAATACAGCATAGGGTAATCTTTATTGAAACTTCTTTTGACATTCTCATGTGATTTCGTTGGAATCTTGTTTTTGAGCAAATCTGCATAGCTTTTTATAACTAATTCAGAGTTATTGCTTGTTCTGATCTTAGGAAGATCGGTCCGAGATTTCTGCACTGTTGAAAAATTAATGTTGAGATCAGTAAATCTACCAACTGGATAGGAGCGCTCTCCTTCTTCCATGAGCAAACGAGAATCAAAGGCGGGGAAGAAGAAAAAAATTAGAATAGTTATAAATTTTGAAAATCGACTCCATTTATTGGAGCTTTTTTAACTGAATTTCTTCTTTTAGGAATCATATTCATGTTTATCATTGATATCTAAATTGGCTATAAAAGAGCTTAATAAAATATACCAAAAACGGTTTGGAATATACTATAGACCATCATAATAGTACTAGTTAAACTATAAAAATTGGGACTTAATTTCTATCAAACACGAAAATAAAATCTCAGTCAGAAATCGTACTTTCGAATAAAAATGTATACTCAAAAGTCATTGAAGTATGATCTTAAGATAGTACAATAGTGGCTAATATAACAAGCTTGGCTTATACAATTATTTTGTAAAATAATAATGTTGTTATTCTTTCCTATCTGCTTTATATAAATAAATGAAAATTATACAAAAATGAGACACTCAAAAATGGGACACCAACGACATCATTATAAATTATAAATTATAATAATGTCACTGGCCGGATTTGGCTGAGGTTTGGATTACCCTGGTTATGATCAAGTAATTAGACCCTGGATCAATATGAAATACGGGTCGGCAAAGGATCACATACTTCTTCAACCCAACGTAGTACCATCCTGATACATGTCATACTCTTAACAAATAGCTCAACTTAAAGAAGTTCAAATCATTCAAGCATGAGATATAAATTAATGTCTAGTACTTGAAAGACAGTTCCATTTTCCAATTTCCGAGTCTCAAATGTGAGCTACCGGAAATAAAATGAATCTTAACGGGCCATAAAACCGGCCAGAAAGAATGTTTTTTCGACATCATAATACCGGATAGAGTAAGCAGTAGCGTTAATCCATATCCATCATCTATCCTACTTTTTTCTATACATGCACGGATCGTGAATTAAGAATCACAAGGCCAATTAGCAACTTCTTTCTCCTGTTGTTTCTTCAGATACCTTTGGGCAGTTGCAGTCACTATCTTGACGAAGAAATTCATGAGCATGAGCCACACAATGCCGTTCCAGACTGAAGAAAATGAAAAGTCCCAGTTCTTGACCTGATAATCACAAAAAATAACAGAGTAAATATGCATAGTATGGGAATATTTTTGGAGAAACAGACCAGTAGAGTAAAACCTAAGGCTGTGTTTGGTTTGTGAAATTATTTTACGTTTTTAGAAAGACTAGAAAATGTTTACGGAATTCATCTCATTTAAGTTGAGCGGAATTTCAGAACAGTGAAAACTCTCAAGAACCAAATGGAGCCCACAAGTTGTACCTTGATATTTGAAGGTACAGGAGGTGGAACGGCCATGTATTTGTCTTTCATGGAGTGTAGTTTTGCAACAAGTCCGGGCAGCGCCGAAGAAAACCCAGGCACGAGGCTAAGAACCCATATCAATTCATTCTCGATCCAGTCGAGAAGTTGGTTGTTACAGACGCAGATGATAAAAACCGTCTGCAGATAGTAATAAATCAATCAAAGTCATAATGCCAGGTCCATAATCTGAGTTATCGTAATTGTAAGATCCTCATACCTGTATATGCGTTTTAATGATTGCCTTCCCAATCAACGTAGAAAGAAAAAATTTCCAAAATGGAATCCCAAATTGTCCACACATGATACCAGCAAGGTCAAATAGAGGATTTGGAACCTGAATTCAAGTTAACAAGTATAATAATTCAAGAACACTGAACCTAATAGAATTTCGCTGATTTAGTTTCTTAGACTTGGAGTATTTTTTTTATTTGAAACGAGACAAGAACACCGGCACCAAAAAGGGTGGCAAACTTTTGTCCCAATCTGATTGACCGGCTCTGTCCGAAACTTAAAACTGATTTGAGTCCAAAGCTCGGTTTTGAAAAATAAATACAGGTCCGAATCAGAAGGACAACTATTCACTATGACTTTGTCCGGCACGAATCTGACGCGGAAAGGGATTTTTGCCACCCTTAGGCAGCTACCTCAAAGCTTCGCGAAGTACATATAATGGAAGCATAATCGAAATCCATACTAACCGAAGCAAGAACAAGAATTGAAAAGAAGTTCAAATGTTGAGCGTGTGATAGGAACCAGCGCTTCATCCGCGTCAGGTATGCAGCTATGGCTCCATCTTCAGTCGAAGAAGCATCCAGTTCTTCCATAGCTTCCACTCTGTCACCCGATAAACTAGCTGCCAAAAGTGGAATAATAATATAAGAGAATAATCATTATATAACAGACCTCAAAGTCACTCGAGCATCGGTAACATAAGTACTTTTAAACGGATATGGATCTGACTTATACGATCGCATGTACAAACAGTTCAGAGCTGTTTAAACACGGTTAATAAACATGTATACATCAAGTCCAACACCAGGTATTCTGTTTAGACGTGGATTAACACATTTTATTATTAATATACCTAAATTACCTCACGTATGATTTTCTGCACTTTATTTATACATAACTTGTTCTAAGTGTAATTGTTTGAAATTGGACGACTATTGTCTTAGTGATAGAACTGGTCATTCTAGGGTATTTTCTAGGTACTGAATACTTTTCAGTAACCCATGAACACACTTCAGTAACTTGGGAACAAATTTTCGTAACGTATACTTTTCAGTGTCCTTTTTGTGTCAATCTAACTGTGGTTTTATGTCGGTTACAGAGTTAACCGGGTTAGCATGTCCACCCTGGGTGAATTGTTGGTTAGACAGGTCATCAGTGGATCAGCAATTCTTACACATAAAAAAGGATGTCATGTAATGACACAACCTATATGATGACATGATCGGAACTGCCAGCCCTAATTTATATGTTATGTAAGGTTTTCTGCCTAAAACACAAGTTTGAAATCAACCTATAAGCAATGAAAGATCGGAACTGGAGAAGATCTCCTAGTCAATTTTTTATACAAGAATTAGAAAGATGATAATGAGGTCATACCCGCTCTTGAGATAAAATAAGGAGGAAGTTCACCGAGAGCAGTCCCCACACCCCATAGGATTGCCTCCATTTGAATCTGCGGCAGTATGCTGCTTAGTGGGACACGTGACCCCGGTGCTGACGAAAACAGTGGGGGTCCGAATTCAGAGCAAGATTTATCGAGCCATGAAGGACCTCTCTTTAACTGTATTGTATCATATGGAGCACTCTTTAAATCTACTCGGCCACATTGCATTGCCTTTATGGTAAATAAAGCAATATGAGGACCCAAATATAGGACAAATGTGTGCAGACCTGATCCTGTGTTGACAAGCAGTAAGATTATAACAAGGGTATATAAAACAAGAATAGTATTTGACTGGTATATCTCTACTTATAAACACAATATAGCTAGGGCATGTAATACTTGAGAGGACTGGTATAGACGTAATAATAGGATTGGAGTAGAGACATTTACAAACCTAAATAAACTTAGGCACAACCCCCAAATAAATGGGCCGGACTTGGGTTGACAAGTAGACCAGTGATCAAAGCAAAATAGACAGCAGAAATTTTATTGATATGTGAAGCCTGATGACCCTTTGGATTTATTTCCACCAGGGTAACATATTACCAACATGATACTGTATGGATTTATCTTTATTGGATTCTCATAGGTTTTACAATTTGGGCTAGTAATATTTGACATTGACCGAAAAACACGACACGATCCCAACAAGCACTAATAAGTTTACAGGCATCATACTTACGACTTAAAATAATTTATAGACACATAATGAGCAAGACCTGCTAATAAATGGGTCAGATGCCGGTCATGACTCATGAATAACTTCTTGTAACACGACACAAATATGACATGCTAATAAGCTTAACACCACATTCTTAATATTACTTACCAAGACCAATTGAAGATGCTACACCAAGTGCAATCCACCATAGTCCGTACCGAAAGTACTCAGAAAGCTCCTCAAGATGCTATGTAAAAAAAGAATTAAGCTAAACAACATACCAAAATTGTGTCACTATGAAAAAAGCATCAATCAAATCTTAGTACCTTATCATGAGGGCCCTCAAAGGTGACAAGTAGAACTCCAAGTGCCAACACCACAACACTTAACACCATAAACCATCCACCTTTTGCCAAAAGATAGCCTACCGATCGCTTAACATATTGCACAACAGCATAAACAAACAACTTCAAAGTTTTGAAGGGGTGTGTAGTTAACGTAAGATTTTCTAGTTCTTGTCGATGCTTTTCATGTAGAGCTGCAAGACATTAAAACTACTATCAGCACACACAAATGAAATCACTCAAAGGATCTATGCATATATTAGAAAACAAATTACTGTAGCTTTCCGAATTTAGTAATTGGGTCTGCTGAGAAATAAGTCTGGCCAACACCAAACACCAATTTCACAATAGCTTCATAGAAAAAGGGACTAAGTAAGCATTCAACTTTTAATCTTAAACAAGTCAAATAATTCTATTTATAGATACAGAATCTTCTTAAATCCAAATCCAAGTCCAAATCCAAATCCAATCAATCAATGACCAAATGACAAATCCAAAACTTCGCCATAGATATTAAAACCTGAGTTTAACTTCTCCTACCTAACTTTTCAAAAATGGATCCCCAAACCAACATAATCAACCAAGAACACAATCAACAAAAACTGATTCAACACACACCTGCGAGCGACATAGCTGATTGTTGAGAAGTAGCTCCTTTGCCTGAACCCATTATGCTAACATACTTTTATATCGAAAGAGCAAAAAGGGTTGTCTTGGTCGATTTGATTGCTCAGAGGAACTGCAGATCTAAACAACACGATTCAAATAGAACAGTGAGAGAAACCCAATAAATGGAGTTTCTTTGGAGAGATCTAATCGAGCTTTTTATTTTCTTCTCTCCAGGTTGAGATGGAGTATGTTTTAAGAACTCGCGAGTCGAGCAGCGATGACCCAAATCTGGTCTGTATGTCTTTTCTTTTCGTTTCTTTTCTTTTTGTTTCTGTTTATTTCCCAAAATTTCGATAATCTAATCGTTGAAAGATTATCTGACCGAAACAAATTTAATTAGAGGATAATTATAGCCTTAAATCTTTCGCATTCGTTTTACTTGTGCTTTATACCTTCTAAATTATTCCATGCGTGTTATGTTTTCTTTTTTTAAAGAAATATATTAAACAAATATAAAATTAGTTTTGCAAATACATGAGGTTCGAGATTTCCTCGAAATCTACCAAAAACAAAGTCGTTCGGGTTAGTGGGTCCAAACGGACAATATCACACGAGGGTGGAGTCCGAATTATTCTTACTTATATACAAAGGCGGAATATGCGGTATCATATTCTCACTATCAGAGCTCCGGAACCAGACGGAATGCGATGTGGATAAAATTCTCAGAGGTCGAGCATGATGAACCAGCAGTCATGCTCAAGGTCAATCATATGCTTCAAAGATCCTAGTTCGGAGTGTCATATATCTCGTCAAGCGGTGTAACTTGATTGGGGTGTATTAAGACGATGGTACTTGATTGGAATGACGTTAAGGAACAAGGCAATGTATCATAAAGAAGATGAGCTAAAATGGTACTTTGTTCGAGACGAGGATTTGTTAGGGTGGCGACCAAAGTCTCAAAACATGCGAAGAGTGGTATAAGTAACTAGGAAAATTAATACGTTGAAAAATTAATTTTAGTTTATCCAAACAAATACAAATAACAAGCGAAAATGTAAAAACCCAAAAAATTAAAGAAAAAAAACAAACTAAATTGTGAAAACCCAAACTATTGAAAAAACTAAACAGTAAGATTTAAAAACAAACGAAAAAACAGCAAATCACAAACGATACATGTTATACTATTTTTTTTCCAACAAACTCTTTTTACTGCAAATGTAAGGTCAATAGCCATTGGGTTACATATGACTGGATCATTTGCTTGATCAAGGAATTAAATTACAGACATATATCAAAATTTAGTAAAACATATATCTAAAGTTTGATGATGATTCTGTTGTTGAGAAGCTTTTTATGCCTGGTGGAATTTCGATCTTTCGTGATTGATATTTGAGCAATAAGACTTCAATTTTTTATTTCATATGAGCTATCCAACAAATGCATTTTAGGTTCGATCATGAGCATGAAGAATAACTTCCTAATTCTAGCAGAAACCTGTAAATAAAAGAAACATCAAGAAATAACTTGAACAATAATAAAGATTAACATCTTCAGACAAGTTATGTATCAGAAATATTTAAACTCAGATAGACCAAGCCTAATGTCTATAAAAGCATTATAGCTCTTAGAGGTTCATGAGCATTATTTTTGTCAAAATCAGTTCTCATCTTGCACCTAAGAGTCCATCAAGCTAGCTAATCAGCGACTTGATTAATGGTTCCATGAATATATTTAATAGTCATTGAGGGTTTAATTAAGTACCTACAACATGAGATTACATGATTAAGAAACCAAGGAGATTTTTCCTTGGCAAGCATGTCAATTAACACTTTTGAGTCTGATTCGATATCAATGTTTCTATAGTCATTTGTATTGCATAAGACTAAATCATCAAGTAAAGCCAATGTTTCAGCATTCAGAGGGTTTAGTTTACCATAAACTCAACCATAATCACTAATTATATCTCAATTACTATCTCTTAACATTCCAACATCACTAGCCTCACCAACCAAAGAGCAATCACCATTACAATTTTATTTTATTTTATTCTCTTTAGGAGAAATCCATTTAATTACACTAGTCTTGATTGTAGAGTTGTTCTTAAAGAAATATGCAAAGATTGCAGCTACATGTAAGTCATCGGACTAAAGCTTCCTTTTGAAATTATTAATTTTATTAAGATAGAAAATGATATGATTAATTTTATCAAGAATAGTTTTATGATTTACATTAAGACCATCAAACTTAGCCTTATTCCTAAAGTGTCATATAGACCAGCAAGTTATAATAGGAATGATAGTTCTAACGTGGATCATTTTGTTGATACCCAAAACCAACTCTTTATCATGTACTGAACAATCATATATCTACTAATTGAGATACCAAATAGAGATTAAATATGGTTTCAGATGGCCAATGATATAGGGAAGCTAACAAACACATGGTTAATTGTCTCTACAAAAGGGCAAAACATACATTTTAAAGCAAGACTTGTGTTCCTTTTTTGTAATTTTTTGTCAACGGCGATCCAACTCTTTATGGTTTTCCATAAAAGAAAGGAAAACTTGGTAGGAATAATATTATTCCAAAATTTAGCAAACATATTAGAGGAATGATGTTTTTGCCTAGTAAAATCGCAGGTGGCTTTAGTCTCGAAATCACGAGAGCTACTTAAAGTCCAAATAAGCTTATCTTGTCTATCAAAATTAAACTTGATTTTTTCAATCATGTTAATTTCAATAAGAGTGACTAATATTTTAAAGCTTATTAATGTCTCATTGATTATTAGTTCAGAATTTATTAGCTTTATCAATTAAGTACCAATCATTATTTTCATGGTTAGATAATTAGATGAGAGGCTTATTTCCAATCCATTTTTCTAACCAGAAATCAAAGTTGCCATTGTCAAGACTCCAGAGGATATGAGGCTCAGTTATATCTTTGATATAAGTGAGTATTCTTCAGGTATTTGAACCTTTAAGATTAGTATTGATTTGAAGAGGATGTTAATTCTTGTAATAAACCGAGTTTATATAGTTTTTCCAAAGAGTATAATTTTTCAAAAGGTAAACCAAAGCTTGCAAGCTTTACAGAGATTATCCCATTTAGACCAATGAATAGCATTATTATTGTCATTGATGTTCCTTATATTAATACCACAATACATATAAGGTTTACAGAGATTATCCCATTTAGACCAATGAATAACATTAGAAGACTCTTTAGAACCCTAAATGAACTTGTTTAAGGGTCTTGCAATTTTATTGATGATATTTTTTGGTAAGTTGTAGTTTTCAATATAATAATTTGGAATGGCTACTAGTATAGATTGTATCAGTACTAATCTGCCACCAAATTAGATAGTTCTAATGTCCCACTTAAGTTTTTTTAGTTGATTTTTTGAACAAGTTCTTCATAGATAAAAGCTTTATTATTGTTGTTAATGTTGATACATAAGTACTTAATTGGAAAAGCTTTATGTTTGCAACTGGTATATTATTCAAAGGTCTTGATTCTTTGAGGATTTAAGTTAATTGAGGTGATAAGGTTAGATTTTTCATTGTTTATGCTTTGGCCAAAATTTCCTGATACCATTTTTTAGGAGGTTCGCATCTTCGTGCATGTTCCAGCTAGAATCACTCATTCTTATTCCTTAGAAGTGTAATGATACATCTCGGTTTCACTACTTATAGTAGGGTAGTTGAAGGGTACCTCCAAAAAAACTTAGCGGGAAAAACACATTATTTTTGCGGGTTAATAAGTTTTGGCGGGAAGTAATAAAAAAATAATACCAATTCATCACTAATGGTCCAACCGCCGGTTAAACAATTATCAACTGGCGGTTAAAAATTATATAATCATCCAGTGACATCCTCAAAATCAATTTGTGGGTAAAAAAAGTTTATAATATTCCAACCGATGGTTGACTATTTCTCAACCGCCGGTTGATCAATTTTCAATCGGCGGTTGAACAATTTTGAACTTTCGGATGAAAACATCATCGACGGTTGAAAATTATTCAACCGGCGATCCATAGATTAAAGTTTCTTAAGTCCACAAAATCAACCTCTAATATTAGTAACTTGGTTAAAATGAGGATCTATATACTAGTAAATAAAAGAAACACTACAAATTATAAAGAAAACCAATTACGACACAAACTACTTTTAAGCATCCATTTTTAAAAACATCCAAATCGACATAAAAAAACATCCAAATAGTGACTCTACAACCTAAAAACATGGTTGTTAAACTAAAAAAGCATACAAACAACAAACAAGAGTAGCATTACAACAAGCCATAGACTAGTGAGGTCAAGCACATTCCTTGCAAAGGACACTAGTTCTTCAAGTGTCTCGTCTAAAAGCCGAATACAGTTTATCGTGTTCACCACATCTACTGCGGAGTGCTCGCTAATGATACAAGGGGTGATGTTATACCAACCGTATTTTTTAACGTACAGTTCGCATTGGGGGGATAACGTCCGCCTACTCCCTTCCAGGGGCCGTGTGTACCTATCGATCAGATACTCATGCTCCCTCCAGTTGGTCCAGTGCCTATCATGTACCAAGTAACGGAGATTGTCTCCTCTTGGACCCAACCGAACTGCCGCATCACTTGGTCCGGGTGGTACGCCTCGTTCACCAACATTAGACGGATATGGTTGCGATACAACCCTATTGCTTTCTCTGGGGACACTGTACGAACGTCTTCGTAAGGTCGGAAAATAACCTACAAATAAACATTTAAAGATGTTAACATTGTATAAATAAACACGTATATTAATTAATGAGAAGAAGCAAACTTAGATTTGTCTCTATTAGCGCCGTGAGAATGTCACGGTAGTACGGCTTCCCAAAAATAAAGGCTTCGGTCAGCTTTCTTGGCACCCACGCTAGCATATTTAGATTGGTCGGGCTATAACCAAGATCCAGTTTCGCTCGGAAAACTAGGAAGTGGCCATACACCCAACACTCTAGTAGCGTCGAAAAGCCAACTAGGCTCTTCAAGGAGTGCTTCGAAATGCCTCACAAGCTCTTGTATAGCCATGCTAATGCGCACATACCCCATGCGTACTCGTCAAGCTTCTCCAAGTCCTCAAGATAATGGAGAAAATCACATTGGATGTTTTTTTGGCTAGTGTTGGTGAAGATGGTACACCCGAGGAAAAACATGATGTAAGCTTGAGTGGTTTGTTTCTTTATCCCCGTAGTGATGGCGGCGTACATGTCCAAATATGCGACCCCAGAAATAATCTCTCTTAGACATTGGAGGCCGAACCCACTCATGTCATGCGCCTCTATATTCTCATGTACGGCTTCCACCAAAACTCTCAACAGTGATGCATAGTGTGCATATGTCTGATCTATTGAATCCGTCCGAAAGGCATCGATAATTCTCCCCTCGACCGGGACGCCGGTGATCATGTGCACGTTGTCCAACATGATGGTCATCTCTCCAAATGAGAACTAAAAGGTGTTCGTCTGCTGGTGTCACCTCTTAATGAAAACCTCGTTCAACTGTGGGTGCGAGTTGAACTTCGGCAGATGGCTTATGAGTGACCAAAATGGAGTTTATTCCAATATAACCCTGACCCCTAACTGTTTGCTAAGGTCCCATTGACCGAGAAGCTCATACTTCGATTGGACTGTGATGCCAGATCGTGACTGAAAATAAAAACAAATGTGGATAAACCGTAAATAACATTTTTAAAGTTAACATAAATAATTAATTCCGAAATTTAAAAACTTACATCATCCATGAACGTGAAGTAAGCCTCGTGCTGCATGTAGTCCGGGAAGAGAATGGTATTGTTCTGTTATAGGAAAAGGTTCCTTCATCCCTCTGGATCAGTTGGAAAAACTTGGGTACAGACTTCTTGTGGAAGTGATGGCTTGGGGACCCTCGTCTCCTCCTCCTTTTCGGAGTCTATGAGCGCACGACGTTGACGAACTACCTCTCGTGGAGGAGAATCGGAACTACACGATCCCTTGTGGCGTCATACATTTTGTGCCTCACGAAGCATTCCGTGTGCACCGTATAATCCCCATGTTTGGCCCTATCGCCCTTTGGCCGACTACTAGCGTCACTTTTTTTCGTCGGACAGACTTTTTTCTCGCTCACACCTAACCATCTTCTTTCCTCTCTCTTGAACGGGTCTAGTTACCTCGTGCCTGTAAAAAAATCATAGTAAAAAAACAGTTCAACCTAAAAAAAAGACTAGGTCCCCACCGGGTGAGGATGGGTTTACCCTGACGGAGATGAAATTTCTAGCCTATCCACCCCGCAAGGTAAACCAAGCCTCACCCGACAGGGTTCAAGAACTTCATGGGAGAAACTAAGCTTCCCCGCCGGGTGGACTAGTTCTCACCCGGCGGGTTCATGAAAATCTTGTAAAAAAATGATACTCCGTCGGGTGGACTGTTCTCAACCGACGGGGTTCAAGAACATGCACAACAACCGCCATTGAAGCAACTCGAAACGAACTCCAAATCTAACCCTAAAATTCATATTCAATCAGAAATAAACACTCTTAATATCAATATACCACTTAAAACACCTAAATAAACATGCATTTTCATATTCTAACACCCTAAGTAGCATAAATCTAGAAAAAAAACTATATATAAAAAAACAAGATATTAATTAGTAACTCACTCTTTCCCATTGCCCATTGTTGTTGTTGAGTAAATTTGAGTCTGGTGCAGTTGTTGTAGAACGATATATTGTTTACAAAAAAACCTAATTTTGTTGGTAGTGGATTTGGAAGTTTGAAGAAGGAGATGAAAGGGAAAGGTGGGAGAATTGGGGCTGATTTGGTTTTGGGGATAGTTAGTCTCTAGGGTTAGGACTTAGTAAAAATGATGAGGGCATTTTGGGTAATATTACAGATACTTAAAATGGATAAGGGGATACTTAAAATTAGATCTAGTTATCGAAATGGGTCCGGATTTAGTCAAAGCCTATAAATAATGAGGTTTAATATTTTTTATGGGACGTGACCGTAAACTAGTTTTTTTACATAAAAAAATATTAAAATAGTAAAATTAAAAAAAAAAAAACAATATGTTTTCAAAAAATAATTGCATATATTTATATTTATATGGATATATCTATACACAAGGTGTATATATATAAACATTTAAAATATGTTTTAAACAATATATAATACAAAGGTAAAATTTTGAACATGATCTAGCTAATAACCTCATTACTAGTATTTAACTGGTCCTTACGAGTACAATGAAGGATATTACAATATTGTTCGATTAATAGTTAGGGTAGCATTTTTTATTATTCGTATATTAATTTTGTGAAGGAACGTTATCCATGATGAACTCAGATTATTCTTAGGTCAGTTCATATGTGAAAATGTGCATGGGAGTGTGTCTGTCTAAAAAATGTTCGTATTGGACAACTTTAACAAGAGAATCAGTATTTTGTAGAGAACGAAAAACACAAAAATGTAGCAATAATTGACTAATCATTTGCCTTTTTCCCAAAAAGGAAATGTCCTTTATATAGTACATGAGGTGGATAGTAAAATTATATAATTTCCACCGTTAAAGTGGATTTCTCACCCCACTCTTCTACTATTCACAAACAAGTTCTTGGGGTATATCATTTAACCACTCCATCTCTTATGTTTACTTTAAATTAGTCATTAATCACTAAATACACAAATTTAGTCTTTATATTTTACATAATAAACTTTGTTATTATTTTTATTTTTATTTCTTATCAGTAACCCCTAGTCCTTATGAAGATATGAATGAGAACTAACTAACAAATGTTATTAACCGTTCTTTTCGAACTTTCTTGGATTTTGCGACACCCAAAATTCTTTGTATGACAGATCTACGGTTCAGACAACTCCATTGTTTGCGTTCCATAAATGAATTGTTTTATTGCTAGCCTCAGATTATGTGGTATGAGACTTGTTCGAATTTATGACCTCACCTATGGTCATAATGACCTCATCCTCACCCTGCCCTCTCCTAACATCAACTCCTACGATGTTCCTTTTTGGATTGCGAAGGCTGGTTGCAACAACTTCACAATCAAGGATACCTATAACGTTATTCGTATGCCTGCCCTTATTGTGGGGTGGGTTGTGTTAGTATGGAATAAATTCAATATGCATCGTCACTCCTTTATCTTATGGCTCGCAATCATGGGAAAATGTTCTACCATAGATAAGCTTCTCTGTTAGGGTTTCAATACCCCACCTGATTGTGCCTTATGCAACTCTGCTTCTGAAACTATTGTTCATCTCCTCTTTGACTGTAGTTTCACTCAGAGTATTTAGACATTTGCTAGTTCAAGACTAGGTTTCCTTGTTTCCGCTTCGTGCTGGTAGTCTTAGGTCTCTGAGGCGTCAAATTGGTCTCACTCTCAAAATTGTCACATTTGGCGCTCTTGCTTTGGCGCTCTTGCTTTGGCGCGGTTATTTATCATGTTTTAAAGGAAAGGAACTCAAGACTTTTTGGTTCCCCTCCAGCTAATGCCTCTCTGGTTTCTCACATAATCTTCTCTGATCTTTGGTTCAGATTCCACGGCACCAAGATTTGCTCGCCTATGTAACTGCTTTTAATTTATTTTTTATTTATTCTTCTATTCTATTATGCAGGTCCCTTCCTCCTCGGTGTCGCCCGTTGCTTTCCATTGCTGTGGATTTTCTTGGAGTTACTCTATGTCGGCCTGATTGGCCCTCGTTATGATATTTTAGTTATTCTAGTCTATCTCTAGTGTTCTGTCAAACCTACTATGTTTGTTTTAGCAGTTTTGTCTATTGACCTTCTTACGTCGATTGTATCTTCTCGGGGTATGCCCTAGGTAATTGTATGAACACAATGTTTTTTTCATACAAAAAAACTATAAGAATAATACTTAAGACCTAGTGGTGCGCCATTTTCATAGTTTCAGCACTTTTACCTCGTTTTATAGCACTTAACTATAAAATTATACTCAAGAACTAGGGAGGAACCTGATAAGATCATATTCCCATATGGGTCATATATCATTATTCAAGAGCTAAAACTCATTCACTAATACTATACTACACTATGCATCAATAATGACGACTCTAAAACATGATATAATATGATGGCGATTTGTGTATCTAAGAAGACAACTCAAGCCTATATGACGAACTTAAGAGAAAAACTGAGATGATCAAGTCAGAAAATGAATATAAAAAGTTTATTTGAGAAGCTAGATATAATTTTTAAATGCACTAAATCCTACAGCTGAAGACTTGATAACATAAAATCTCCTAAGTATTTTGACGACCTAAATGTAAAGAAAAAACTGAGCAAAACAGGTGATGATATAATGATGGCTCTTATCTAAGTTCAAGTCAAGCCAATAATATAGATTTGACGTGTTAAAGAATAATCAAAGCCTTCCAAGACCTTCAAATACATTATTCAATATTACTAAAATTCTCTAGATAGTCAGAGAGTATATGTTTAATGTTTGTAACTGTTTTTTCTTAGATGAATGACACATGAACACAAAATCATGTGTCATTCATCCATAGACTTAAGATTAAGAAGAGAAAAATGATATACATAAAAGATTTTACCTCGTTCTAAAGGGTTCTTCAAATTGTAATTGAAGAAACAGTTCTAATACGAGAGTAATTTTTTATTTTTATTTTTTTGAGTCCTTAATCATTAACATTATTTGTTAAGATTTTTTTTCTTATCACTTGAATCATTTATATATTTCTTAAAAAAATATTTAGTGATTTATAATTTAAAAATAAAAATTTAATTTTGTTTAATTTTTTCAAAATTATATCAAAAAGCTTTAAAAATAATTTTTTTAAAATAAAAATATTATATATATAAGAGATCAATTTTTTAGATTAATGATCAATTTAATGAAATAAATTATCTGATAAAAAATAGTTTTTTTAATATTTACAAATCATATAATAACAGCTATTTTTTTTATATATATTTACAAATCATATAATAACAGCTATGTCTGTATAAAGTACTAGATAATTTAAATAATATATATATATATATAGTATTTATTATGAAATCAGTTGATAAAACATTATTAGAAATAAAAGACTTGTATTTATTATGAAATCAGTTGATCCGAAAGCAAACCTGATACAAAGGTGACTTTTTCTAAAAGCAAAGGGTTGCTTTTTAAAAGGGTATATAGTATGCAGAAAATTGTATCCAATATTTAGTGTTGGCATTACAGGAAAGTCTTCTTTTTCATATGTGATCCAATATTAAAGATAAGTAAAGATCGGATTAGATAAGGTTATAATCTTCTATCTATATACGTTATGTATAACCATTGTAGCAAGTCTGTCTTTAAAGGACCTCGTTATAGCAAATCAATTGAAACCTATAAACTCTATTAAGAGGGAGGAATATAGTTTTTGTTTGTCTGAATAAACTTCTCATTTTACACCATTTAATTAATTGTATGAGATTAGGAAATGTTTTTATTTCTTATCAAGGTTGGGTTAAATCTCGGCTCAGATGATTGGAAATCTTGACTAATTTATAGAAGTAATAAAGATTTAGCTATTTTATTATTGAATAATGGCTCACATAAGATTATCAAATATTTTTCATAATCTATATAATATCTTATTGATAATAAACTAGATTTCATTCTAATTTTAGTTTACTCTGGTAGTCTTAATAATATATTTAAATGAAAGTATATTTTATTTATTTTTTATCATTTGGTATGCTGGCCGAATGATTTTTGAGTTTTAATGGACCGAATAAGTTCTATTAATTCTAGCCTGGCCCTTTATATTATGTTATCCAAGTCATTGTTATTTTTGTTTATAAAATTCTACTGAAGCTTAATGTATGATTACTTGTTGGAGCTAAACGATTTTGTTCATAATTTACCAAATCCTACTACAACCTATTTTCAACGGATTCTTAAGAGTTTTGAGATACGTCGATGTTATATTTTGGGAGGCTCAGTTTTTTCTAGCCAAACAAATTTGGAGGCGTCTCCGGCTTAGTTTATATTGACCATGTTCCTGCATTATTAATAATCTTTCTTTGCTCCGAGAAAAAAGACTTTATTTTGCCAAAAGTAAAACGAGTACAACTAACATGTAGTAGATTTCTAAAGTCATTGGAATATTTTTTCAAATTAAAAGGACTTCATATTCGTTTCAGAAGGCTTCAGATTGCTTCTTAATATATAAGGCTATCCCTCATAATAATTTTAAAGCATGAATGAAGAACTACCACTATCGTCGAATAAGATGAGGAAAAAATATTTATCTTATAGGTTCAGATGGTCGAGACTTTTAGTCTTTGGTATTACTATTGATTAATATATTATGAATAAAACTTCATACCCGTATCTATATTGAAAGTTATTGAGTCAATGTTGAATGTCGAAGAAATGTGGAGGTTTAGATATAATAAAATTGGAAGTGCTTTGTAAGGCGGCTTATGAAAGTGACACAGTGACTGAGATGTGTGTGCGCTTAATTCCACGCGTGCAAACAATTAGCCTTCTAAATTAAATCAATCTATACCATTGATCTACAAAACAATCTAAATCGTAATCTTAAAAACTTAAAGGGTTATAACTTTTAGTACGGATACGTCGATTCTTTCTTCTTGTAATTTTCCTCAACCATCATTGTTGCTTTCTTATAACTTTTTCTTGGTTTTGACTTTTATATCTTTTCACTCTAAAGCTTGTAGGTTTTATTTTTTCAGTGGGGATCATAAAGATTTAGTTGTTACATATTTCGTTAGCTTATTTCCTCTAAAATATGGCTAAAAGAATAACTTTTAAACATGTTGTTCATCATAAGGGTGACGATTCAGACAACAAAAATTCAAGTACTAGTGCTCTCTATGGTAACATTTCTCATAGTAAATTGAAAAGTCATTTGTTTGTCACAAAGAATGTTAATCGGCTAAACCTTTTGAAGTAGATTCAATCTTGGCGCTACCTAGAGATTGATCTTTCCCTCAAACTATTACTTTTCTCGCAATGAACTCTTCTTAAGTATCATTTTGACGAGAAGGCATATAATAATATATATGAGAAGCTTTTTAAATGAAGATAAAACGACGTGTGTAGTTGAACATAATTATGATTATTTTGATCCCTCTAAATGTAGCGAAAAATGAGAATTTTAGTATTCTATAAAATTTTAATTAAGTTTCCGCAAGTTGGTGATACCCATTACATACTGAAGAGCATGGAATTATTTTATTTACATACGTTTTAAAATGGGTGCCAATTTTATTTCTGCCAGGACGTGGTAAAATTATTTAAGAAGATCAGTATTTTCCCGAGCCAATTGGGACCAATTATCTGGAAATACAACCATTATTCTTGCTCAAAATGTATACGAGAATTTTAGTATTAGTGTTTTTGGTAATAAATAAGATTATTAATAATAAAAGTAATCCATTCTTTCTTCATTATAGATGATGAAGTAAAGATCTTGACTAAGCTCACAGACTACAATTAGATTTGGAAGAATACGTTTGGATATGTCTCGGGTTATTAAAAGACAATGATCAAGCAAAACGCCCTAATTTGATCTCAGATATTGGTCCTCAAAGGTAAATTATACACGATTGATGTATTTTTATTGTGATCATTGTGTTTGTATGAATATGAACTTCATTTAATATTATTTCATGTATATCTTCTAGTGCTAGAGCTTGATTACAAGTCCTGGATGGAGTATGCGAGGTTGTAGCAAATCAAGCTTGTGCAAGAGGTTGTATATTTGGCATATTCTTATAATTATCTTCTTGTTCCTCAACAATTTTTACTTGGCCAAATATTGATATGTGGTTTCTTGGAGTGATGGTAAATGAACTCATATCCGAAGACCATAAAAATGAAGGCCTTTACCAAGATTGCTAATGCGAAGGGCCTCGTGTGAAAAATGTTGTAATAAAGCGTTCTCATGGTATGAAAGTTGCTACAAAACATTCTAGTATTGAAAGAACATATGTCGAAGGAGATGCAAGAACATATATGAGGATGTTTATGTTACCAAGAGTTAGCTTTCGTTGAGAGTGTTGATTCTAAAGGAAATATTTCCAAAATCAAAGAAGATGTGCCAAATCCAAGCTTTGGTCTTGAGAAAAAAGTTACAATTGTAACCCATTTGACTCATTTTGTTGTGGAAATTAATTTGTTGATCCTTCAGATCCTAAGGTGTCACTAATAAACAAGACTGGAGGACTGAAGTTTGCTATAATTGGAGAAGGTTTTACTGAGGATAAAAATCACTGGATAAGTGAAGAAACTGATGTTATAACTAAAAAAGTTGTAATAGTTTAAGGTGGTGCTCGACATGTGCATGATGTTTTTTTATTACAGTGGAATCTAGAAAACTGCATACTTGAGATGCTTTCGATACTAGGTTTTAAGACTATGAGAGAACTAACTACTCTTCAAGCTTTTGTCAAATCTGATCGTTTGAGCTATGAGTTTTTTCTAACAAAAAATGAAAATGATCAAGAAGTGGTAAATCCCCTCATGCCAATAAATTCAGAAAAAACAATGGTTGGAAGGATAATCATGTAAGTTACATTATTGATAATGCTGGAAATTGTTTTTACAGCAAAGCCGAATGCTGAAGCCCTTATAGTTGTTGAATAATATGATGGTATAGTCGGTGCTGCTGAAGTTGTTGAAAAAAAGTCAGTATTTCTGAAGCATGTTTAACTCCTGAGATTTATAACCTGCAATTTTAAATAATAAACAAATGAAGGTTGGAGATGATGTAAATGATGCAGTGATAACTAATGAAGAGTTAAAGTCTACACATGTTACATATATCACTACCAAACCTATTACTCTCATTAAGATCGTTTCAATTCCTTTCACATATATTCTAAATGGTGTTGTAGATGGTGATGATCCCAAAAAGAATGTGGAAATAACCCTGTAGATATGACAAAGATGAATTTAGGTGTAAAACTTCTTACCGATAAAGTGGAGGCATCCGACATGAATATGCTTAGCATGTCAACTATTAATGGTAGTGTGTCGTCTGTAGCTTTCTCTAATTCTGGATTTTCAATATATTTTATGGAGAAAATTTCTAAAGTAGTCAATCACTTTATCGCTTCAACCAATAAGACGAAGCTTTTAATCATGTGAATGTCTTAGAACTATCCAAAAGATAAATGAACTTAGGATTAAAGGTAAAATTTAGATTTTTTATTTTTTATTTTTATGTAAGTGGGATACTTATTTTGATAGGATGATCTTGCATAGTATGTTAAATGCATATGCCTTGCTTCATGTGAGTTTCAAAGGTGAAAACCATGCTTTAAGTCGAAGTTTAAAGGAAAAAAATATATGATATTGATCTATAAGTTAAAGTTACTACTGAGTAATAATTGATATATGAATTGAAAGATTGAATATTGATATGTAAATTAAAGTTACAACATCGTCTAAATCCATTATCATATCACCAAAATAGAAATGGAAGGACGATGTCTCTACATGCCAATGCTCGAGAAATAACTCAATTAAAATGATGTTGGTATACGAATGAGCAAGGCACACGATAAGAGGCCTGATCAGCGTACACATAAGCTGCTCGCGAATTCTAGTTTAATAGATCAAATCCCATCATTGGATAGTCTCGTACATCGAGTAACATCGCAATGATACCCGAGGCTATAAAATGCATAAAAATATTTTAATAAAAAAAATACGGAATAATAATAGTCAAACATAAAAAAATATGGAATACAAGTAAAAAAAAAGTTCTAAAGAAATTTACATCATCTTAGAAGACAGTATAAGCCTCATGCTTTTGGTATTATGAATACTGGCAAGGCAAGTTGGGATAAGTGTGTGTGAACTCCTCCACGATATACACTCTCGATGATGGCCAAACATTACTCGCCTACTATATGAGGATGAGAATAATGAGTATATGCTAGTCATGGCACATTCAGATGGTACCAAACAGTTTACAACCTTGGTTTCCTAAGATAGGTAGACATGTTGGCCCTATGTTTACATGAGATGAATTGACTTGGGAAACATCACCATATCATCATATATAAAGGCGATATATACATACCAGTGATATCCTGTTTTGGTTAAGACTAACCTATGGTACATAGTGGGTAACTCGGAATCACTAGGGCCCGATACATATATTAGGGCAAACCTTTCCGCAGACACTCATGGTAACGCGGATGATACTTGTGATCATATATTTGCGATAAAGGTACGTCATTATATGTTTTAGGTCGTATAATATTGGCCAACAACACTTGGAATTTTATTTCTCTTGATTACTTAAAGTTCATTCAACATTATCATATGGTAGATAGATTTACCTAGGTTCAGATAGTTTTGGACTACTTATACATGCCCTTGGGCAAGGCTCACTCTACGGTACTAGTGGTATATGTGGTTTAGTGGGATGCTGAAGGCTTGGATTTATGATCATTTTCCTTGCCTTACTGCTCTGTTATACGACAAGTATGTTATCGAATTACCAAATATGAATCATTATGGACCATATAGTGTTCGGTTGAACCAATCAATTCGAGTGGATATAAGATACACCGTAGCTATGTTTGGAGAGTCCGATGTAAGTCTCGATTAACACTTTTAAATCTAAATTTTATTTTATTTATTTATAAATTAAATATATACTAATTTTTAACGATGTTGCAGGTCGTCTGTCTATCGCATGGTTATCTACGACCCGTGCGACCATTTCATGAGATTAGTTGGATCGATCATACGTTGCGATCGTAGGACATAGTAGAGTTGTATAATACACTACATATATAGTTTTTAGAGTATATAAATTATGTAAAATTTGTTAAATTTTTGTTTTGGTTCTCTTATTCATAAACTTACTTTTTTTTGTAGATATGTTTAAAACTAAGATGACGAGAAGGAAGGTAAGAAAGCGCTCACCTTCCCCCGTACTTGAATCACGAGAGTTGATTCGAGTTGATCATACTTCTTGTAGGGTGCGGTATAATCATTGTGATACATTTGTAAAGTCGTCATTTAGCGAGACATTTATGATCTTTATTTTTTATTTGTATGACATATGATGTTTATGATTTTTATTTTTTATTTTTTATTTGCATGGTTATCAAGGTCATTGATAGATTGGTACGAACCTGATGAAAGCATTACACTAAAAATAATAAAAACCAATATAGATTGTAAAGACATATGGAAAAAAATACATAAAAAAATAAACACTACATACATTAAACATAAACCGAAAAACATCAGAAGCAAATACAATAATTCTTTTGAGATTTATATTATTCTATTTAAGCGTCTATGGGATTAGTATTCAACTATAATTGGTCCAGATGTTGATTAAGAAGATGATGATTCATAAATTCAACTATATGTTGTTTAATAGAATCATAACTATGAAAATAAAAAAAAATATACTTGTCTTTTCAATGGAATCCTACAGGAGGTCAAGAACCCAAATATTTATAACTGAATTTAAATAATTATACATGATATCGACTTATTCATGACTGTGTAGAGGCTAATAGGGATCTTCGATGACGCACACACTTGTTAGTACATTTTACAAATATTTAATTAAAAAAACATGTCGGTATTATATTCTAATCGCCTTATCTTAACATACTTGATGGCTTTTGGCAAGTGATGCTCTTCTTAAACAGTCTCTTCCATATCATACAAAATACAGGTTTGATTATTTATGATATTGAGTAGATGAAGAAATATGCTATTTTTGTAAAGCTACTTATAAAGATGTTGTAGTTGATGAGAAACTATAATGAGCGAGAAGTTGATGTTGGTAGGAGCATAAAGTGGATGAATAATTTTATTTGACGAGCTATTCATTGTTCAGATTAAATTTAATGGGCCAAACTATAACATTAGATCAGAGTTTATGAAATTTCATCGTTCTCTCTCATATTTAGTGCAAAACATTTAGCCTATGGTCACAGACAACGCACGATCTACGGCTAATATTGTGGCGCCTAACTATGAGACAAAGGATGAAATCACATATATTCAGCTATTTATGTATTATAATTCTTGCATCCTATGCGATAAATGGCTTGTTTATATTTTAAAGTAAAAAGTTTAGCATGCAATTACGCATTATGTAGGATCATCGAGCCATATAGCGTTGTGATATACAGTAGTATATAGAAGTTAAGACCAAACAATCATACATAAACCATATTAAGATAATATTGAACATAAGATAAAAAAATACATCAATAAACATCACTATAAGATGAAATTAACTTACCAAAAAACATTTAACATCAAACTAGAATAAATATTATAACTTATTAGTCAAATTCATATCATTTGTTACTTTTAAGACCTGTGTAATTCATTATCGCATACACTTGTTCAGAAAGGCGCTCCTTCAAGTAAACTATCATGTCTATTGTAATGAAATCAATAATTTACAACTAGCACACATTGAATGCCTCTTACCTAAGTTTGTACGCCAGTTTGAACACCCGAACACCCGAATTACTGATTCATATTTTAAATGATTGTACATGGTACAAACTTCTTCATGATTGTGTGGTGATATAGATAGAGCTCCTAGACAACCATACATGTAGTACATTATACATAATTCCTTAAAAAAATCATTGATGGTCTCATCCAACCTTGTTCTCCAAATAAAATTGACGGGTTGAAGCAAGTGAATGTCTCCGTCAATGGTCCATTCCATACCTAAGATAATTGACGCTTTTGTATGATATTGTAATTGGTAGATAAGTTCTAATATTTTCATGTGAAATCAAATATTATATAATTAACTTCAAGAATATACTAACGTTTATATAACGATGCGTACAAAAGTTTGAAAATAAAAAATAGCAGAATTACACATAATCTTTGGTCAATCAGTCAATATTACCTCTTCGTTATGCTTTGATGCGTTGGCTTAAAAAATTTGGGTAAAATTGTTAATTGTATCGTATTATGGAACTAACTAAACACTCGCTCGTGTGGTATCGTACCAACTTCATACACAGTATAATTTTGGTAACAACCCATCTGGAGTAGTAATATTCTATAAAATTAAATTTAAGAATTAAAGAAACATTCAATTTTTTTAAAAAAATTAGAATTAATAATTTTATTGATATAATTATGTGTACAAATTCAATGTCATGTAAGAAAGAAATCCAATCTCTATGATAGGTGTGAAACGAGGTTGTCAACCACATAATTATAGATACGTTAATAAAACAGCTAGAGATATATGGTATATAAGACATTGATATCGAATTGTTATCACTAATCCGATGTCGCGAAATGTCATCCAATAACGGATTTTTGGATGACTTTTTTGAACCAATCTAACCTATGTAGTAAGTCATCAAATACATATGTTGAATCATAAACATCATACCATAAATCATGGTAGCCATTTAATTTTGAGATGAAATTACATCTAACGAAATTTCAATTTTCCTCTTTATCGTATATCACTCTTGACACGATCCAATCACCGTATTTTTCATTTGGAAAAACGTCTACGAAACTAGCAATAGGATGTAAAATTATGGATTGCACTCTACGTACAAATTTACATTTTTGTTAACACAGTTTGCTGCGATCAGTTCGTCTTGATCGCGAAAAACCCTTACTCAGACTTTATGCCGGCATAGCTCACATAAGTTAAACATCATCTCTCTTTGTGCTTTAATCTATTATTATGAATTATGTACCGTGTATTTTGAGGGTAAAAGAATGATATATGAATTAATAGTAGTATTTTTCCGACCTAATTTTTTTGGTGGTGGGAGGTTTTGGTACTAAGAATGATGACATTTTTAAGGTAGTCGTGTAACCTAACGTATCATTGGGCGTGCTAGCATTCTCGGATTTCTAAATGAAAAGTTCCTAATAATTGGGGTCATGTTTAGTCGATCAATCTGGACCGGCTTTTTTATACCTATAGTAATAACTGTTCTTTTACACTACACATAACCCTATTAATAATATGATCTTGAATTTTAGGTCCGTAAACTACTGATGATGGATAGTTTTTTTTTTTCATGGAGCATCTTTACACGTAGTTGCATCTCTATGAATGATATATAGTTTTTTTTCTAAAATATATCGCAATCGTACTTAGGAATGGATCTATCTTCTCTTTCTATCAATGATAGTTTGCATGCGCAAGGCATCCCGTGTGAATTCTTAATAACATATTCACATGTTACCCGATCTACACCTATATATCTAGCATGTTTAATAGTTTGCAATGTAATTCTAAGACCCGATGTAATACAAAACTTACTTAGCTCGAAAGATTCAAAAATATTTAAACGTTGATGACGTAATAACTTGTGAACTTTATAATAAAAAGTTCAAAATTACATTAGTTATTACCAACGTAATATTTTAAGGACGCGTGCGCACTCTCATTCCTATAAAAAATAAGAATTTATTATTATAACATTTATTTTTTTATATAAAAAATGTAACTTTGGACTTATCGATTAGTTGTTCAATCACCAAAAGGTTTGATCTCGTTGGTTTGATGATTTTTTTAATATTTTATTATCCATATCATAACATAAACAATTTTTTTTAGATAAGTGGCAAACAATTCACACAACAATGCTAGATTTTTGTTATAAGCTTCCATTATCTTTGCTTCGAATAAAATATATAGAACTCCATAAAATCTTCCAAAATGGGTCCTAAGGGCATCACTTTTTTAATAATGCCAGTAACATTCTTGTTTATATGTCATTTTTATAGCAAGTAGATTGCGTCACGAGATATATCTTCAATAGCTAGAATCAATGCTAACTCTGAATATTTCAAAATGAAACTAGAAAACACACATATATTATCTACCATACACCTCGTAGAATACTTAAAGCTCACATGTAGTTAGTTTGCTTCTTCGGACTCATAAACATATAACCAATGCTAAATATAAATTTTTTTGTTGAAGTTACACTAATAATCTTAGTCAATAACATCATATACCTCGTCGTCTTGTAATTATAAATCATGATAACTGTATGTGGGAATGTACATATCAAGTCAATACGTGTAGGATGCATAAAAAAGAAATCAACGACCATGTACGTTGTATCATTTATGTGATACTACACGTTTTAATTATGCTCCTTCAATTTTATCAATAATTATTGCATTTTATATTGACCATAGTTTTTAACATCAAGATATTTTTTTACGACAATTATAGATTGTACACATGTTGGTAATATTTTCCGGGTTATGTATCTTCAAACCAATATATATTTATCTAGGACGTGAACCAAGGAAAGATAAACTACAAATTAATTCAACTTCATTCTCCTTGAATCTTATACGAATGACCGTTTAGCCGGAAGAGTAGTTCATAATTGTGTTTCTCGTATACAATAATCAGTCGCCAATAAGCAGCTAATGCATCAACTGTAAATTCTTTTAATTCGATTAGACACTTATATTTTTTTGGTTGTACACTTTATTTTATTCAAAGTTCATGGTTTAGATTTCGAATCATAAATACCATACCTCTCACATTTGTACTGTTATAAAATACTATGCAATTATCACAAAATGGCTCAAGCACAGAATATATATGAATGAAAGATTTAAATGAAACACAGGATTTAACGTGGTTCGACAATTGTCTACGTCCACGGGCGCCGCCAGAGAAAAGAGTTTCACTATAATAGAAAAGGGTACAGATTTCAGATTGTGTTTTGTGTCGCCCTAGTAATCTATTTATAGGGAATTAATAGACTTACTAGACTATGGGCCTAATGGGCTCATACCACTAGACTGGCTCTTTTATAAGAGGATCGGACAATAATAATCATTTAGAGTATCACAACACAAAACTGTCCTGCCGGACACAGTACACTGTCAAGGCACTATTCGAACTGTCGGACACAGTACACTGTCAAGGCACTATTCGACTCATTCATAACAAATCTTCCCCTTGAGGCGAATATCCTTTCTTCACTATCAACAAAGAATCTTCTCTTCTTCTGACTCACCAAATGCCCTTAAGGCATTCACTCTATACTGCGAACACCGATCCAGTTTAGGCATTCCCTAAACTTTCGAACTGATACTGCCTTGGTCATTATATCTGCTGGATTATCGTGTGTAGACACTTTCTTCACATCAACAATTCCCTTTGATATTATATCACGAATAAAATGATACCTGACATCTATGTGCTTTGTACGCTCATGGTACATCTGGTTCCCTGTAAGGTGTATGGCGCTTTGACTGTCACAAAACACTTTTGTAGTAGTCCTATCCAAGCCCAAATCTGCCACCAAACCTTGCAACCATATTGCCTCTTTAACTGCTTCTGTTACCGCCATGTACTCTGCCTCTGTTGTAGACAAAGCTACAGTAGCTTGCAACTGTGCTTTCCAACTGATCGCACTCCCAGCTAAAGTAAATACATATCCTGTCAGAGATCTTCTTTTATCCATATCACCTGCAAAATCAGAATCAACAAAACCAACCAATGATCCTGCAACATCATTCAGCGATTCACCAATATCGGTTTTGTTAAAAGTTAAGCCAACGTTCACAGTATTCTTCAGATACCGAAGTATCCATTTCACTGCCTGCCAGTGTTCTTTCCCAGGACATCCCATGTACCTGCTAACTACACTAACCGCATGTGAAATATCAGGACGTGTGCATACCATAGCATACATGATACTACCAACTGCACTTGCATATGGAACCTTCGACATTTGTTCCAACTCAGCATCGTCCTTGGCCGCTTCTACTGCAGACAACTTGAAATGAGTAGCAAAAGGAATGTTAACTGCTTTAGCATCAAACATGTTGAATCGTTTTAACACTTTCTCAATATAGCTTCGTTGAGACAAGTGTAATGTTCCTAAATTTCTGTTCCTGATAATCTCCATACCAAGAATTTTCTTTGCTCTACCCAGATCCTTCATCTCAAACTCGGCACTAAGCTGCTTCTTTAACTGCACAATGTGTGACATACTACAAGCAGCAATAAGCATATCATCCACATACAACAACAAGTAAACATAAGAATCATCTGACATCTTTTGATGATACACACAACTATGATATGGACTCCTCGTGAACCCTTTTGACACCATGAATGTATCAAAACGTTTGTACCATTGCCTAGGTGACTGTTTCAAACCATACAGTGACTTTTTCAGCAGACAAACTTTGTCCTCCATATTAGGTTCGATAAATCCCTCTGGTTGTCTCATGTAGATTTGCTCCTCCAATTCACCATGTAGAAACGCAGTCTTCACATCCAACTGCTCTAGCTCTAAATCTTGCAAAACTACTATGGCTAACAAAACTCGAATCGAACTATGCTTCACCACTGGAGAAAACACTTCATTGAAGTCTATTCCTTCCCTTTGAGTAAAACCCTTAGCGACCAGTCTTGCTTTGAATCGAGATGCCTCAACCCCTGGATTACCTTCCTTTTTCTTGAACACCCATTTACTGCCTACTATCTTCTGTCCTTTAGGCAAGTCAACAAGCTTCCATGTTTGATTCTTATGAAGAGATTCAATCTCTTCTCCCATAGCACTAATCCATCGATCTGCCTCTGAACTTGCTATAGCTTCTTTGTAGCTACTAGGTTCCTGCATCTCAACTTCTTCTGCAACTGACAGAGCATATGCAACTAGATTCACATACCTTTTTGGAAGTCTAATATCTCTTCTTTCTCTGCCCAATGCTATGCTATAAGGTTGTTGTTCTGGTTCAGACGCATCATCGTCACTATCATCTGATGCTGACGCTTCACCTCCTGATTCTGGATCCACCTCAGAACCACTTGAATTATTGGACCTGCTAGGCACTGCTTCTACTTCAAGCTCCACCTGTTTACTCACAACCGATCCTGATTCGACAATTTCTCCTACTTCCTTCTGACTGTCTATCGAAGCAAACTCATTAAAAGTAACGTCCCTACTGATGAGAAAACCTGGAGACTTTGGAGAGGTACACCATAACCTATATCCCTTCACTCCAGTAGCATATCCTAGAAATATGCATCTCTTTGCCCTCGGCTCAAGCTTACCATCTCTCACATGAGCATACGCAGGACAACCGAACACCCTCAAATGTTCATAATCAGCCGACGATCCAGACCAAATCTCAAAAGGAGTTTTACAATCAATAGTCGTTGATGGAGACCGATTCACCAAGTAACACGCTGTATTGATAGCTTCAGCCCAAAAATCCTTTCCCACACCGGAATGTGAGAGCATACTTCGTGCCTTGTCACAAAGCGTTCTGTTCATTCTTTCTGCGACTCCATTCTGTTGTGGTGTTCTAGAACAAGTGCGATGGCGCACTATTCCCTCAGCTTCGCAGAACTCGTTGAACTCACAACTGCAATATTCTAACCCATTATCTGTCCTAAGACGTTTGATTTTCCTTCCCGTTTGCTTCTCAATCATCGTCTTCCATTTGACAAAGGTTGAATATGCCTCATCTTTCGTTTTTAGAAAGTAAACCCACACCATCCTTGAATAATCATCAATCAAACTCATGTAGTATCTGGCTCCGCTCTTGGATGAAATTCTGTTTGGACCCCAAAGATCTGAGTGAATGTAGTCCACTGTGCCTTTAGTCTTTCTTACAGCCGATTTGCTGAATTTGACTCTAGTTTGTTTACCAAACACACAATGCTCACAAAATCCCAATGATTCTGCTTTATACCCTTTCAACAAATCTCTCTTTCCCAAAACAGCTAATCCTCTGTCACTCATGTGACCAAGACGCCAATGCCACAACTTATTTTGATCCTGCCTACTTTGGCTATTACTCCCTGATGATGCTACTGCAGCATCGCCCATAACAACACTCCCCTGGAGAATGTAAAGACCCTTCTGCAAACTACCTTTCATGCATACCATTGAGCCTTTTGTCACTTTGATTACACCATTTTCTGCATGGTACTTGTAACCCCGAGAGTCTAGAGTCCCAAGAGAAATCAGGTTTCTTTTTAACCCAGGAACATGCCAGCACGTCAATATTCTAACAACCCCGTCAAACATTCTGATTCTGACGTTACCAATACCACCAACAGTCAACGAATGATTGTTCCCTAAATAGACAGTTCCCTGCATTGGCTTGTACGTATCAAACCACTGCTTGAACTGACACATGTGATATGTAGCGCCAGTATCAAGTACCCAAGAGTTTTGCCCAAAGTCTGAACTCACGGACAATACATCTCCTTTACCACTGTTTTCACTATCGTCGGAATCGTTCACACCTTCAACAATGTTTGCTGCATTTTCCTTTTGATTTCCCTTCTTACCATTCAGTTTCGGACAATCTCTCCTATAATGACCCTGCTCACCGCATTCATAACAGTTTGAGTGCTTCACCCTTGACTTGGACCTCAAGTTCTTTCTTCTTAAAGAACTCGCTTTGCTTTTAGATCTTCCCCTAGTCATAAGACCTTCCCCTTCAGCTTGATTGTCTGGCTGCAACTGTCTCATCTCTTTTGATTTCAGTGCCCCTTTGACATCTGCTAGCGATAACTTATCCTTACCATACATAATGGTATCTACGAAGTTTTCATAGGGAGCTGGTAACGATCTCAATACAAACAAAGCTTGATCCTCATCCTCAATATTGATATCTATGTTCTCCAAGTCCATTATAATTGATTTAAAATTATCTAGGTGCTCTGTTATGGACATACCTTCTTTCAATCTGAAATCATACAAACGTTTCTTCAAATATAGTCGGTTTACGACTGATTTCTCTGAGTAAAGATCTCCTAGCTTCCTCCATGCGCAGGCAGCAGTCTTCTCACCACTAATCTCGCGAAGCACATTGTCTTTCACACTCATTAAAATCCAGCACAAAGCCCTTTCTTGAAGATCTTGTTTCTCCTCTTCTTTCATCTCTTCTGGTAACTTATTCTCCACAGCCTTCCACAGCCCTTGCAGTACCAATGAAGATTTCAGTTTAATCTTCCACAACGCAAAGCTGGATCCCCCATCAAATTTTTCAATCATATATTTTGTTGCTGTAGACGCCATTGTGAAACCCTAATTGCAAAAGCCCTAATTTCACCACGTGGCTCTGATACCAATTTTGTTATAAAATACTATGCAATTATCACAAAATGGCTCAAGCACAGAATATATATGAATGAAAGATTTAAATGAAACACAGGATTTAACGTGGTTCGACAATTGTCTACGTCCACGGGCGCCGCCAGAGAAAAGAGTTTCACTATAATAGAAAAGGGTACAGATTTCAGATTGTGTTTTGTGTCGCCCTAGTAATCTATTTATAGGGAATTAATAGACTTACTAGACTATGGGCCTAATGGGCTCATACCACTAGACTGGCTCTTTTATAAGAGGATCGGACAATAATAATCATTTAGAGTATCACAACACAAAACTGTCCTGCCGGACACAGTACACTGTCAAGGCACTATTCGAACTGTCGGACACAGTACACTGTCAAGGCACTATTCGACTCATTCATAACATACCTCTCACATTTGTACGTTAACCTAGGAGTTTTCCCCAATTTACCAGATTTGTAAAGGAAAATAATGTTGATGAGTCCTATTTTTTTTTTCTTCTTGATAAACACATGCATCCAAATCCGGATTAGTATAATATGTGTGCATGATAAAAATGTGTGTGTAATTGGCCATCATAAATGATGGTTGGCTACGTTCCTATAACATATATTTATACACTTAGATGTACATATGTACATGTAATAACACATAATGTCGCACTTGATATTTGACAAAATTACTACGACATGTCGAGTATGCGATAAGACTACACTAAGTCGAACCAAGATCTGCGATGGGACTACCTAAAGTTAAACGGTTAGTGTTACTAAACTACGTGAAATCGCACACTGGATGTGATTTTATGCTAGTGCATCAAAAATAGTACGCGATTATAAGATTTAGATTTTTTACATTCATAATGGTGTCTTCATCTGCATCATAAAAATCAAAACAATCAACAGTTTACGTTCTTGTTATCCATCAAATTTTAAAATCTTATAATGTTTAGGTGTTTAGATTACTAAGGTTTAGTAGTTTATGGATAAAGATCACGGTTGGTCCGCCACATTTCTTATTTGTCTAATTATGGTCCCTCATATTTATGTTTGTATTAAATAAGTCTCCTATGTTTCAAAAATTGTATGGTTGGTTTTCATTGTTTGACCAAAGTCTCAATATGGCCTATGATATCTACTTTTTATATTGAATGGGTCCCTATATTAAAAAAAATCATTTTTAATCCTTGCGTGTGTGGTTGAATTCAACGCGATGAAAATGAAAATATATATATAAAAAAACTCTTAATTGTTCAGGTTAATCCCGTAAACAAAGATTAGAAGAAATACAATTTTTTGAATATGAAAAACTAGTTTTATACAAAAATAAACATGAATACTACGATGAAACAAACGTAAAGCAGAAAAACCCAATCATAAATTTTACCATTGTCTAAATCTTTTTTCCGAATTAGATCCATGTAATTAGGATTAAATTAAAAAAAACTAAATATAAGATAAACATACCATAACTCTAATTACACCTAAAATTTTGAATTTTCATTTAGAAACCACGGTCACGCGTGACTTGTCAAATATGCTGTTTCCTACTCAGTCCACTCGCGTTAGCTTCTCGTATGGGTAGGCCCAATGGGCTGACATCACTCTTAATATATAAAGGGCCTGCCACCGTGTTACAAAATCGAGTGTTCAAAATGAAAAGGATTTGGGTTTGGTCTTTCTTTTAGCATCATTTACAGTAAATATTTTGTTAAATTGATAGACTTTGTTATTTTAATATATAAATTTTTGAATTTTATACTTATCCAATTTATAAAATTATGGCGTTGTTTTAAGACAAATTCAAAGTAAAATCAAAACATTTCCGATTTCCATTGAAATTATATTAATTTTATATTAAGATGGTTCTTGAAGAATGAAAAAATATCTTCTAAGTCATGCAAATCCAATACAGCCATAAACGATATAGCCATGAACTATATACGTAGGTGATGTGATTCCATGTAATAAAAACTATGTTTAGTTTTATCATTTTTAGGATCAATAACTAAACCTAGATAAACTCTTAATAAATCATTAGTTAGCGTATCGTGCACTTTACAAATACAGAAAATGCATATGAAATATATATCTTGACATAAAAAATTATTGCACTTGTGTATATGTTATATTATTTATCAGCAATTCTGTAACACAAATTGCTAAAGTGAAAACATACGACGAGTATCACATATTTCGTCTCCGTATATAAGTACGGAACAACCCGATCTCAACACTAGTATGATATTGTCCGTTTTGGCATCCGAATGCCCTCACGGTTTTGCATTTGGTTCACTACCAAAAGGCCTCATACTAGCTGAGATATGTTCTTACTTATATACCACTGATCCTTTCCATGTTTAACCGATGTGGGATGTGGGACTTTAGTCGCCACCCTAACAAATCCTCCTCTCGAACAAAGTACCATATTAGCCTCATCTCAATTGACTTTCATCCGCCCACTCTAACCAGGTTGGAAGATTACCTGACCATAGAGGCACTGCGGATGTTACTACTCACCTCCTATTAGACCACTATGTCTTGTTACTTAGCGCCACTTCCCACTCCAATCAAGTACCACCGCTTGATGAGCCACGGGCACTCCGAACTAGGATCTCTAGAACAGATCACATTGAGCATGACGTCTAACTTCTTCATGTTCGACCTCCGAGAATTTCACCACCAACGCGTTCCATCCATCGCGTTCTGTCTGAGCCTGACGCTTTGATACCACGTGTTAGGAATATGAGTATCACATATTCCATCTCCGTATATAAGTACGGATCACCCGATCTCAACACTAGTATGATATTGGCCGCTTTGGAACCCGAAGGCCCTCACAACTTTGCATTTGGTCCACTACCAAAAGGCCTCATACTAGTTGAGATATGTTCTTACTTATATATCACTGATCCTTCCCATGTTTAACCGATGTGGGATGTGGGACTTTGGTCGCTACCCAAACAACCTTATTGTGGCGCACAAGCTGGACTTCTTGGGTGCAAGCCTGCTAAGACACCAATGGTTACCGGTGTAGACTTAAGTCAAATAGAATCTGAATTGATTAAGAATTAAGGATGATATAAAAGGCTGATTGGAAAGCTACTGTATTTAAATTTTACTATTCCTGATATTACATGTGCGGTTCAACAACTTAGCCAATTTTTTTCATAAACCATAATAGCTCATTGGAACTCCTTGATTCATATCTTAAAAATTAAAAACTTTCTCCATCACAACGTTTGTTATTCGGCTCGCAAAGCCTACTATGATGCTGACTGGGCTCATGTACACAAACAAAAAAGTTAGAAACATGCTTATGTATCTTTGTGGGTTCTTCTTTGGTTTTGTGAAAAAAAAACAAGCCACAATGAACAAGAGCTCAGCTGAGGTAGAATACCAAGCTATGGCTTACACAGTTTATGAATACCATGGCTCTCTTATATCCTCAAAGATTTACAAATTCTTTTATATTTACTTATTACTATTTATTGTGATAATATGAAACCTATTTATATTACTTCTAATCCTGTTTTCAATGAAAGGAATAAACATCCAGTCACATTGTAATGAACTACTTTTTACAGGATTTAATTAAATCTATTCACGCACCTACCAAGCTACAATTAACTACCATCTTCACAAAGACGCTGTTTGTTTCAAAATCTCATGTCCAATGTGAGTCTTCGTGACTTTTTTAGCTTTCATCTTGAAGGGGGACGAAAAATGAAGAAAAAATCTTTAAATCATGCAAAACCAATATAACCATGCACACATGAGATGTGATTCCATGCAACAAATACAATGTTTGGTTCTACAACTTATCAAGATAAAAAAATGAACCATGAAACTAATTAATGAATGACTACTTAAAAAATCATTAGTTAGTGCAGTTAAGATCGATGGTAAGGGTTTAATGTAAGATGTAACACTATATATAGAGCATATGATGTAATTTACAACTATTGGAAATATATATATAAAATATATAGTTTGATTTTCTTATATTCTGTCTCTATACTCTGCTTTTTTAGTAAAGAATTCCGTAGTCCGGTTAAAGTAATTTATTTATATATTTTTAAATTATTATTATATTATACAAATTTTATATTAAGATTTTCCAACTATAATAACTTATTTTTTTATATATTTTTATATTTTTAAAATTAAAAATATTTTTAATACAATAGTAGACTATTAGATCGGAAAATTTATTTGTATATATGTTTTTGTTTGTACGTTGACCTTTATGGTATTTTTTACATAATTTGTAGGGTTTTATACCTTAAACAGATTTTTTAATTTTATTTTCTTCCAATATTGTTTGACCAGATTGTTGTACTCTTCTTTGTAGGCTATTTTCCAATTCCAGGATGTGGGATTATATTTATATGAACATTTATCTTATTTAGTTAAAGTTGTAAATTTACCAAAAACAATAAATGATATTGTATCCAAATATATCCAATATAAAATTTTACTGCAACTTAACATCCCAAATATCAATAATAACTATCTAAGATCTAAATATGATACGTAACTCTAATATATACCTATTATTTTGCATAATACCTCAAATAATCATGCTTTATTATATGTGCCATCATTTTTTATCTTTTTGTTTTGTTTTATTTTTTTATTTTTTTTCATATATTTCAAAATATAGCTCAAAATAAAATTCCAATTTTTTTATCAGTTTTGTTTTTTTATAATGAACAAAACTAGATCTATGGATGATATTTTTTGAATTTTTTTCTATTAGATCTAGTAACCCTGGTCTCATATTACATTTTCATGATCTCGCATCTCATACTTCGTTTTTTCATATTCTCGCATAATATAGTAGAGAGATGCAAGATCAAATATGAAAAATTTGTGAGACCATGTATGATGAAGTGGATAAACCCGACATAATGAAGTGGAGATATTCATGATGAAGTGAAAAGACTATGCATGTTGAAGTGGAGAGATCATAAACGATAAAATGTAGAAACTATGCATGATGAAATAGAGAGATGCGAGACAATGCATGATGAAGTGGAGAGACCAAACATAATGGAGAGATACAAGATCATGCATGATAAAATGGAAATATGCAAGACCATGCATGATAAAATGGAAATATGCAAGACCATGCATGATAAAATGGAAATATGCAAGACAAGGTATGACTAATTGGAGAGGCTAGGAATGATGAAATGAAGAGACCAATGCATGATGGAGTTGAGAGACCATGCATGATGAAATTGATTGATCAAACATAATGAAACAGATATACCATGTATAATGTTTTGGAAAGGGCATGCATGATTAAGTAAAGAGACCAAACATGATGAAGTGGAGAGACCATGCATGGTGAAGTGGAGAGACTAGACATGATGAAGTAAAGATACCCGACATGATGAAATAGAGAGATGCTAGACACGACATGATTAAGTAGAGAGACTAGACATGATGGAACGGAGAGACCATATATGATGAAAGTGGAGGACCAAACATGATGAAGTGAAGAGACCATGCATGATGAAATTGAGAGATGCGAGACAATGTATGATGAAATGGAGAAATGTGACACATGTACTATTTGATGATACGAGATGTGAAACTACCCTAGTTGGGTCTGGCAAACAATAAAATAAAAAAAAACTTTAAAAAATTAATATTTATGGATCTAGTTTTGTGTGTCTTAAAAAAATAAATTCGATGATACTTTTGGATTTTTTTGAATCTACAGTTTGAAAGATACAGACTTTTTTATAAAAAAAAGTATGAAATAAAAGGTTTGGTCGAAAACATGACAAAATAGTTTCTTTTGGTTTTTTCTCTTGGTTGAGAAACAATTCTTGTAGTGACTATATGGTTGTGAAACTTGACTATGCATGTCTAGCTAACTCATCCAAATAGAAATTATACAATTTTTTATTCAGATTCCAATCCAGATAATAATTAAAATAAATCTCAACTTTTTCAACATTTTTACCATAGAGGGCAAAAAATCAAATTCGAACGCAAAACCTTAAAATTATGTAAAATTATAAAATTATCAAATCCAACTTGCTAATGATCCAAATTGGATCTATAACAACTAACGTATAAGTTTAATTTAAATGAAAGTTGAACAACTAAATACTAAGGAACATCAAAGAATTTTGATATAGTTATAAAGTAAATGTGCTTGACCCTCTACAACAACATATTAATACAATAATTGAAACTAGACATAATATATGACATGTACAACTAAATCTGGTTTTTATTAAAAAAACATACAGAAATCGAAATTGTGATAGGTGTTCTTCACGTTCTAGAGAAGTTATAGAGATTTGAAAATTTGAAAAATAAAAATATAATAAATTTAAAAATTACATGTTTATAATTATTTTTTGTAAGGTATAAAAATTATTTGTTTATAAAAATATAATAAGTTATAAAGAATTTTGATATGTTATGGATGATGTTCAGACATCAATTCATCGAAAGCAAAAATTTCAGAGCAAACGGGGATACAATAGTTCATTACCGACAAAAGGTCGGAGAAAGCTTGAGGGATTATACTCGGCATTTTATAGACGCAAAGACAAATCTCGATTATTGTGATGAAAGTGTATCCTTAACTGGTTACAGATTAGGCTTATTACCAGGGCCGATGAAGCAAGTCGTGACAAAGAAGAAAACCTTCACTTTTTTCAGCCTTGTTAGCTCAAGTCGAAAAGCAGATCCTGATTGAGGAAACCGAAGCCTCGGAATTGGCAGTACAAATCCAACAAACAAATCAAGATTCGGTGGTTACAAATCAAAAAACGTTAATGACAAGTTCGATCCCTCAACCACAACCGATAAGTACCGTAGCTCCTGCAGCATACGCGAAAGGGTCGGGAAATCAAACACAGAGGACGCGAGGTGGCTACCAAGGAAATAATTATCAAGGAAATAATTACCGACCCATATCGAACAAATGGGTTCGGCCTGATTATTTTGCTGATTTAACTGAATGTGTTGCGACTATCTTTGATAAGTCGCGGAAAAACGTGCATTTTTGGAAGCCATTTCTAATCGGAACTCCCCGCAAAGGTCGAAACAACCGTTTTTGTAGGTACCATGATGATGTAGGTTATGATCCCAAGGATTGTATTGCGCTTAAGAAGGAAGTCCAAGCGCAAACCGACGGTGGTAAATTGCTAGAGTATGTGAGGAAGCAAGCTCAACAAGGGGGAACAACTAAGCAAATTGTAGCAGCGCCTAAACAAGAAGTTTCTTTGGTAATTTCTGAGGTCAATGATTCGTTCGACGTGTCCACCGAATATTTAGACCCGGACAAGAATAAGAACCTAATTGGAGTAATCGAGGAAATGGTACCTTCAGCGCGAGAAAAGGTAAGCGAGTTATGCATTTTTTTTGAATCTCTGGCTATCTTCGGGGGAGATTCAATGGCAGGTACTACCAATTCTTCACGGAAAAGGCATATAGTGAATCTGGCAACTCAGCTAGAAACGAGAACTTCGCCTCATTTGTATCAGAATCCTTCTCCTATTTTATGCTTTGATGACGATGACATGAGAGACGCGGCAGGCCCCCACGAGGACGCAATCGTAATCAGCGCGGCTATCGCAGGGAAGGAGGTGCGAAGAATTCTGGTGGATACCGGTAGCTCATCGAATATAAGTTTCTTATCAACGTTTTCAGGGTTGATGAATAAACCAGTAATTGTAAAGTCAGATCGAACAATCATCGGCTTTACAAGAGCATCGACAGAAGTAGTAGGAGAATTCGAAGGAGTGGTTCAGCTCGGGAGAGGGTCGTTCAAGAAAGAAGTGACGGTTTTATTAATTGTTGTTGATGCACCTACGTCGCACAACGCAATTTTCGGTCGCTCTTGATTGTCAAGAATGCATGTCGTAACTTCTACAGTTCACCAATGCCTGGAATATGTGATTGGAAACAACGTAGGAGTTGTCAAGAGCAGCCAGAAGACCGCAAGGGAATGTTATCGGGCAGCCTTGGCAGTAATACCAGATAGGGAAATGGTCGATCAAAGGAATTAGCAGTTAGCGGGGTCGGCCCGTGGATCAGAGCCTACAGATGATCCTAGGGAGACCCCAGTTTTTTTGCTCATAGATGAATGCTGTGAGAGTTAAGAATTTTCCAAAGGGAAGGTATTGAAGATAGGGTAAATTTGTCCCCTTGGTTTCGAAAAAAATTAATTGATTTTCTCAAACAAAAGTTACATCTTTTCTCTTGGTGTTCAGAAGATGTAACAGGGGTCCCTGAAAACTTCATCTACCACCGGTTGTCTAGAAACCCAAGTATTCGACCCATAACACAGAAGCGCCGAGCATTTTCTCAAGAAAAGACAGAGGCGATCATTTCAGAAGTCGATGGACAGCTAATCCGGTTCTGATAAAAAAGAAAAACGGAAAATAAAGAATGTGTGTAGATTTCACAGAACTTAATAGAGCATGTCCCAAGGATCCTTTTCCCATGCAGTGGATTGATCAGTTGGTAGACTCGACATCAAATAACAAGATATTATCTTTCATGGACGCCTACGCAGGGTATAATAAGATAAAGCTGGATCCTAAAGACCAAGAAAGCAATACGCTTATCACAGGAAGAGGCTTATATTGTTACAAAGTTATGCCGTTTGGTCTAACAAATGCGGGGGCTACCTATTAAAGGCTTGTGAATAAAGTTTTCAATGAGCAAATCGGGCAGAATGTAGAGGTCTACATTGATGACATACTGGTTAAAAGTATCACTGACGAGAGTCATTTCGTAGACTTAGAAGAAACATTTAGGAATCTTGGAAAAGTGAAATTTAAATTGAACCCAGAAAAATGTTCTTTCGGAGTTCGGTCTAGAAAGTTTTTAGGGTTTATCATTAGCGAGAAGGGGATAGAAGTGGATCCAACTCAGTTAAACGCTCTAAACAATATGGCACCTTCAAGAAATGTTAAGGAGGTACAGAATTTAATCGGGCGTTTAGCGGCGGTGAACAGATTTATCTCGCGGTCGTCGAAAAAATGCGTACCATTTTTTCAAATTCTGAGGAATGCTAAGAATTTTTACAGGACTCCAGAGTGTACGAAAGCGTTTGTCGGCATCAAGAATTATTTTTCATCCTCAACGTTGTTAACAAAGCCATTACCCCAGGAAATGTTGTTTTGTTATATAGCAGTCTCGGAGCACGCGGTCAGCGCAACGCTAGTTCGAGAAGAGGGCAGAATCCCTAAGCCGGTCTATTATGTGAGTAAAAGTCTGTTGGACGCAACAAAGTGGTACTCGAAGCTCGAGAAATTAGCGCTGGCTTTGGTAACAGCCGCCAGAAAAATGCGACCGTACTTCCAAGGCCATTCTATCACAGTTCGAACCGCTTTTCCCCTTAAAAGTGTTTTACAACAGCCCGACATTTCTGGTCGTATGAAAAAATAGCCGGTAGAATTTGGGGACTTTTACATCGATTTTGAACCAAGAACGGCTATCAAGGGGCAGGCGTTGACAGATTTCCTAGTGGTGTTTCATTCTAGTAGACCCGAGGAAGTATCAGTAGAGACAGAGGATAACACGGACGAATGGATAGTTAGAACGGACGGAGGTTCCAGTATCATCGGATGTGGGGGTGGCTTTCAAATTTCTACACCATCAGAGGCGCAATGCATCAAGCAATCCGTTTCAGTTTTAAAGCCTCGAACAACAAAGCAGAGTATGAAGCTGCATTGGCAAGACTAAGGTTGGCGCAGATTTGCGGGACAAAAAATGTTCGGTTGGTCAGTGATTCGCAGCTGTTGATAAATCATGAAACTGGACAATCAGAGGCAAGGAAAGAGCAGCTGGTGCAATATTTAGCGGGTTTAAAAATCCTGGCTTCATCGTTTAAAAAGGTAACTTATGAGCACAGCTGAAGGGAAGATAACACAATTGCTGATTCTTTGGAAACATCGACATATTCGGGAGAATACCCATGGATTTTGACGCAAGAACATCCGTCCATTCTTAAGAGGAAGAATCTGGAGACTCGACCATATATAGCTTGTCAAATCTCGACGTTTTCAAAAACTGATTGGAGGAGTAACATTACAAATTTCTTGACTGAGAAAGTGTTGCCCGATGATAAGAGTTTAACGAAGAGCGTTCTAAACAAGGCGCGAGGCTTTGTATTATTGGGAAATGTTCTTTACAAAAGATCTGTAAGCAGACCTCTCTTAAGATGTTTGAGTCACAAAAAATCATAGATGATTTTTTTCGAGCTGCACGACGGCGAAGGATCAGCACACTATGGTTTCAAGACGTTAATCACGAGAGTCATCTTGTCAGGATTTTATTGGCCTACGCTATCTGCAGACGCTAAAGAACTAGTCAAAAGGTGTGACACGTGCTAGAGGTTTGCTAGTTTGATCCACACTCCAACAGTTCCTTCATAATCCATTTCAGAGGGGTTACCGTTTCATAGATGGGGAATAGACCTGGTGGGACCACTTCCACTAGCAACTGGAGGAATGCAGACTATTTTAGTGACAGTGGATTATTTTTTGAAATGGGTCGAAGTTGAACCATTATCGGGCACCCGAGCTAAAGATGTGGTGAGATTCATATGGTCAAACATTTCCTGTCGGTACGGGGTTCCTCAGAAGATAACCATGGATAATGGTCCTCAGTTCGACAACAACGAGATGAGGGAATTCTGTGTTAATCATAACATACAACAATGTTTTTCAGCTCCATTCCACCCTCGGGTGAATGGACAGGTTGAAGTCACCAACAGAATGATCATTAACGGATTGAAAAAGGTATTCGAAGAAAAGGCTGGAAAATGGTCGGATTTTTTACAAGAGT